>ONZH01026893.1:0-30001 GCA_900303285.1 Rhinella marina
GACACTGTGTAGGATCGTGGAGGCGAAGGTGTGGTTTTCCGGCGGGAGGCGCTCATGCTGGGGTCCTGGGCAGGGGGTTGACAGCAGGAGGCAGCGAGTGACACAGGGGAAGGAGCAGTGGTGTGACCCGCAGGAGGGTGGTGAACGGCCTTGTTCCATTGAGTGGGGTGTTTAGCACTCATATGCCTGCGCATGCTGGTGGTGGTAGGCTAGTAGTGGTGGCATCCCTGCTGATCCTGGTGTGGCACAGGTTGCACACCACAGTCCCGTCCGTCATCCTCACTTTCTTTAAAGAACCTCCAGACTTGCGAACATCTAGGCCTCGCCACGGGAGCTTCACTTCGTGAAACAGTTGCTGCTGATGCACCAGCTCTTGCCCTGCTTCTCCCTCTGGCCACACCACTGCCTCTTCCAACCTGTTCTGGTGCAGCACTCGCCTCCGCCTCAGAAGCACTGTCTTCAGTCGGCTTATCAACCCAGCTTAGGTCAGTCACCTCGTCATCCTCCGATTCCGCAGTCTGCTCCCCCCTCGGACTTCCTGCCCTGACAACAACTTCACCACTGTCTGACAACCGTGTCTCCTCATCGTCCGACACCTCTTTACAAACTTCTTCCACTAAGTCAACATTGTCATCATCATCATCACCCAAAGACTGCGACAGTTGGAAAACTTGGGCATCGGGAACGAGGTCAGCAGCAACCTGAGAAGTGGTTTGTGACTCTGGGAAGGGTCCAGAAAACAGTTCCTGAGAGAATTGTTTGGAGAGAGGGCCTGTAGGTGGACCTCTGGAAAAATTGTTTGGAGAGAGGGCCTGTAGGTGGACCTCTGGAAAAATTGTTTGGAGAGAGGGCCTGTAGGTGGACCTCCGGAAAAATTGTTTGAAGAGAGGGCCTGTAGGGGGCCCTCCTGAAAAATTGTGGTAAAAGAATGCCAGTTGGACCTTTAAAAAATGGCGTTTTTTTGGTCAGCGTTAGGCAAAGACGACAAGAAGGAGGAGTAGGAGGAGTAGAGAAGAAGAATCGGATACATAAGTAATGTAAATCTTTAGCTGCTTTCCCCCGGAGGAGATTTGAATTCCGGTGAAATCCAGGCTTTGTTTGTTCATTTTAATAAGCGTCAGCCTGTCAGTGCTGTCAGTTGACAGGCGTGTACGCTTATCAGTGATGACGCCACCAGCTGCACTGAATACCCGCTCTGACAGCACGCTAGCGGCAGGGCAGGCCAGCACCTCCAAGGCGTATAACGCCAGTTCAGGCCACGTGTCCAGCTTTGAAAACCAGTAGTTGTATGGAGCAGAGTGATCGGTCCGGACGTTGGTATGGTCAGCTAGGTACTCCCTCACCATCTTTCTGTACAGCTCCCCCCTACTCTGCCTAGACTGGGGACAGGTGACAGTGTCTTGCTGGGGTGACATAAAACTGGCAAAGGCCTTGGAGAGTGTTCCCCTGCCAGGGCTGGACAAGCTGCCTGCTCGCCTCCTCTCCCCCACTACTTGGCCCACAGAACCATGCCCTCTGCCACTAGCGGCGTCAGATGGGAAGGATTGTTTCAGCTTATGCACCAGGGCCTGTTGATATCTATTCACTCTCAGACTCCTTTCCTCTGTAGGGATGAGAGTGGAAAGGTTCTGCTTGTACCATGGGTCCAGGAGAGTGAACACCCAGTAATCGGTGTTTGAAAAAATGCTTCTAACACGAGGGTCACGGGATAGGCAGCCTAACCTGAAGTCTGCCATGTGCGCCAGAGTCCCAACACGCAAGAATTCCCTCTCCTCACTGGCCTGACTCTCCATTTCCTCCTCCTCCTCCTCCAAGTCCTCCTCTTCAGCCCATACACGCTCAAGAGTTAAGGACTGAGCACTAGTACCCTCTACTGTCTCGCCGACATTCTCCTCCTCTTCCTCCTCATCCTCATCCCCCTCCTCCGATATGCGCTGAGAAACAGACCGGAGGGTGCTCTGGCTATCAAGCGACGTATCTTCCTCCACCGTCTCTTGTGACAAGCGCAAAGCATCCGACTTGATGCTGAGCAGTGAGTTTTTCAACAGGCAAAGCAGCGGGATGGTGAGGCTGATAATGGCGGCATCGCCGCTGACCATCTGTGTTGACTCCTCAAAGTTGCTCAACACCAGGCAGATATCAGACATCCACGTCCACTCCTCATTGTAGACTTGAGGAATCTGAGAGACCTGACTACCAGTTCTGGTGGAAGATGACATCTGGCAGTCTACAATCGCTCTGCGCTGCTGGTAAACTCTGGATAACATGTTTAATGTGGAATTCCATCTCGTGGGCATTTCGCACAACAGTCGGTGAGCGGGCAGTTGTAGGCGGCGCTGCGCTGCCCTGAGAGTGGCAGCATCTGTGGTCGACTTGTGGAAATGCGCACAGTTGCGGCGCACCTTGGTGAGCAAATCAGACATATTGGGGTATGTCTTGAGGAACCGCTGAACTATTAGATTGAACACGTGGGCATGGCATGGCACATGTGTCAGTCTGCCGAGTTGCTGAGCCGCCACCAGGTTACACCCGTTGTCACACAGAACCATGTCTAGCTTGAGGTTCAGCGGTGCCAGCCACACATCGGTCTGCGCCGTGATGCCCTGTAACAGCTCTTGGGCGGTGTGCCTTTTGTCACCTAAGCTCAGCAGTTTGAGCACCTGCTGGCGCTTACCCACGGCATTGCTGCTGCACCTAGAGCTACCGACTGAAGGCGCCATGCCCACGGATGGTAATTCGGTGGAGGAGGAGGAGGGGTCAGAGGAGGAGGCATAGTACGTCTGAGAGACCGTGACTGAGGTAGGCCATGCAGTCCTTGGTGTGGGCAGTACATGAGCGGCCCCAGGGTCAGTCTCGGTCCCAGCCTCCACCAAGTTAACCTAATGTGCCGTCAGTGAGATATAGTGTCACTGCCCGGCAGCACTTGTCCACGTGTCCGTGGTTAGGTGGACCTTCTCAGAAACAGCGTTGGTCAGGGCACGGATGATGTTCTGTGACACGTGCTGGTGTAGGGCTGGGACGGCACATCGGGAAAAATAGTGGCGGCTGGGGACCGAATACCGAGGGGCAGCCACCGCCATGAGATTGCGAAAGGCCTCGGTCTCTACCAGCCTATAGGGCAGCATCTCCAGGCTCAGCAATTTGGAGATGTGGACGTTGAGGGCTTGGGCATGTGGGTGGGTGGAACTGTATTTCCTCTTGCGCTCCAGCGTCTGCTGTAAAGACAGCTGAACGCTGTGCTGGGGACACATTGGTGGACACTGTGGAGGATCGTGGAGGCGAAGGTGTGGTTTTCCGGCGGGAGGCGCTCATGCTGGGGTCCTGGGCAGGGGGTTGACTAGCAGAGGCAGCGAGTGACACAGGGGAAGGAGAAGTGGTGTGACCCGCAGGAGGTGGTGAACGGCCTTGGTTCCATTGAGTGGGGTGTTTAGCACTCATATGCCTGCGCATGCTGGTGGTGGTTAGGCTAGTAGTGGTGGCATCCCTGCTGATCCTGGTGTGGCACAGGTTGCACACCACAGTCCGTCGGTCATCCTCACTTTCTTTAAAGAACCTCCAGACTTGCGAACATCTAGGCCTCGCCACGGGAGCTTCACTTCGTGAAACAGTTGCTGCTGATGCACCAGCTCTTGCCCTGCTTCTCCCTCTGGCCACACCACTGCCTCTTCCAACCTGTTCTGGTGCAGCACTCGCCTCCGCCTCAGAAGCACTGTCTTCAGTCGGCTTATCAACCCAGCTTAGGTCAGTCACCTCGTCATCCTCCGATTCCGCAGTCTGCTCCCCCCTCGGACTTCCTGCCCTGACAACAACTTCACCACTGTCTGACAACCGTGTCTCCTCATCGTCCGACACCTCTTTACAAACTTCTTCCACTAAGTCAACATTGTCATCATCATCATCACCCAAAGACTGCGACAGTTGGAAAACTTGGGCATCGGGAACGAGGTCAGCAGCAACCTGAGAAGTGGTTTGTGACTCTGGGAAGGGTCCAGAAAACAGTTCCTGAGAGTATGCCGGATGCATTCCAAATTTTCCTGGGAGGGGGCAGACTGGGGGGAAGGAGGTTGAGGTGGAGGAGCCAGAGGAGTGCTCCCTTGGGTAACATGGGTGGACTGCGTGGAAGACTGGCTGGTGGACAAATTACTTGAAGCATTGTCCGCAATCCACGACATCAGCTGTTCGCACTGTTGTGGTTTCAACATTCCTCTACCACGTGTCCCTGTAAGTTGAGACATGAAGCTAGGGAGTGTAGCTCTGCGGCGTTCCCCTGCTCATCAGCAGGTGCTGTCTCACCCTGCCAGGACCATGGCCTCTGCCCCCTGCAGTAATTGAATGCCCACGCCCACACCCTCGTCCTCGACCCTTAGCCCTGGGGTTCAACATTTTCTGTATATAAGTGTATTATATAAAAAATTAAAATAAATGGGCCTGCTGTACTGAAACCTGCAAACTTGTTCAGTCTGAACAAGTGAATATATAGGTGGATAAGTTAGATCAAAATTACGTATGTTGTTACGTACCGTGCAGTATGGAGCAATTACACGGAAACTATTAGATTAGGCAGACTTGTTCTGCTTAGTTGCAACCCAGACAAATGTCGCACAGAGATTTTTGTGATCTAGCTGTATGAGTGAGAGCAAAAGACCTGGTTTAATTAAGTGACGTACAGAATGTGTCACCTGGACAGAAAATACGGATTGTAGTGAGTGGACAGCTGAACTGTGACACACAGAATGGTTCCACACAGCTGTGTGAAATGGATTTGTATCACTGAGCTAAAACAACAAAAAAACTATTTTTTTTATATATTTTTTTTTATTTATTTATTTTTTTTTTTAACATGACGTGCAGAAACTATCAGAGAGCTAACTGAGCCCCGGCTGACAGTGGCTATTTTGACTGCAACCCAGACAAATGTCACACAAAGATTTTTGTGATCTAGCTGTATACGTGAGAGCAAAAGACCTGGTTTAATTAAGTGACGTACAGAATGTGTCAACTGGACAGAAAATACGGATTGTAGTGAGTGGACAGCTGAACTGTGACACACAGAATGGTTCCACACAGCTGTGTGAAATGGATTTGTATCACTGAGCTAAAACAACAAAAAAACTATTTTTTTATATATATTTTTTTAATATTTTTTTTTTTAGTTTTTTTTTTTTTGAACGTGACGTGCAGAAACTATCAGAGAGCTAACTCAGCCCGGCTGACGGTGGCTATTTTGACTGCAACCCAGACAAATGTCGCACAGAGATTTTTGTGATCTAGCTGTATGAGTGAGAGCAAAAGACCTGGTTTAATTAAGTGACGTACAGAATGTGTCACCTGGACAGAAAATACGGATTGTAGTGAGTGGACAGCTGAACTGTGACACACAGAATGGTTCCACACTGCTGTATGAAATGGATTTGTATCACTGAGATAGAACAATAAAAAAAAAAGGGTTATATATGGCGATAGCTGCACTACTAGTGCCAGCCAGCCAAGCCAGGAGACAAAAAAAAATTTCTTGTAGCCCTTAGAAGGGCTGTTGGTTCTTGTGAGATCACTCCTGCCTAACAAAGAACTAAATGCAGGCCCTAACACTCTCCCTGAAACGCAGCAGCTCTATCCCTAACGACATCCAGACAGCATCTGAGCCGAGCACCGCGGGCAGTCACTAGTATATTCCAGGGTCACCTGATCAGGCCAGCCAACCCCTGCTATCGACAGGTAAGGGCCCCACGTGATGCTGGGTGTACCGCAGAGTCTCCTGGCTTGTGATTGGCTGAGTTTATAGGTGCCAAAAATGCACAATGCGGAAGTTGCCATTTCCTCGAGCATGGCGAGATACTCGTTCGAGCAGTGAGCACTTATGAGTACCGTAATACTCGAACGAGCACCAAGCTCGGACGAGTATGCTCACTCATCTCTAATGCTTACCTTGATCATATACCATATCATACCAACACCCTAGGTTTGGTTTTCCCCAAAACGCTAGGGTAAATAGGGGCATTTTCAGGCATAGGTACAGGGACAGAGGGTACCTACCATCAAGGTGGTGATATCTTAGCAGTGCTATTCCTGGGTTTTAGTATATATTACATTAGCTGCTTTTGGGTGCTTTTTATAACATGATGTATATTAAAAGTAAATTTTTATTGGTTAATGCTTTCTATGATTCATAATTTAAATATGACCTTCACGCCATCTCAAATAGTGACTATTCTCAAATCCCCCAAGATAATATCCAGATGTGTGTACATAAGAGAAAATGGATATACAATCCTTTCTACATGGTACCTCACTCCTAGAAAAATTGCTCACTATGAACCTTTGTACCCGAACCATGTTGGAGATGTTGAGCCCCAGGCGGAGATTAGTTCCACATGTGGAGGTTATGCTCAACTGTACAGCCTTTTTGGAAAAGAGTGTGGGATACAGTTAATACTATATGTGAGCTGTCACTGACCTTTAAAGCTAGCCAGTAAAGATGGGTGAAGTTTTAAAAAATTCGGTAGTTTTCGGAAGTTTTCAAAAATCGGTCCAAATTTAGTTGCATGAGGAGTCAACATAGTGGCCCTGTCACAGAGTGGTGTGGTGGCAACTGCATGAGGAGTCAACACAGTGTCCTACTCACAGAGTAGAGAAGGTGGCAACCGCATGAGGAGTCAACACAATGGCCCAGTCACAGAGTGGAGAAGGTGGTAACCACATGAGGAGTCAACATAGTGGCCCAGTCAAAGAGTGGGGAGGTGGGGGCAACAGTAGTGGCAGTAACAGCACAAGATGGTGGGTGGCAGCAGGAGAAGATGGCAGCACATCTGTGGCATCAGGCGGGTGGCAGCATCAGAATAATGGCTGAAGCAGATGGCCAGAAGAAACGGGTCTTTTTTTTTAGAAAATTTTGGTGTGGCACCAAGAATGATCTAGTCTGGTGTGTGGAAATTCTGGCTGATCCATGCCTAATTCATCTTCACAAAGATCAGTCTGGGTTTAAAATCGTGTTCTCCTTGGGGTAACTATGCCTCCCACCCCACTGAACATCTACTCTGATGCCATACTACTGGATGGGCAGGAACGCTTGTCCAGGCAAACTCGGCCAGTTGCTGCCACAAATCAAGTTTGGCTGCCCAGTAGTCCAGGGGATCTTGAATATGGGGTGGCAGGGTGCAGTCCAAGTATGTCACCATCTGCTGTTTCAGGTTCTGCTCCATGTCTTGCTGCTGCTGGTGGGTGGTTTCTTCAGTAAGTGGGTGAAGAAAAGTGCTCATTAGAGAATCCAGATTTAAGTTGCTGCTGACGGAGCTGGTGCTGCTCCTGCCACCCCACCCCTCTCCAGCAGTCATGGCAGTGGAGCATGAGCGCAGAGGACCCCGTGGTCAGTCCTTCATGAGGACGTGATGACGCGCATAGGCAGCGGACAACTAACTACATAGGATGTCTCGATAGTAGTTGAGTTTATCCTCCCTTTCAGTAGCTGGAAAAAAAAGGCCCCCCCATTTTGGAGCGGTAGCAAGGGTCTAACATAGTGAAAAGCCAGTAGTCATCCCTCTGCCAAATGGTGATAATATATGGCTGTCACTAGAGATGAGCGAACGTGCTCGTAACGAGCACTGTAGCGCTCGGCTCCCCTGCGCTCGCATGGGCGCAGGCATCCGCATCCGTCGGATGAGGAGGACGGATGTGGATGCCTGCACCCATGTGGGCTAGGGGAGCCAAGCGCTACGGTGCTCGTTACGAGCACGTTTGCTCATCTCTAGCTGTCACTATTCAAACAACTCAGTATGTATCTGGCCATTTGCGCAAGAAACTTGGAGGGACTACCTGTATCCATCTCCACTGTATAATGCCACGACGTGTCAAAATCATCTTTCTGGTCTTCCTCATCGCCCTCTAGATCCTCCTGCTCCTCTCCTGTCACTTGTGCAGAAAAAAACACCAATTTCTCTATACATTGCTTGTCTGTGAATGTCCTCTTCCTCCTCCAGTTTAGCCCCCACAGGGCTCAGGTGGCCATGAGATGTAGGTACCACATCTTCTGCCCCCCTGGCCAGCCAGATTTATCAGCACCTGCTCCAGGACATGAAGGAGTGGAAAGACGTTGTTCATCCCGTAGTACTGACGACTGACAAATAAAGTGGCCTCCTCAAAGGGATTGGCTAAAGTGCATGCACAGTTTCCTGCCCATTTTCAGGATGTCTTGCAGTTGGGTGGAAAACTTCACAAACCACTTTACAACCAGATTAAAGATGTGCGCCGTGCAAGGCGCATGGGTCTGAACCCCTTGAAGCAGCACCAACACAATGTTCTTGCCATTTTTGGTGACCATTTTCAGTTGGTGAGTAGAAAGCCAGGATTTGATTTCCTCTTGTACGACGTGGAGCAGTTTCTCCCCAATGTATCTCCGTTCGCCCAGGCAAACGAGGTGCAGAACAGTGTGACACCACCATGCTCTGCATAGGTGTCATGCTGAGGAACACTCCGAATTGTGCCTGCAGTGACAAGGTTGAGGATGAAGAGGCAGAGGCGGACATTGGTTCAGGACTCAAAGCTTGAGAATGTGGAGGTGCATTGCCATCACCTGGCCAAGTTGCTGGGGTGGCTGGGCAGGAACCACATTTACCCAGTGGTCCATAAAGGACATATATTGTCCTTGACCATAGTTACAGCTCCACATGTCAACGCTGCTGTGAACTTTAGCAGACACTGAAAGGCTCAAGGACTGGCCCACCTTACGGAATCAACATACATAAGGTGGTGCAAAGCTGTATTACAGCTATATACAAGCTATTGCTCCCTGTTATCAGCAGGTGAGGGACTGTAGTACAGCTATATACAAGCTATTGCTCTCTGTTATCTGCAGGTGGAGGGACTGTATTATGCCGCTGTATCGGCGCCGCAGTGCTGCCCCGGCCTTTCCATCTCTTCTACCAGACAGTGGAGTCGTTCAGCTGCCTTTCCGCCCTGCTGTAATAATCGAAAATCCGAAGAAATAAGTGTCTGATCGATTATATTTAAAAGGGTGTGGAGAAATTATTTGGGTGGACTTCCCCTTTAAATCCTAACTGAGCAGCAGATGTAAAGTGTCACTAGTTTTCTATTATCTCTGCAGGGTCTACAGTCACTTCTGTGTTCCTCATCCCCGATCCTACGCTCTACAGGTTGGATAAGGTCAGGTGGTCACCTGACTTCCTGTCTGGGTGACTACAGTCGAGTACATGCGCATGGGTAGTCACAGGAAGTCATGTCTTCCATGTAGGCTTGTTCTAAGCATTAGGGTGAAGGGTCCCGCCTGATCCGCGCTGCCGCAGATGCACGTGTGGGGCCGGAGCCACGCTGAGAGGCAACAGTCTAAGTCTGTAGTTAGAGGGAAGAGGGGCCTTGAGTGATGCAGGGGGAGGGGCTGTGACAACCACAATGTCAATGTTTCTCAGAGAACTTTTGGATCAGGGGCTTTTAAATATTCTAGTATGGTAGGACCTGAGGGGTTTGGTGATGGATCCGTACCTGCACCTTGAACTCTTCTATAGGTTACACTTAAAGGAATGCTCCACTATGATGGAGCTTTTAGCCATTGTCCAAAGCTGTTCTCTCGAGGTCCTCGTCGCTTCCGTCTTCTCTTGTCTTGAGGTCTTTTGCTGAGGGACCTAAGTGAGTAGAAAAGTGAGGGTACGTGATGAGGAGTTCTCTTTTAAGGTCCACCCATAGCAGATCTGTCCTAACTGGTGGCCCTCCAGTCAGGATGAAGCTTTTTACTGACCCCCCTCCCCCCTGGCGTCACCCCTGGTCGTCGACATATGGGGCATCCCATGGAGCTGATATGTGACACCCGTCCAATCTGGTGCTAGGATTTATTTTGCATGTGATTTATAGTACAGTAATCTGGCGGTATACACTTATTGCACGGTGTTTATAGTACAGTATCTGGCGGCATACACTTATTGCACGGTCTTTATAGAACAGTATCTGGCGGCACAGTGAATATAGGACAGTATCTGGCGGTATACACTTATTGCACAGTAAGTATAGTACAGTATCTGGCGGTATACACTTATTGCACAGTGATTATAGTACAGTCTCTGGCGGCACAATGTTTATAGGACAGTATCTGGCGGCACACACTTATTGCACAGTGAATATAGGACAGTATCTGGCGGTATACACTTATTGCACAGTGAGTATAGTACAGTATCTGGTGGTATACACTTATTGCACAGTGAATATAGGACAGTATCTGGCGGTATACACTTATGCACAGTGAGTATAGTACAGTATCTGGCGGTATATTATTGCATGTACAGTCTCTGGCGGCACAGTGAATATAGGACATTATCTGGCGGTATACACACTTATTGCACAGTGATTATAGTACAGTCTCTGGCGGCACAGCAGTTTTATAGGACAGTATCTGGCGGCACACACTTATTGCACAGTGATTATAAGACAGTATTTGGCCGCACACACTTGTTACACAGTAATCATAGGACAGTATCTGGCGGCACACACTTATTGCACAGTGAATATAGGACAGTATCTGGCGGCACACATTTATTGCACAACGATTAAAGGACAGTAATCTGGCGTCACACACTTATTGCACAGTGATTATAGGACAGTATCTGGCGGCACACACTTATTGCACAGTGAATATAGGACAGTATCTGGCAGAATACACTTATTGCAGAACGATTATAGGACAGTATCTGGCGGCACACTGATTATAGGACAGTATCTGGCGGCACACACTTATTGCACAGTGAATATAGGACAGTATCTGGCAGCACAGACTTATTGCACAACGATTATAGGACAGTATCTGGCGGCACACACTTATTGCACAGTGTTTAGAGGACAGTATCTGGCGGCACACACTTATTGCACAGTATTTAGAGGACAGTATCTGCGGCACACACTTATGGCCACAGTGTTTAGAGGACAGTATCTGGCGGCACACACTATGGCACAGTGTTGGGATTACGGGGTCCAGATAATGACGTCTCCGCAGTCTGGACTACAATCTGTGTAAATGTCGTCTTATTTGTCCAAGGAGAATGCAGCAAATACTGACTGTGACCCGTCTGATGAAAGCAAATCCAACCGCAGCAGCAAGACGATTGGTTATTGTGCAGATCTCTGGATCCGTTCATGAGGAATTTATGTATAATTTGAAATAACTTTGTAAAATCTTTTCCCTTACTTATTTCAGCCTGATCTTATGTTTTATACTCTTGTCACACCCAAAGCGACATTCACATGTTTTATACTCCAGTCACCTCTAATGCAGCATTCACATTTCTGCCGTTGAGTCATGTTTTTTTATTTCCCGTCACATCCAGTGCAGCATTCACGATTTCAGCCGTTACATCCTGCTTTATACTCCAGTCACATCCAAAGCGGCATTCAGACTTTTCTTTATATACTCCTATCACATCCAAAGCGGCGGTCACCTTTCTACTGTTTCTGACAGCTGTAAAATGTCACTTTATTTTCACTCTCCCAGCTGATCATACATCGGGCAAGGAGAGACGCCTGTCGCACGATGGCCGGTATGATTGCTGAGGCAGCCATGCAACGTCTGAAGAGTTTTGGGCATTAAGGTGACCCTTAGTTCCTGCAGTTTTTAATTTATATGACGTTTTCTTCTCCATTCAGGCCCAAAGCTGAGTGCAGATTTCAGCTGGTTTCTTGTAACTACAGAGCAATGCATTGTGGGAGCCCAGATAACAGCTACACAGGTAAAGCTATTTTGGTCACATGTCTGACAACGGGTGGAGGCTAAAATGTTGCCTGTTTCCGAGGGCAACCAACAGAACCAGCTGCCATATCATTATTACTATTATTATTACTACTACTACTATTATTATTATTAGCATCATTATTGTTATTATTTTTAGTAGTATTACTACTACTGTTATTATTTTTATTACTATTATTGTTATTACTATTAGTAGTATTACAATTACTACTATTATATTATTATTATTACTATTACTACTACTACTACTATTTTTAGTAGCATTACTACTATTAGTATTACAATTATTACTACTATTATTACTACTATTTTTTAGTAGTAGTACTACTACTGTTATTATTTTTACTATTATAATTACTCTTATTTTTATCATTATTATTATTACTATTATTATTACAATTACTACTACTATTATTTTTATTATGATTATTACTACTATGATTACTATTATTAATACTATTACTACTATTTTTTACTATTATTACTATTACTTTTATTATTATTATTATTATTATTATTATTATCACTGCCCTCGGAAATGGACCAAGTTTTGGCTCCACCCAGCTGGGTCATGTGACTTGACTGCTTCAACTGTGTAACAGTCCGCTGAACTCCCACAGTGCACTGCTCTCTGGTAAAATGAGACTGGTATGGATTTAGCTTTACAGGTGAATGGAGAAGAAAGTCGTATGATCACAAAATCTGAGCTAAGCATTGAATGTGAAAAATGAATATTTCTGTAAACCTAAACTACTGTTTGGAAAATATTAATTGGCAAGAAAGGTAACGAGATGAATCTCCCATAGACTCCAGTGGAACAGTGCCACCTAGTGGCTTATTATCGTGAAGTGCAGTTTCTTGGAATTGCCGCCAGTAACTTTTTCACGCTGCCTCGTCTCTCATCCGTCTTTTATTATGTATGAAGTGCGCCACATTTGCCTTGTCCAATGCACTTTAGGCTTTAAATAGCTACAAAAACTAGGTTATGTAAGCGATGGGAGCGGCGTCCCGGGGCCGACGTGAAGGGTAGTGGAGTGAAAGCAGGTCTGAAGGCACTAACAGCTTAATGAACTTCACATGTTTGGAGGGAAGAACTGTGGTCTGGGGGCGATCGCTTGAATGCTGCATTTACGTGTTGCAATTTTCTCTTCTAAAGAAGATGTGGTTTCCATAGCAACAAAAAACTTTGCCATTAGGACTTAAAGGGAACCTGTCATCTCTGAAACACCCCCTGAACTAGAGTAAGCGGTGTATAGTGTAAGTGATGCTGAATCCGAATATGTAAGTTTTATCTTCATACTCACTTCCATTCTGACGCTGTGCTCTGACAAACCTGCAGTAAAATGCACCTCACTGGACTCTAGTGCTCACTCACATAATGGAGAGGACTCAAAGAAGAGCCAGTGAGTGCATTTTACTGCAAGTTTGTGGGAGCACAGCGTCGGAATGGAAGTGAGTATGAAGATAAAACTTACATATTCGGATTCAGCATCACTTACACTATACAACGTTACTCTAGTTCAGGGGGTGTTTTGGAGATGACAGGTTCCCTTTAAAGAAGAACTCCCAATTTTTATTCTCTGACCTGTTAGAAAAGGTGCAATGATGTAATCTGTAGTGATTGTCATTTTCTTATCAGTGACTTTTCTGTGAGTAAAAACTCTCTTTTAGTAGCTGGGCATGTGACCAACTCCCTGACCTCCAACTGACCCAGGACAAAAAGCCAGTAACTGCTCTTTCATTCCTATGGGAGCCTCACTTTCAGTCTCATAGGAATACATAGAGAATTAGACTTCTGTCCACACATAAAGTCTCTGTGTGAGTTGTGGGTCTAATTGCTGGTCACAGACACAGATAAGAAACTTCAGGATGATATAAAGTCAAAAATTCAGACCGTGCAAGTGCCATCCCATCGCATGATAGACGTTTCCGTGGTTACGACGCAAGCCAAGCGGTGGCCGTGTTTTCACACTATAGCAAAAAGCCTATTAGGTGGCCGGGAGCATGGTAGCGCACATTGGCTGTTGCATTTTCCATAGTGTGCAAGCATCACCACCACTGATGGATTGCAGGGTGGTAGGGTTGCCATCTGGCTGCTATCTCACCGGCCAAGCTGGTATTTTTTTCTGCCGGCAATAATAACCATATTTTCCTATATGGACTATTACTATTAGCTGCTTTCATAGGGAGCGCTCATTAGTACAGCCTTTAATGCCTGCCTTACTATTACTGGGGGGGGGGCATAACTATTACTAGCTAATGGGTGCATTACTATTACTACTGGGAAGGCATTATGGGGGCATTACTATTACTAATGGGGGCGCTAATGGGGGCATTTACTATTACTGGGCACACTACTGGGCATTAATTGAGCATTTAATTATATATTGGGAGCACTACTATTACTGGGAGGAATAATGGAGGCAATAATGGAGGCACTATTAATTCTAGAGGGCACTATTAATGGAGGGGCATTAATATATTACTGGGCACTAACGGGGCGGCAATTATTAATACTGGAGCCACATTATGACCTAGCCGACCCAGTATCTTACACCTGGCCACACACCCACATTAAATAAACCACATCCATGTGCTGCAACAACGCTGTCTCAGCCAAGTACATAGGGCCCCATAGCAAACAAATTAACATTTAGCTCCCCTTTTGTTTCCCTTGCTGCCTATATTGACCAGTCAGAGCCTTTTTCTCTTCTCATCAGGACAGTTACAAAATAAAAGCTGAACTCTGATTGGCTGATTGAAAAGCTTATAGGTGTCTTATGTTTTCTCATTTGCAGTAGATTACTTTTACCATGTCACAAAAATATTGGGAAGGAGAGAGTTAGCAAAACTAGTACAAAGGGGAAAACATGGAGGATAAAGCTAGAGTATATCAACCAATCAGATTCCAGCTCTCATCCTTCCTAGGCCTTTTGGATAATGAAAGCACTGACCTGATTGGTTGCTTTAGGCAAACTGCTCTACTTCTTAGGAGAAAGCATAGCTACCAATCACATTCCAGCTCTCATCTTTTAGATGCCATTTGGTGAATGAAAGCAGTCTCCTTGATTGGTTGCTATGGGCAGCTGATCCATTTGGCAGGAGAGGACCATAGCTACCAATCACATTCAAGCTCTCATCTATAGATATCCTTTGGAAAAGAAAGAGCAACCTGATTGGTGCTATAGCAAACTGCTCTGCTAAATAATAAGTTTTGCTTGTACATGACGCTTAAGTTGTTGACACCTCTATAATTCTCT
Source organism: Rhinella marina (assembly GCA_900303285.1). Lineage (NCBI taxonomy): Eukaryota > Metazoa > Chordata > Amphibia > Anura > Bufonidae > Rhinella > Rhinella marina. The sequence continues at coordinate 15,001 of ONZH01026893.1, forward strand.
AGTGTCCACCAGGGCGATCTGTATGAACTTTTATCGACTCTTCACTACCGTCCTTTTCAATGATCTACGTGCACGCCGCAGTCTTGAGATGGTCGCTGCAGTTCTGTGTGTCTCTATGTAGTTGAAACGTAATTGCTCATAGTTTGTTCAGGAGAGATCTGTAAACTAGCGATGTCTTTAGTTTCTATAGAAACGCACAGAAAGAGTATTCAAAAATAGTATCTGCTTAATGCGCAATCTAAAAGACACTGCGGCGATAAATACGGCATAAAGAACGATTCTACTCGCCAATGATAAGATATAGGAATCATCCCAAGTCACGCGAGGAAGATGAATATTATACGTTTTTATTATCTTGGGCTAAAAAAGAAAAATTCCCAATTGACAGTTTTATTTAAAAAATTGTCTTCCGCAGCCTCCATATGTTTCGTTTCAAGGACGACAGAGCATGTCCTATTCTGTGTAGACATTCTCTATGTAGTATGAAAGCGGTCCATGTCAGATCACACTTTTTGCCCTAATATTGGCCGTACCGACGCGCTGCATTCTTTTCATTCAGCTGATCGGCGGGGGGGGGGGGGAGAGTTGCCTGGAGTCGGACCCCCCACTAAACTGATATTGATGACCTATGTTGAGGATAGGTCATCAATATATTAAAGGCGGACAACCCCTTTAACATGGTTACAGAAGACAAATAATAAAACATTTGTACTAAAGACGAGAGATGAGCAAATTTCCTGAGTTTTAGCAATTCTATTGATTTCGTTGTCAGATTTGATTCAGGCCGAATAAATATGTCCGAATCAATGCCCCATTTCCTTGAAAACTGACATAGGACACTCTGAGGTATCTGAGGACTGTATTCAACTCTTTTCAAGATCTTCAAAGGAGTATTCAGACATGGGGGGCATATAGGATATGCCCCCATTATAGTCTGGGACCCGCTCCTACACCAAGCACAGAGCCCTGATAGTGGTGAAGATGCACTGTGCATTCCATTCATTTACTATTGAGTTGCCGAAAATATCTGAGCGCCAAGAAAGAAGTGAATGGGAGTGGTGGCCGCACATGCGAGGTGTGTTCCCATTTCACTTCTATGGGAGAGAGCTTGGTGGTGGGGGAACCCAGGGTCCTCCAGCCACCACTTTCCCCCGCTGTGTTCTCGATATAGGTGCAGGTCCCAGCATTAGCATATGCCCCTATTGTGTCAGATGGGAATACCCCTTTAGGCCCTCTTTCACACAAGTGATACGGATTGTGTCAGGATCTGTTCAGGAAATAACTGGTGGTTTTACACGGATGTTCAGTCAGTCTTATGTGATAGGATAGCGCTTGGTGGTGGGGGAACCCGGGTCCTCCTGCACACACTTTCCCAACAGTCCCAACAGTGGATCAGTCCGGAACCTATGCGTTTGCTTCATGCTTTGCACCCGGACAGAAAACTTGCTTGTGTGAAAAAGGCCTAAAGGGGTTATCCGGTTACTGCAATAAAGAACAGGTTGTTACTTACCTGACGGCTCCCACGCTCCAGTTCTCACGGCAGGGCTCTGGTGACTACATGTCCACGTGACATCACTGCTGTAGCCAGGTAAACAGAGCTCTGCTTGGAGAAACTGGAGCATGGGAGCTGTCAGGTAAGTAATGATCTATACTTTACTGCAGGCAGATCGTATGTACTGAAACAGGACAACCCCTTTAATGCTAAGACAGCATTAGTAATGTCAGAGTGACAGTGACCTATATTGCTAGGGGTAAGTGGATGCCTGCAGGTGGTAAAAAAAAGTCTCTTTAATAACGTGCTGCGATGTGCGATTTTTCTTAGAAATTATTTAATGCTTTTTACAATTAAAAAATGGTCCAAAAATTGATCGCCTTTAGGGGAAGATGTCTGCCATTGTTTATACACACCACGGTGGTATCAAAACGATATCTTGTTAATAAGCGGTCCAAACATTTTTTTGGAGAGTAGGAACAGGTTTGACATTTTTAAGGAAATATATATTGTTCTGGAAAGTGAAGAAGCAATGACTTTTTTACAAAATTCGTCAAATTATCTCTTTTTTTTTTTTTTTTTTTTTGGGGGGGAGCAGTTTTAGGTTTGCTATACTCTGCAGAGTAGCATTCCTGGCAGCAACAGAGTATTGCAAGTAATAAAAAAGCCAGGAGATGTGCTGCTGTATAGGGTAGTAGTAGTGGCAGCAGCACAGTGTGGAAACATGATGCAGAAGCCAGGAAATGTGCAGTTGTGTAGGGGTAGTAGTAGTGGCAGCAGCACAGTGTGGAACATGATGTACAACCCAGGAAACGTACAGTTGTGTAGGGGTAATAGTAGTGGTGGCAGGGCATTACAGAGCATAATGGATAAGCCAGGAGATGTACAGTTGTGTAGGGGTAGTAATAGTGGTGGCAGCACAGTACAGCCAGCATGAATGGACAAGCCAGCAGGAGATGTGTAGGGGTAGTAATGGTGGTGGCAGCACAGTACAGAGCATGATGGACAAGCCAGGAGATGTGCAGGGGTAGTAGTAGTGACAGCAGCACAGTGCGGAACATGATGGACAAGCCAGGAGACGTGCAGTTGTGTAGGGGTAGTAGTAGCGGTGGCAGCACAGTACAGAACATAGAGAAGGCAGGAGATGTGCCACTGTGTAGGGCTAATAGTAGCAGCAGCTTTGGAATTTTTTCTTTCTGGAGTTCTGTGTAATTGTTGTGTAACTGTATCACAGAACAATACATCAGGCTGCGGGACGCTAACGTAAGATTTGAAATTGTGAATGATGTGACAAAAATTAAATTGACTCACAGTGGATTGTAAAGGTTGAAAGAGGACCTGTCACCCCAAAATGCAGTGCAATATGCAGGCAGCATGTTATAGATCAGGAGGAGCTGAGCAGAATGATATATAGTTTTCTTGGGAAAATATTCAGTTAAACTTGTAATTTATACACTTAAATCTCTCCCTTTCTGAACTTCAGTCGGCCCCCTTGTACAGCTATCTCTGGGGCAGGTGCAGATTGGCCATAGACCCTAGAGGGACACTTCCCAGTAGGCTGATTCCCAGTGAGGCTGCCTGAGCGGTCCTCACAGCCGCCGGACAGCTACATAATGAGCTGATGGTCTCGGCATTCATGTTTTTTAAGCACCTAGCCGGGGGCCGCAGGTGCCCTCCTGTATCAACGTCCTCAAGGTGGTGAAAGAGTTGAATACTGTGGTGAGGGCAGCAGTATTTTGTGCTGCCCTGCCTACTTGTGTTCCCTGCTTTCCGTCAATTCAGAACCACCTATAACATCGAGCCACTTTTCAAATTTTTTTGGGGGGCTTTCGGTGAAATTTATGGAAAATGTAAAAAGTTTCCGCTCCATTGATATTATATCATGAAAGTCGGGCATTTCAGTAGAAGCAGCAATGGTGATTTCCTCATCTCAAGCAATTTATTGAAACAAAAGCCGACCCCAGTGCTGGGTACACCGCCACAAAATGTCAGTGTCTCTAACTTGTCCTGTAGCCTTCAGCATCAATTACAGCTTGTCTCCTGCTGCTCACCTTGTCTGCTGAGGCATGACATCCCACTCTTCTTGAAAGGTGGCCCTCAGGTCATCGAGGTTCTGAGGTACAGAGTTACGAGCCTCTACACAGTGACTCAGCTGATCCCATAGGTTTTCAATGGGATTCAGGTCAGGACAAAGTGCAGTCACTCCATTTGAGGTACCACAGTCTCCAGCAGCTGTTCCCTAATGATGCGACCTTGATGAGCTGCCGCCTTGTCGTCCATGAAGATGAAATTAGGCCTGTGTTGTTCCTGCAGAGGCACAATGACTGGATTAATGATGTTCTCCTAGTAGTATGGGCTTGTCCCTGGTCCATTCACACAGTGTAGGGCAGTTCTGTACTGACTAGACTCATCTGCCCACACTGTAACACCACCACCACCACCAAAGGCTCATCTGGTGACAACAGTGACTCATGCATGGCGCTCTCCTTGACGTCTCCAACATCGTTGGCGGCCATCATTTCTGCTCAGCGTGAATTGACTTTCATCAGTGAACAGCACTGAGGCCTACTCGCCCCTCATCCAGCGTAGATGCTCCCTGGCTCATGTAAGACGATGACGCCTGTGCCTGGTGGTGTGGTCAGGTCCCCTTACAGGTCATCTAGCACGCAGACCACGCTGAATATAAAACCGGATTTTATTGAAATATCCATATAACGTTTTTAAAGCATAAATGTTCTCTGTGCTACATTACGTTATCCATGCTGTTCAGTGGTCAAGTGACAGTTAATCTTACAGTTGTCATTGGTTCTTTAATAATTTTATTCCTCGCCCTCGAACTATTTGAACTACCTGGAAAGTGTTTGCTGACATCGTACGACTAAAAGTGCGCCTGACGCTCGAGAAGTTTCAGAATTAAACTTTTTTGTTTATGTGAGTCCGATGTCCTTGGATCTTATGAAGATAAAATGAAGAGCCCACGTTCTTATTATCTGGTGCCTGATACGACTTTTTAAGAAGTTTGTTTCAATACTGGTGTTCCCAGGGGCAGATCGGCCATAGAACATACAGTGAAATTTCCCGGTGGGCTGATGCCCAGGGGGCACAGCCCAAGCCCTCCTCATGGCTACAGGTTGGGTACGTAGGGATCTGATGCTCTCAGCATTAATGTTGATACTTATGGCCCTGGCTGGCAGAGGAAAGTGCCCTCCTGCTTTCAAGTGAATTGCCACCCTCAGGATGGTGATCGAGTTCAATGTTGCAGCAGGGGCGGCAATATTTCGTGATGTACTACACCAGTGGTGCCCAACCATTTTTCATCTGGGGGCCACACTAGACAAGGAATAAATTTCGCGGGCCAGAACCAGGTAGCATTGCCAGAAAGAAATGCAATCAAAATGCAATTAAAAAGGAAATTATTCTACTAATTTAGATAACACAGTATTAGAAAGAAATCATAAAACCAGAAATAATTTCTGTACTCACTATTTGATGTCATTTCATTAATGTGACGTCTGCAGATGTTTTCCAGAAACCAGTTTTGAAATGTTTGGAAGATCAAAGTTTGTCATGTTGATTCTCAGTACAGAATGCATTTTTCGCCCTATAAGACGCACCTAGGTTTTAGAGGAGGACCATAAGAAAAAAAAAAACAATAACACCTCAGATCAGACCCCAATGTGAATAACCCCCCAATCAGATCTCAGATAAGAGCCCCATGCTTCTCATATCAGCCCCCAAATGCCTCTCTCAGCCCCTGCCTCCCTCAGCCCCCCAAATGCCTTTTAGCCTCCAGTGCCTCCATCAGCCCCCAAATGCCTCTTTTAGCCCCCCAATTGCCTCCATCAGCCCCTCAAATACCTCCATCAGCCCCCCAAATGCCTTTTAGCCTCCAGTGATTCCATCGGCCCCCCTAAATGCCCCCATCATCTGCAGACTATATAAAATAAAAAAAGCACTTCCCTCTCCTGCTCCTGGACGCCGCCACTCCTCCACTCCAGCGCTCTTCTCCCTCCTCCTCCGTCAGCTGTGCTGTGAACTGGCACGCACAGCGTGAGGTCACAGAGCGCCCCTCACACTGTATGCAGCGCTGCACACAGCCAAGCAGAGGACCAGGAAGCGATGAGTACAGAGTCTTCACCGCTTCCTTGTTCCTCCGGTGCTAATGAGCGCTTCCATAATGGAAGCGCTCATTAGCACTCGCCCCATAAGAATGCAGGGGCATGCGTGGGCCGCAGGTTGGGCATCACTGTACTACAGTATTGCTGGCCCTGCCTACTTATGTTGTCCCTGCCTTCTGTCAATTTGGATCTCCCTACAACATGGGACCACTTTTAAGTTTTATTTCTAGGGCCACTTTAACTTCCCAGGCCACCCCCTAGGTTTCGCACACCTTATCCGTGCCTTGGGATTCTCTGTTTTGCATAGTTTCCCTACTATATACTGACTATACTTAATCTATAATACTGCTCCTACTTATGTTAACCTATAACTCCTCCTATGTAATATAACTACTATAATACTGCTCCTATGTACTATACTATACTGTCTATACAAGAAATATACTCTATATACTGCTCCTATGTACAGAATATAACTACTATAATACTGCTCCTATGTTACAAGAATATAACTACTATAATACTGCTCCTATGTACATAGTAATATAACTACTATATACTACTCTATGTACACAGATAATATACTACTATAATACTGCTCCTATGTACAAGAATATAACTACTATAATACTGCTCCTATGTACAAGAATATAACTACTATAAACTGCTCCTATGTACAAGAATATAACTACTAATACTTACTGCTCCTATGTACAAGATATAAACTACTATAATACTGCTCCTATGTACAAGAATATAACTACTATAGACTACTCTTGTACAAGAATATAACTACTATAATACTGCTCCTATGTACAAGAATATAACTACTATATAATACTGCTCCTATGTACAAGAATATAACTACTATAATACTGCTCCTATGTACAAGAATATAACTACTATAATACTGCATGCCCTATGTACAAGAATATAACTACTATATTCTGCTCCTATATGTACAAGAATATAACTACTATAATAACTGCTCCTCCTATGTACAAGAATATAACTACTATAATACTGCTCTATAACTATACTGATATAACTCCTGCTATGTACAAGAATATATACTATAATACTGCTATGTACAAGAATATAACTACTATAATACTGCTCCATATAACTACTGCTCCTATGTACAAGAATATAACTACTATAATACTGCCTATATAACTACTATAATACTGCTCCTATGTACAAGAATATATACTACTATAATACTGCTCCTATGTACAAGAATATACTACTATAATACTGCTTCTATGTACAAGAATATAACTACTATAATACTGCTCCTATGTACAAGAATATAACTACTATAATACTGCTCCTATGTACAAGAATATAACTACTATAATACTGCTCCTATGTACAAGAATATAACTACTATAATACTGCTCCTATGTACAAGAATATAACTTGTATAAATACTGCTCCTATGTACATAATATAACTACTATAATACTGCTCCTATGTACAAGAATATAACTACTATAATACTGCTCCTATGTACAAGAAATTAACTACTATAATACTGCTCCTATGTACAAGAATATAACTACTATACTATCTATGTATATAACTACTATAATACTGCTCCTATGTACAAGAATAACTACTATAATACTACTGCCTATGTACAGAATATAACTACTATAATACTGCCTCCTATTACAAGAATATAACTACTATAATACTGCTCCTATGTACAAATATAACTACTATAATACTGCTCCTATGTACAAGAATATAACTACTATAATACTGCTCCTATGTACAAGAAATATAACTACTATAATTACTGCTCCTATGTACAAGAATATAATATAGTACTGCCATATACAGATGGAAAGTGCCTTGAATGTAGGCCTGGTTGGGAGTCACGGTTTTACTATGTTCCGTATACTATCGGTGTATTCCTCCTCTCCGGCTGTCAGCCATGCGGGATGTGATTTGCTGTGACGCGCCCGCTGGTTGCTGCTGGTATAAAAAGTGGTTTAGGATGTTACTGACATGAATTTTGAATGTTCTGAGGCCATTTGCTCTGCACTTATCTATAAATCTGCTTTGCGCTGCAGGCTCGGGGGTCGGACACACTGGATTCAGGCACGGAGGGCTCCGGACGACTCATTTCTTCTACAGCTCCCACCAGCGTCAAGGGGAGACCCAGCAAAAAGGTAAATTGTGGGTTCAGGGAGGGGTATAGAGTCCTGCTGACTATACTGTATTCCCCATTTCACGGTGCTCTGGATTATGGGATGGAACGGTTATAATTTTCAGGAAATTATCAGGATTCTCTAGGTTCTCTAATCTTGTTTTCCCCCATCTATATTTTAGGGTGACACGTGGCCCCTTCGTAAAGCTGGCGGACTGTGCTCACTATCACTATGAAAATGTCAACTATGGCCCGATCCAGGTAAGTGACCCGGAGTAGGTCAGAGCCCAGACTTGTGGAGCACACAGATATAATATATATATGATATGTATAACTATGTAATAGTCTACAACCCCCACCCCTTCAGATTGCAATTTTCTGAATGGTCTTCTGTACAATAGTATTGGCAGACAGAAGTATTATCATAGTCAGCAGGTGGCGATCATTCCTGAGAACTGTCATATGAACGACGACACAAGTAAAGCGGTCAGGGCGCGGATGTTTGCACATAATTAACGGTATCCAGAGTGTTGTGTTGAGCTACTGGCAACTAAATCAGGATTTCTTGTGTGCTGGCCCTTTAAATACAATGACGACCTCTTTGCCTATGTCATATGCAGTTTCTGTGGGAGGGGAGAGGACAGCAGGAGTGGTAGTAGAGGCCAGATGATGGCGGTATTCCTCAGGGTGGCTGTGGTGCTCGCTGAGTTGGTGCTTACTGAAGGGAGGGACACAACCATTTCTTCCCTTCGGGGCACTGTGGTATTGGGGTTCTCCTGCCTGGTGGTGGTCCAGGGTGCCCTTGACGTTGGTGGGTTTTTAGGCATGGATCCCCATGTGAAATGACAGCTACGATGCAGAACTTCAGTAATGCAGGCGTTGGTACATGCAATAAGGAGGACAGATTTGAAATTAAACCAGTCTTTATCGTGCATGGACTGGCAGATCTTACATAGGTTGTAGTTTTCACAGTTCTAGAGGCTACAAAGGTGGTAGACAGGCCTAGATGTTTCCTCTCTGAGTCCGTTTTCCAAATCTGTACTTCAGCCACATGGTTGTAATACATATCTCTCTCATTCTCCGTATCTCTCAGTCTCGTCACTTCTCTCAAAATGCACAGCTATGGATACCCAACTGCGGATGTAGTTTTCTCAGCAGGTGACCAGTCTATCCTCAACATATGCCAGAGATCCTTTTTCTCTCGGGAAAGGTGCTATGGAGTCTAGAAGCTGTATGCAGATTTTCTTGCTAGGCTTTCTAGCACGCACCTCCTCTGAATGGCTGGTACCCTCCAATGTAGTCTCAATTGCTTCCTCAGAGGCTGGTGTCAGGCTCTGACTCTCAAGCTGGCTGACTCATCTCCACAGAATTGCTGTTTTTCTGCTTCTTTTATCTTCTCTGTCTCTCGCTGCACTGAACTAGACAAAAAATTACTCCTCTGTATGGGGAGGGGAGAGCAGTCCCACCCAGGGGTGCACCACCAATGAGGCCAGGTGAGGCGATCGCCTTAGGCAGCACCAGGTAGGGGCAAGAGGGGGCAGCCGAAGGGCCATGGGCTGAAGGGAAAGAATTAGGTTAAGAAACTTGCATTGGGGAGGGGGGGGGGGGGGGTCGTTGTTTCAGTTTTTGCCTCAGGCACCAGAAAGGCTAGGTGCACCCCTGGTCCCACCTAGCAACAGTTACCAAGGTCTGTTAACCCTTCCACAGCCTGTAGAGAGAAAACACACAATATCCATAATCTCACAAATTTTTAACCCTTTTAGCAGTGGGCTACCAGCACACACTACAGCTATGGCAGAAGACTAGACAAGGAGGACTTCTGTCTAGGTAGGAACAGTGGCGAGAGGATGGTATGGAGCCCAGGGACAAATAAGTGGCCTGATGACTGGAGAGCAGAAGGCTTTCCTACAATGACCTTGAGTTGAGCTAGTGATGAGATCAAGATGCAGAAGTAAAACCATTCCATGTGGTCGCAAAGAAGCAGGATGTCTACCCTCCACACTATGACCCCTATGCAATGATCGATGCCCTCCATGTTTTCCAGCTTTCTCTGTCCGACTCTCGTCCGGAGGATTCCAGTGGTAGTGAATCGGAGGCTGTTTACATTGTGCAAGTCACATGTCAGGTGGGTACACTGAAATCTGGTGAAAAGAGGTGCACCATTCAAATTCTATGCATTAATTTCTATATGATTGGTAGCCATGGAAAGCAGTACTACATAATCCCCAATATGGCCTTTTTGGATGCAATATGGTTTTCCCCATCTACATGTAGAAGAACCCATCCTACTAACCATGTTCAGAGTTTATCCCACATACCCGACCTCTGTGTGACTTGTACATAACTCTGCATTCTGGTCCTCATTGCTATAATGATGCAGAGCACAACGGTCACGCATCCAATTAAAGCTGAATTCAGTGACCCGCCAAGATCTATTCCCCCCCGGAGGCCATCGCTTATCTTACTCTTCTCCTATTAATAACCGTGGTCTGACTTATTGTATCTTTCAATTCACTTTGGTGGTTTTCATAATTAAAACATTGTTATATGAAAATAGGACATCAGGTATAATTAGGCACTTTACAAGGCTCCTTAGAACTTCATGAACAAGAGTACATTGTTCTTTAATTTGCATCCTCTGATTTTGTGTTGTCTTTGGGTTTATCACTCCAGCTCTAATAATGTTTTTGTTCTCTGTGGTCACTACCTAGTCTGACTCTAATCCATATCGCTGTCTTCTAGGTCTGCCATCTCATCCTTCTCTTTGTTCTCTAGGTCTACCATGTTATCCTAATCTTTGTTCTCTAGGTCTATCATTTCACCCTCATCTCTGTCTGCTTGGTCTCTCCCTTATCTTAGTCCTGTAGGTCTACCATCTCATCCTTATCTTTGTCCTCCAGGTCGACCATCTCATCTTTGTCCTCCAGGTCAACCATCTCATCTTTGTCCTCTAGGCCAACCTGCTTTGTCCTTAATGTCAGCCATCTCACCCTCCTCTTTGTCCCTATGTCTATCATCTCACCCTCTTATTGGTCCCCTAGGTCTACCATCTCATCCTTATCTTTGTCCTCCAGGTCTACCATCTCATCTTTGTCCTCTAGACCAACCAGCTCACCCTCTTAGTCCTGTAGTTCTACCATCTCACCTTCATATTTGCCCTTTAGATCTCCTGCCGTGCCTTCATAAAATTGTTTTAAGTATACCATACCATCTTAACCTTCCTCATTGTCTTCCATCTTTATCTCAGCTTGTTTATTTAGCCTTTAACCATCTACACCACCTCCAGTTGTCTCTTAAGCCTTTCTCTGTCTTGTAATTCCACCAGGTTAACCATGTTTCCCGCATTTTTGTCCTCTAGGTCTACATGTTCCTTCATCTTTGTCCTCTAGGTCTACCTGTCTCTTCATTTTTGTCCTCTAGGTCTACCATGTCCTCCTTCATCTTTGTCCTCTAGGTCTACATGTTTCCTTCATCTTTGTCCCTCTAGGTCAACCATGTCTCCTTCATCTTTGTCCTCTAGGTCTACCATGTCTCCTTCATCTTTGTCCTCTAGGTCTACCATGTCTCCTTCATCTTTGTCCTCTAGGTCTACCATGTTTCCTTCATCTTTTGTCCTCTAGGTCTAACCATGTCTCCTCATCTTTGTCCTCTAGGTCTACCATGTCTCCTTCATCTTTGTCCTCTAGGTCTACCATGTCTCCTTCATCTTTTGTCCTCTAGGTCTACCATGTCTCCTTCATCTTTGTCCTCAGGTTCTACCATGTTCCTTCATCTTTGTCCTCTAGGTCAACCATGTCTCCTTCATCTTTGTCCACTAGGTCTACCATGTCTCCTTCATCTTTGTCCTCTAGGTCTACCATGTCTCCTTCATCTTTGTCCTCTAGGTCAACCATGTCTCCTTCATCTCTTTGTCCTCTAGGTCAACCATGTCTCCTTCATCTTTGTCCACTAGGTCTAGGTCCATGTCCCTTCATGTCTCCTTCCATGTCTTCCTTCATCTTTTTGTCCTCTAGGTCTACCATGTCTCCTTCATCTTTGTCTCTAGGTCTACCATGTCTCCTTCATCTTTGTCCTCTAGGTCCATGTCTCCTTCATCTTTGTCCTCTAGTCTACCATGTCTCCTTCATCTTTTGTCCTCTAGGTCTACCATGTCTCCTTCATCTTTGTCCTCTAGGTCTACCATGTCTCCTTCATCTTTGTCCACTAGGTCTACCATGTCTCCTTCATCTTTGTCCTCTAGGTCTCCATGTCTACCATGTCTCCTTCATCTTTGTCCACTAGGTCTACCATGTCTCCTTCATATTTGTCCTCTAGGTCTACCATGTCTCCTTCATCTTTGTCCTCTAGGTCTACCATGTCTCCCTTAGGCTACTTTCACACTTCACACAACTGCATCCTAACGGAAAAGATGCATCCTGATGTGCTAACTCAAAACAGATCCGTTTAATTCTGGTATTGAGATCCTCTGCTGGATCTCAGTACCGAAATTAACAACGCAAGTGTGAAAGTGGCTTTGTCTATGTCCTCTAGGTTTACCATCTCATCCTGATCTCTGTACTCTAGGTCTACTACCACCTCTAGGTCTACCATCTCCTCTAGGTCAGCCATCTCAGTCTCATCTTTGTCCTCTAGGTCTACCATCTCACTTTCATACTTGTCCTGTAGGTGTACTGCCTTGCCTTCATCAAAGTTTTCTAAGTATACCAGCTCACTTTTCCTACACATTTACAATTTCAATTCATCTCTTTAGTCTTTGAGCATCTTCAAGACCTCCACTTGTCTCTTCAACCTTTCTCTGTCTTGTAATTCCACCATCCGAACATGCTTTGCACTGCTCCACGTCATCACTGTACACTTTTACACCATCTTAATTTTACCTCTTTACCATCTAACAACTTGGCTTTCTGTCCTGTTCTCCGTATTTAGGGCCGTACCTGGTCCGTTATACGAAGCTATGAAGATTTTCAGGTCCTTGACTCCAACCTTCACCGCTGTATTTTTGATAGACGTTTCTCTCAGTTGCTTGAACTACCCCTCGCCGCGAACTTCCATCTCAAGGCCAGGTGTGTATCATGTGGAGTTGCTTCTCGTGTTAACAGGTTATATTTCATACCTTTTTGTGTAATTTTTTTAATGCATGATATTTCCCACCACAACTGTGTCCTCAGCTCCTGGCTCCTCTGCTTTCACGATATTTGAAGGCCCTTTCTGGAATTGTGGACAGTAACATTAACTGTGGCCCTATTCTCAACTGGATGGAGGTAAGTCCATGGATCCACTGGGTGGCAAACAATGTATAGGCCAACCTTGAGGGCCACACTGTGTTCCTGCATGGGAGGTCCAGCAGGTACCAGCCCCTCCTGAAATGTATTGGTGTGACTCAGCAGGGAGGCTCATTTTGAGGGCCACTCTATTTATGTACACTTTTGGTAGAGATTGTGATATTAAAGAAGAACTCCCGCTAAAATTTTTATTCTCTGACCTGTTAGAAAGGTGCATGATATGATCTGTAGTGAATGCAATCTTCTTATCAGGGACTCTAATTGAGAGTTATCCACTTTCTTCTTATTGTAGCTGGGTCATGTGACCAACTCCCTGACCTCCAACTGACCCAGGACAGGAAGCCAGTCACTGCTCTATTCATTCCTATGAGACTGAAAGTGAGGCTTCCATAGGAATGCATAGAGAATTAGACTTCCTGTCCACACATAAGTCTATGTGTGAGTTGGTGGGTCTAATTGCTGGTCACATGACACAGATAAGAAACTTCAGGATTATATAAGTCAAAAATACAGACACTGGTAAGAAAATGACATTCACTACAGATTACATCATGTACATTTCTAGCAGGACATGGAATAAAATTTTTTGCGGGAGTTCTTCTTTAATATTACATTGATCGTGGGAATTGGAAGGATGGCAGAATTCCATAACCTTAGATCTCCTGTATTTCTGTGATCTAGATTGATAATCACGGTAACAGGCTCCTCGTTAATGAAGAGGCGTCAATCAACGTTCCCGCTATCGCTGCCGCACACGTGATTAAACGCTACACTGCCCAAGCGCCGGATGAACTTTCCTTTGAGGTAAGAAACTGAGTTCTTTTCTGGGTCACATAGTGACGGTAATATAGGGGACAAAGCAGGTGTTCACAGCAGCACAGAGTATTTCAGGACGGGAAGTGCACTGATCTTTTCGGAGTCCATAGGCTAAGGCCTCATGCGCAGGAATGTATTTTTGCTCCGCATCTGAGTTGCATTTTTTTCAGATCGTATGCGGACCTATTCATTTCAGTAGGGCCGCAAAACTGATACGGTCATGTGCATGAGCCCTAAGAGTATTTCAGGAGAGAAGTGTGTTCTTCTTGTGGGAGGTGACTGTAGAACGAGCAGGGTTCCTCAGTGGCACAGAGTATTTCAGGAGTGTGCCCATCTTGTGGGACTCGGAGAGAGAGGTAGTGAAAGCAGAAGATACCGATACAGCACAGAGTGTTTTAGGAATATAGAATGTAACAACGTGGAAGATAAAGGAGCCGGTTCCTCAGTAACACAGAGTATTTCAGGAGAGGGATGTTACAAACTTGTGGGAGATCACAGACTGAGGGTTACATAGTGGAAGGAGCAGATACCCCTGCAGCACAGAGTATTTCTGGAGAGTTGTGTGCTGATGTATTGCTGATATAGTGAATGAGCAGAGAATACCTTGCATGTTGTACCCACGGTCTCTGATTACATATCTTGTTCTGCTGACAGGTGGGAGATATTGTGTCAGTCATTGATATGCCCCCTCGGGAGGACACTAGTTGGTGGAGAGGAAAAACACAGCTTCCAGGTGAGATGTTTCTCCTAGCACAGTCTGATCTCACAACCAGAAGAACAGATCTCTGATGACCTCTTATTTCTTCTTCAGGTTGGCTTCTTCCCCAGTGAGTGTGTCCAGCTGATCACAGACAGTAAGAGCCCGCCGCCAGCTGCAGGTACTATCGTCACCTGGGGTATCTCCGCTCCAGTCACTGATCACTCCCTCATATTCCTCAGGCTTTCTGCCAAGCTCTTTCTGCAGCCATCGTGGCTCCTTGTGGCTCAATGTTGTATCCGCTCGGTTATATCTGCAGTCTCTGTGGATCAGGTTCTTCTTTGCTGACCTGTGCAGCTCTTCTCTTCCAGGGTGTGGACTGGTCATAGATCCTACAAAGAAATTTCGCAGTGGGCCAATGACAAGGGGGCAGCCCAA
>ONZH01026894.1:0-25338 GCA_900303285.1 Rhinella marina
GACATTGTGCCAGCTGTGAAAAAATAGCACACTGCAGAAAATTCAAAATTACTTACCGGTAATTATTTTTCCATGAGCCCATGACAGCACCCTTGAGAGACCGCCTCCCATCAGGACAGGAAACAGGAACTTCAATTGGAGAGCTCTTTAAATATGGATACTGCCCCTGTAACAACCAGTTATTTGCAAGAACATGTCCAATATATATACCACACTTCCTTCACCAATTTAACACCCTTTTTTTTTTTTTTTTTTTTTTTCTAAATATACATAGGGAGGGAAAACCCCCGGGTGCTGTCATGGGCTCATGGAAAAATAATTACCGGTAAGTAATTTTGAATTTCCCTTATGCCCATGACAGCACCCTTGAGAGATGAATGAAATAGAACTAACACTACTAGGGAGGGATCACTGCCTGTAAAACCTTTCTCCCAAAGGCTAGTCGCTGATTAGAATCTAAATTCAGTTTATAATGCTTAAAGAAGGTACCTGGAGACTTCCATGTACCTGCCCTACATATTTGTTCAAGAGATGCGTCTGCTTTCTCTGCCCATGAGGCTGCCACCGATCTAGTTGAGTGGGCACCAAACCCCCTAGGAACCATTTCTCCTGCCGAGGAGTATGCTAAGGAGATTGCCGACACTATCCACCTGGCTAAGGTCCTAGAAGAGACATGACTACCCTTATTTTTACCAGCAAATTGTACAAATAATCTAGATGATTTTCTCCACTGACTAGTGGCTGCCAGATAATGACAAATAGATCTTTTGACATCTAGACAGTGCAATCTTTCCTCCTTGCTATTTTTCGGATTCTGGCACAAGGAGGGTAGGACTATGTCTTGGGATCTGTGAAACAGAGAGACCACTTTTGGCAAGAAAGCTGGGTCTGGCTTAATAAGGATTCTGTCCTCCAAGATATTGGTGTAAGGTGGAAAAGCGGAGAAGGCCGAAATCTCCCCCACCCTCCTGGCGGAAGTGATGGCCACTAAAAATGCCGTCTTAAAGGACAGAATTCTTAAAGGAAGATTCTCCATTGGCTCAAAGGGGGGATCCATCATTTTTTCCAAGACTAGACTGAGATCCCAGGACGGAATCAGAGATCTTGACACAGGAACTAATCTATCAACTGCCTTGAAGAACCTTCTCACCCAAGAGTGGTTAGCAATTTGCACGTCAAAGTAAGCACTTAGGGCAGAAACCTGCACTCTTAGAGTGCTAGGCCTAAGTTTCTTTTTCAGCCCCGCTTGCAAGAAATCCAAAATTTTAGCCCATGGAGGAGGAGATAAAGGGTCGACTGGACCATTAACGAAATTAACAAAAGCCTTCCAAATTCTAATGTAAATGGAAGATGTGACCTCCTTCCTGCAGGCTAAAAGAGTGGAGATAACCTCATCAGAAAGGCCCTTCTGCACTAAAATTTCCCTCTCAAGAGCCACGCAGTCAGATGTAGTTTCCCCAGTTCTGGGTGTACAACCGGCCCCTGATATAGAAGATCCTGCTGCTCTGGGAGGATCCAGGGATCTGCTATGGATAGCTTTCTCAGCCAAGTGAACCATGTCCTTCTTGGCCAGAAGGGGGCAATAAGAATGATCTTTGCTTGGTCCTCTCTCAGCTTCTGCAGGACTCTTGGTAACAGATTCAGGGGCGGAAATGCATATAGTAGCTGACCTGGCCAAGGGAAGGAGAAAGCATCTATCTGAAGTGGAAGGTCTTTTGGATTCAGGGAACAGAACAGGCTGCATTTCGCATTTTGTTTGTTTGCAAATAGATCTATGCGAGGAGCGCCCCAGAGTTTTGAAATTTTCAAGAAAACCTCCTGGTTGAGACACCATTCGGCTTGACTTAACTTGTTCCTGCTTAGAAAGTCTGCTGTTTTGTTTTCCGAGCCTTTTAAATGTACCGCTTTTAGTATTGGTATTACTGGAATGGCCAGGGAAAAAATTTTGGTAGTTAAAGCCATGAGATTTTGCGACCTTGTCCCTCCTTGTCTGTTTAAATAGGACACTACTGTAATATTGTCTGACAAGATCTTTACTCCTAAGCCTCTTACATGTGGAAGAAACCATTCTAAAGCTCGTAACACTGCTCTTAGTTCTCTTATGTTCTGGGGATCTAGACTTTCCTCCGTACTCCACGTCCCCTGAATTACCCCCAGGGGACCAACAGCACCCCACCCTGACGGACTTGCATCTGTGGTTATGGATATGTCTTCCCGAGGAAACCAGGGAAAACCTCTGTCCAGGTTGGAGGGATCTATCCACCATTGTAGAGAGTTGAGAACCTGAGATGAAAGGGGGAGGTGGGAGTCCAGGAACAGAGGAGATCTTTGCCAGATCCTCAGAATGTGATTCTGCAGACTTCTGGAATGAAATTGGGCCCATGAAACCGCAGGTATTGTGGAAGTCATCCTGCCCAAGACTGCCATGCCCTGCCTGATTGTTGGTCTTTGAGCCGAAATCAGCAGTTGTACCTCCTCTATCAATCTTTGTATTTTCTGTGGAGGCAGGACACAAAGCTGTCTCGTTGAGTCTAGAATCATCCCTAGAAAAACGCACTGCCTTGTTGGGGACAGATTTGATTTCTTCCAATTTATCTGCCACCCCAATCTTATTAAAATGTCCACTACCTGTTTTATGTGTAGAGATAACATTTCTTCTGATTCTGCTATCAGCATGAGGTCGTCGAGGTAAGGTACTATTAATATATTGTCTTTCCTTATAAGAGTCATCACTTCTGCCATTAGTTTCGTGAAGAGTCTTGGAGCCTGGGATATGCCAAAGGGTAGAGCCTTGTATTGAAAGTGATGTGTCCGGTCTTCTATTATGACCGCAAACCTCAGGTATTTTTGAAAATCTGTGTGAATGGGGACGTGATAATAAGCGTCTTTTATATCGAGTGTTGCCATGACACAGTCTTTGTATAGGTATTTCATTGTCGTTTGTATGGATTCCATCCGAAACTTTTTGTATTTTAGAAAACGATTTAAATCTCTTAAATTTATTATTAACCTGAAGGATCCGTCGGGTTTTGGTACCGTGAAAAGTGAGGAATAAAATCCTATTCCTATTTCTGCTTCTGGTACTGGTATCAATACATTCTTCTCTAGAAGGGACTTCACCTCCTGAAAAACTGCCAAGTCTCTTTTGGAGTTTGGGGATAATTTTATGGTTTTCAATCTTGCCGGTGGGAGTGACATGAATTCTAAACAGAACCCCTCTCTTATGATACTTAGGATCCAAGGACTGGCCGAGACTTTTATCCATTCCTGGACGTAATAAGAAAGTCTGCCTCCCACCGGAAGATAACCGTCATTGTTGATTGGGTTTAGCGGTGGATGATGAACGGGTATTGAACATAAAACCTCTGTCCTTTTTATTTCTGTTATCTTTCCAGGTACTCCTCCTATCCGACCTTTGAAAAAACCGCTTGTTCCTACGAAAAAGCTGCTGCTTTCTGGGCGGCCTGTTTTGAGGAAACCCCTTTTTATCATCAGAGGCTTTCTCCAATAGGTCGTCAAGTACAGACCCAAAAAGAAAGTCCCCCTGGCAGGGAATAGAACACAATCGGTTCTTTGATCCAGTGTCACCCGACCAGTTTTTGAGCCAAATAGCCCGCCTAGCAGAGTTAGAAAGAGCCGCCGATCTAGCAGACAACCTTAATGCGTCAGCCGATGCATCTGAAATAAAATCAACTGCTTTCAAAACCGTGGGAAAAACAGAAAGGAGCTGGTCTCTGGGTGTTTTATCCTCTATGTGAGTCTGTAACTCCTGTAGCCAAAGCTTTAGCGATCTAGCTGTAGAGGTAGTCGCGATGTTAGGCTTAAAAGATTGTGCAGACGCCTCCCAGACCTTCCTGAGATATAATTCGGCTCTTTTATCCATGGGGTCTTTTAGGACTCCAAGGTCCTCGAATGGTAATGCTGACTTTTTCGCCATTTTAGCTATCGGGGCATCTATTTTTGGTGATCTGTCCCAACAAGATGACTCTACTTCCTCAAAGGGGTATTTTCTTTTTACCGCCCTAGGTATAAAGAATTTTCTATCGGGTTTTTTCCATTCTTTCTGTATTAAGTATCTTATATTTTCATTTAAAGGAAAGACTCTAGACTTTTTATGTCCTAAGTCCCCAAACATAACGTCCTGTATGGATTTATGTTCCTTTGTGTCCTCTATCCTCATTGTGGCTCTAATCGCCTTCAAAAGGCCATCAGTGTCTTCCGGAGAGAACAAAGGCCCATTGGGAGATTCTTCATCAGAGGAAAAATCAGAGGAGTCTCTAATTTCACCTTGTTCTTCCCCTGAGGATCTTGAATCTGACGGGCCCTCAGCTGATTCCAGCCTGGTCCCTGAAGCGGAAGATAAGGATTTTCTAAAAGATTTAAGTGAATCCGACACTTCCGTCTTTACTATTTCTCTAATATTTTGTATCAGAGACGGGGACTCCTCTTCTACTACTCTTTTAACACAAGCTTGGCAGAGTGGTTTATTCCAAGAAGGAGCAAGTCTCTTCTGCATACTGCACACTCTTTCCCCCTAGTTTTAGAGGTAGCTTTCTTAGGCGTTTCCTTTGTAGTCTATAATACAAAAGACAAAAAGGGAAAAAACGCCCCATTAAGCACAGTGAAAAAAAGGAAGAAAAGGTGGAGTGTACACCCCCTTACCCCACCAGGAGTACCATTCTTGTATCATGCAACTCCTGTAAATCAGCGCGTTGCTGGCTTTCTTCCTCCATAATCCCAGGAGTGTCAAAGCCAAGGACCTGCAGATGTCCAGCTGCAGTAAAATAAGGGTTAGAAACAAAGAAATCACCCCAGGCTGGCTGGAGATTCTCCCGGCCACGCGCTCTTACCACTCAGCAGATACCACTGAGACAAGGCCCGGTCCCTGCCAGCGTTCTTCAGCGTTCTATACGCACCATAGGCCCCGCCCCCTGCTTCCGGGCGGCGACTTCCGGCCTACCTGCGTTCCAAAGGCCGGAAGTTGCACATACAACATCCGGCCGCGTCACCTTTAATGCCTCGCGCACTGCTCATTCTGTAACTGCGGCCGAGGGTGACATAGAACCCGGATCTCCAGAACACCGCCTGGAGAATCCGGCATACCGACCCCTAATAAAAAAGGTGTCGGAATGGCCTCCGAACGCCGGCCCAACCTCAAATGTCCAGGACCCGGGAGAAAACTCCAGACTTTCAATCCGGACGGCGGCTCATAGAAGAGACTTATGCCGGAACAGGTAACCCTGCTAACATCCATGGGGCCCTGCAGCCTGAAATCGCTCTCCAACAGAGATTCCCATCCATGGGACAGGAAACAGGAACTGGTTGTTACAGGGGCAGTATCCATATTTAAGGAGCTCTCCAATTGAAGTTCCTGTTTCCTGTCCTGATGGGAGGCGGTCTCTCAAGGGTGCTGTCATGGGCATAGGGGAAATATGTCTTATATTCTAGGTTCTTCAAAGTAGCCACCTTTTGCTTTGATTACTGCTATGCACACTCTTGGCATTCTCTTGATGAGCTTCAAGAGGTAGTCACCTGAAATGGTTTTCACTTCACAGGTGTGCCCTGTCAGGTTTAATAAGTGGGATTTCTTGTTTTATAAATGGGGTTGGGACCATGAGTTGTGTTGGGCAGAAGTCAGGTGGATACACAGCTGATAGTCCTACTGAATAGACTAGAATTTGTATTATGGCAAGAAAAAAAAGCAGCTAAGTAAAGAAAAACGAGTGGCCATCATTACTTTAAGAAATGAAGGTCAGTCAGTCCGAAAAATTGGGAAAACTTTGAAAGTGTCCCCAAGTGCAGTCGCAAAAACCATCAAGCGCTACAAAGAAACTGGCTGACATGAGGACCGCCCCAGGAAAGGAAGACCAAGAGTCACCTCTGCTGCGGAGGATAAGTTCATCCGAGTCACCAGCCTCAGAAATCGCAGGTTAATAGCAGCTCAGATTAGAGACCAGGTCAATGCCACACAGAGTTCTAGCAGCAGACACATCTCTACAACAACTGTTAAGAGGAGACTGTGTGCAGCAGGCCTTCATGGTACAATATCTGCTAGGAAACCACTGCTAAGGACAGGCAACAAGCAGAAGAGACTTGTTTGGGCTAAAGAACACAAGGAATGGACATTAGACCAGTGGAAATCTGTGCTTTGGTCTGATGAGTCCAAATTTGAGATCTTTGGTTCCAACCACCGTGTCTTTGTGCGACGCAGAAAAGGTGACTCTTGGTCTTCCTTTACTGGGGCGGTCCTCATGTGAGCCAGTTTCTTTGTAGCGCTTGATGGTTTTTGTGACTGCACTTGGGGACACTTTGAAAGTTTTCCCAATTTTTCGGACTGACTGACCTTCATTTCTTAAAATAATGATGGCCACTCAATTTTCTTTACTTAGCTGCTTTTTTCTTGCCATAATACAAATTCTAACAGTCTATTCAGTAGGACAATCAGCTGTGTATCCACCTGACTTCTGCCCAACACAACTCATGGTCCCAACCCCATTTATAAGGCAAGAAATCCCACTTATTAAACCTGACAGGGCACACCTGTGAAGTGAAAACCATTTTAGGTGACTAGCTCTTGAAGCTCATCAAAAGAATGCCAAGAGTGTGCAAAGCAGTAATCAAAGCAAAAGGTGGCTACTTTGAAGAACCTAGAATATAAGACATATTTTCAGTTGTTTCACACTTTTTTGTTAAGTCCACGTGTGTTAATTCATAGTTTTGATGCCTTCAGTGTGAATCTACAATTTTCATAGTCATGAAAATACAGAAAACTCTTTGAATGAGAAGGTGTGTCCAAACTTTTGGTCTGTACTGTATATATGCCCAGTCATAAGTGCAGGGTACATTGTGATCCCATCAGATGTTTGATATTGCCCTTAAATACACTAATCAAATATTATACATACGGTATGTTGGATAGGTGTAGGGTTGCAGAGGGGGGAAATATATTCTGGAAGTTCTTTGATCCTGGCTTTTTGAAGCGATGTAGCGGGCTGTTGGTATAGTCCTTAGTTAGGCCTTGGTCTTCATGTCCTTCGCGAGGAAGCTGAACAGCCTGGTGCTTTGACAGGGTAATTCGCAATACCCTTCCATGAAGTCTCTGTCCATTCAGATGGCTCATAGCTAAATGTGCAAAAGTACAAAAACTTTGCACAATTATTACAGCAATGCAGTGATAAAGAATTGTTTGGCACATGCAGGCAAAAGAATCAACGCTAATGAAAAAAGTAGACTGGCACTCTAGAATTATAATACAACACGTACACTGAAGGGGATTTTCAGGCATATTTATTGTATGATTACTTTGAGTTACAATCCTGCAGGTTCACTGTCCTACGCACTGGCACAACGCTCTGAAAACTGGCAACCAGTCACTTATACTGGGAACAGACTGCACATGCGGTAGTTTCGCTGTCTGTCCCCAGTGTAAGTGAATTGAGGCAGCTGAAAGACCCAACCCTCCATCAGTGGTCATGTTCCGAGCTCAGTGACAGCATGCTGGTCAGTGGACATCAGTGCTGATGCTTATTACTAGCTGCATGCACATGTTGTTACCAGCAAATGTGCAGCTAGTGATATAAAATGGTCAAAGACTAGTGAGGAGCTGAAACACAAATATAGTAGGAAGTTGCATAATGCTGTCTTTACACCGTTATGTTTCAGATTTGTACACTGACCCCTCTACACTATTTGAGAACTCAATGGAGTACAGCTCGGTTTCCCTTTCTAGCACGGCTTAGTGACGATTAGTGAAGTCTGTGTTGCTATTCTTGCCAGCAAAAATACCAGAACCCTGACAGAAACCTGATCGACCCCATGAAAGTCAAAGCCTATGGTACATTCAGTCAAATGGATGCATCAGAATTCAGTGGGATGAAAATGGATCCGTCCTGTCATGGCTCTATTAATAATGGAGGGCATGTAGCTGTTGTAAATGGCCTGCTAGGTAATAATATACTTATGACCAACATTACACTTCCAATTCACACTTCTTGATGAAGTGCTGGACATATTCATGAAGACTGCTGGAGCAGGAATACAATAGGAGACATTGATCAAAAGTTTTACCAAAGTGCTGTACAAAAATTGCACATTATGGTACACACAATATTTGCATTTTGATTTGCAATTTTTTGGACTTCTATAAACTTGTCAAAAGCAAGTTTAGTGAGAGGGCCCAGGGCCATCTGCAGGCCAAGGATTTACTACAATATACGCCAGAAGGTGAAATCTTCAGCAGCTCCTAGCTGGTGTAGATTTTAATTTCTGGCACACAGACAGCCAGTAGATGTGCCCAATATATTCGGAGGTCTGTGCCTTTTTACCAACGCTGGTGTATGAAACGTCTTCAGACACCTGACTCAATATGTTTATTAATTTACCGATGTACATATGCTTTTTGAACACCATCCAAGTACAGTAAAGGTAAATGTGTTTTCTGAGCTCCTAATATTGAGAATTTGTCCTCAGGATGGGTCATCAACATCCAATCAGTGGGGATCCGACACCATTCACCCCCATCGATCAGTTATTCCTTGCAGCCTCTGGTGCCAGAATTCGCACTTTGAACACAACCAGAAACACAGCTCCGTTCAAAGTGTAGTAGATGTGTTGGGTTACCGCAGCTTAGCTTCCATGCACTTGAACCCGGCATCGCCACTACACTTTGAATATAACTGTGCTTCCAGCTCTGGTCAAAGTGCGCATTCTGCTACCAGAGGCTGCACAGAACAGCTGATCAGTGGGGTGCCAGGTGTCTGACACCGACCAATTGGATGGAATAGGTCATCGATATAAGTTGTCTGGAAAACCCCTTTAAGGATATATTCATATGTGGCTTGTAAAAATCCACGCAGGTGCTGCAGAACCAGAAACATTTGTATCTATGGAATAGATTTTCAGGATTTTCTACAAGAAATCTGTCACATATGAACACCCCCTAAGGAGTTATTATGAATGTCAAGTTATAAAAAACAAAAATACTGCTAACTGGGCAGTATACGATTAAAAAAAAGCATCTGCTTAATTTTTCTTAGGGGTGAGCAAAACGACTCTGGATGAGGCGAGACTTCGCAAAGCAATAACTTCGGCCCATTGGAGCTTTATGCGAATCGACTTTGAATGTTTCATCCAAACTCGATTCGTTCATCCCTAATTTTTCTGAGAAAAAACCACAATAGTGTATTCAGACTGTGCAGTTAAAATCACATCGGTGAAAAACGAATGCTTTTCCATGCTCTGATGCAGTTGGACATTTTACAGGAGAAATTAATTTAACATGTTTCACCTGTGAAAAAAGCAACCACACTAAAAATGCATGCTTTTAATGGGTCTGAATATTTCCCAAGCCTAGTATTGCATCTCAGTCCCATTCAAGTACTGAGGAGCTGAGCTATAATACCAGACAGAGCCCATGGACACAAGCGGGGCTGTTTCTAGGGAAAAAAACAAGAACACAACAAAGGAAATAAACCCTTTTTCTGATGGACAACCCCTTTAAGTTCTCACCAAGCTGTGCTTGAGTTGCATCTGCCATCTGCACCAACGCATTTTCTTTTTTATTGAACAGAATCTTCACACGATGAACGTCACCATACACTCCTAGAGGATTGCAGAACACACAAAAAACAGCATTATAGTATGTACAGCCATTCATAAATGAACTATGCAGTGACTATGAGGGTTACAAACAGACTTCCTTGGTAACCACATTTCAGTCAAACTCTCAATAGTACCTTAAGTTCCTTAATAAATATATGAGGAACCTGCTGAAACAGAATGACCTAATATAACTCATCGATGAAATCAATCCTATAAGCACCAGGGGTTATCAGTTATTTCCATTTCACACTACTTATCTATGA
Source organism: Rhinella marina (assembly GCA_900303285.1). Classification (NCBI taxonomy): domain Eukaryota; kingdom Metazoa; phylum Chordata; class Amphibia; order Anura; family Bufonidae; genus Rhinella; species Rhinella marina. The sequence continues at coordinate 9,864 of ONZH01026894.1, forward strand.
AAGGAGATCCTGGTTCTTGGACAACCTATAACTACAGTACTTCTGGTAAACCTATCTACTTTGGGCTTGGTTCATATCTGTGCTCCATCACTTGAAAGGAAAACCTTATCAGTCATATGATTGACACCAACAAAGCCCAGCAAACCCCAATGATTTATAACTGGGTCTCTCAGATTTCTTAAAGATTTTCATGGAATTTACAAAAAAAGAGTCTTTTAATGGAACAGCAGACGTGAATTGACATCAACTCTGTATGGGTCTGGGGATGTTGCCTACAATATGAACTGTTTGAGTAAATTATAGAAATATGGTAAGTCATTATATCTGAGTTTGCTCTCTGTATTCAGCGTTACTCTTCTTACTGTGAAGGTAGCCTTATGGTAACAATATCTGAATGGTTCTTCAACAAAGAGATAAAATTGCTTACCGAACAGGATAAATAGGGCATGGGGTAAGATAACCTGTTAAAAAAGCCAGATGCAGTTAAGCAAAAGAGGTAATACAGTACAATATATTACTAGATAGGAAGCAAAAACCATAAAACATCCAACCTTTTCTGAAGGGTACTGAATTTAAAAGGACTGTCAACAAATGCAATCTCTGTCCATCAGTAGTGCATATGGACATCACAGAGCTGAGTGCCACCAGCTTTTACTTACAAAATACACTCTGCTTCTAGCACTGCTCTCAGGGTATGTCTCTAGGTAGAGAGGGGAGTATGACTACCACTACTAATATATTTTTATTTCATAAAATGAATGTCAAGAATGTCTTGAAGGAGTAAGTTAAACCAGATTACAATGTCACGGGTCAGCTGTACCCAACCTACATTGACACCAAGTGCCAGCAATACTGTGGCCTTGCAGAGTTCATATTTAGAAGTGCTACACTGACAATTAGCGGACTATAGTTCCTGGAGACAAGGAGAGGGTCAGGTCACAATACACTGTCTAATAAAACCTTGAAGCCTGTGCCTGTGATCTTGGTCACCTTTTGTTTCCAATATGACGCTGATGCCATTGTTGCTTTATTGCCCCCCAATACATTTTCTGCACTTAACGTTTCTCATAATGATCTATCCATCTCATCTCTCTCTCTCTCACACACATACAACTCTCGCTCTCCCACACTGTGCCCTCTCCATATCATATCGCTCTCTAATCTCTCTATGTTTCCGATATCGCTCTAATATTTCCCTCTAAAATCTCCCTCTCTCTAATATCCATCTCTCTGGTATCCACCCATCTCATATACATCTATATAATATACACACAATGAGATCAGCTTCATCTCTCTCTATCTAATATACAGTCAGTAAAAATGTCTTACTTACATCAGGATTTAGATTACTGACTAACAAAACCGAGTGTCCTGGAATGGCAGTCATGCCAGGTATTGCCATACGTCCAGTGATAGCAGAAGTGGTGAGAGCAAGAGGTCCAAGGGCCCCTGGTACACTTGAGACTGACAGTCCTTAAATAGGGGAAAAAAACAGAGTAATTAAAATTCAATGTGGTACTTAAAGGGGTCTTTCCATCACATACAATGGGGGCATATGCCCCCACTGTCTGATAAATGCGGGTCCCACCTCTGGGACCCACACCTACATCGAGAATGGAGCAGGCGCACTGCGCATGTGCAACCTCCCTCTATTCATTTCAATGGGGCCGTCGAAAATAGCCGAAAGCTGGCTCGGCTATTTCCGTCTGCCCTATAGAAATGAATGGGAGCAGGGGCCGCGCGTGTGCTCCCATTCACTTGTATGGGAGCAGCAGAGAGCAGTGCTTGGTGGTGGGTGGACCCCGGGAAACCCGCAGTCCTCCAGCCACATCTCCCCCTGCTCCGTTCTCCTTGTAGGCGAGGGTCCCAGAGGTGGAACCCGCACCTATCAGACAATGGGGGCATATCATAGCAATATGCCCCCATTGTATGTGATGGGAATACCGCTTTAAAGCAGACATCCTGAATTACAAAAAAGAAGGTCATTTTTTTCAAGACACATCAGCGCTTTTGTCCATTGGTCCTGTCTGCTACTGCAGCTAAACCTTGTTAACTTGAACTGCAATACCAACCCAACCCATGAACAAGAGTGGCCTATTTCTAGAAGACCAAGAAAACCTTTTTTTCTAATCCCATTTTTAATGTACAGAGTCCACGTTAACATTTTATTAGAACAAAAAAAAACCCACAAAAAATACACATTCACACACAAAACAAAAGTAATAGAGTACAATAGATCCACAGTCAGACAGAAACTCACTGCATCATAAATCAGAGTGATGCAGTAGGTTCTGCTCAGATGAGCCTCCGTATACATATTGTAAGGAATTTCACAGCTGATAAAAATTCCATTCAAAATCATCAGCAAGAAGTGACAGCGCCCAAAAGATTTAAAACAGGTTGCGTCACAAAACCTATTCTACATTTTTCATATAAAGTCACCTATATTACAAAAGTATTCCTTATCACTTCCCCTACACATTAGAAAAACATTTTAAATGACAGTTATATTTTAATTCTATAGCTCATATAATGCTTAATGACCTTCAGAATGCCTTATATCAGATCATCAGCATTCATCTGTCGCATTTCATGGTACACCTACCTGCCTGAGGGAAGCCAATAGTGGGTGCAAATCCAGCAGCTCCTGCATAAGGTGAGGAAATTATACCTGGAGCACCTGAACAGAAAGAAAAAAAAATATATTGTCAAAAGGGAGAGAGGGTTATGTCCTTTATCTACATAACCTCCATCATAGAAAAAAATGGCCACAGCAGGTTCTTAACATTGCTATAAACAGCAGTGAATAAAATCCAGAGGGTGGGTCATCTCTCTTAAAGGGACTGTCCAGTGAAAAAAAAATGTTTTGCAATGTTGGCTCTTAGCAAACTACCAGTATACATTTTTCTAAACTATCTACCTTGATTAAAATTTCCAAAATTCTCCATCACTTTTAGTCTCCTTTCTGGGAGGGAAGTTCTGTAGCTTTATCTGTCTCAACATAGATTTAGATTGTGAGCTTCACTGTGGGACAGTGATTCAAATATCTGTAAAGAGTTGCAGAATAAGTCAGTTAAATAAAATCAAAAACAGATAAAAATGCTCCACCTCCCTTCTGTGTTGAGATGTCAGGAGCTCATGTGACTAAAGGGGTTTGGCTGTCCTCTGGCCAGTGTCCAAGCCACTACCCTTCGGGCCAGCCCTCTCTATCATTCTCCCCACTAGACTTGCACCGCCCTTTCCCCATGTGCTTCAAATACTTCTTTCCTGAGTCTTCACTGATGCATGTCTCAATTCTTTGCACTGACCAGGATGTGAGACATGCCTCAGTGAGGACACAGAAAAAAGTACGGAGGGGAGAGTGATTTATTACTTTGTTTGGCTGAGAGAGGAGGATCATACTACCAAACTCAGAGCAGAAAAAATTTTTACTGCTAAAATTAAGAAACTTTATTAGCACAGCTACTTGCCAATCGCAGATTGTAGCCTTGTACCGCCCCTAGTGGAGAATGGTGGAGAGGATGATGATGCTGCTCAGTGAGCTGGTACATGAAGCAGATGTGGAGGGGGCAGTATTAGGCTGACAGGAAGAATAACATTGAGGGGCTGCTCCAGAGGACAGCCAAAACCCCTTCAGTCACATGAGCTGCTGACATCTCGACACAGAAGTGAGGTGGAGCAGTTTCCTTTGAGCTGACACAGACAAAACTATATAACTTCCAGTCCTAAAAGAAGGGGGAAGGGTAAAATGATGGAAAACTTTGGAATTATTTATCAAAGGATTTATGAAAATTTTTTTCGAAAAACTGATATTTGCAAAAAAAATTTTTTGTTGGACAACCGCTTTAATTCTTATTTGTCTTGCCAACACTTGCCTATAGTTGCACACCACATTGTGAACACAAATGACTGGTCCTAAACCCCGATCTATAACTCCACAAGCTTCCAACTTGTTTATACCACATCTACCCTCATAGGACTCAACTTTTTCATGACTGCTGTAATAAGAACAACATTCAAATCTTTTACACCAAAATTAAGCCATTTGGAAAGGGCAGACAGGCCAGGGCTGCTTGGGGCTCTACTGTATCTCTGTAGGCCTCTAAATTCATACACAGGTATACAGTCTTCATTTGAATTCCCTATGAGTAAGACAATCTAAAAAAATGTGGCATGCTGCATGGGATGGTAATAACTTACAAGCATTGCCTTCAGAGGAGAGTAACTCAATAATATAGTACTGTATGCAGCACTACACACTGAATTGCCTATGGCACCAAAGTATGGTGCCAAGCAACTAGTTATACCTCTTTACAGTCTTAATGTGCAAAGATGCCAAGCTACAAGGAAGGGAGCACTGATGCCGTCCTAACATTAAAGTAACAGAAGTTGTTTAAGTAGTGAAATGAAAAAACTTCCCTGGAAAGCAGAATGATAAATGAATGATGGCAATCATTACAATTGTGCAGCGGTAGAGCATAAGGGACTGAAGAAAGTCTAATGGTAATCTGCATTATAATGAACTGTGATACATAAAATATCATGAATTAATGTAAGATGTGGCAATGGCAGAATGACACATTCACAATGGGATAATTTAAACCTGGCAAGATTCATCAGTACAGAAGAGCAAAATACACTGCATTAAAGATGTGAGAATGGCTACGGTAAGTTATGACTGTGGCATCTTAATAACTGTACATGGAAGGAGAAAAGCAGTATGAAGACCAAGGTGCTTCTCTCACTCCATTGATGACTGACATGCTCATAGTCATTGCAGTGACAAGAAAATTGTATACTAAAAAACTAGAAGACTGCAGAAGCTTCAGAAAAACTACAGTAAACCTTAGCGATGAATACTAAAAAGAAAATACAATACACACCAGCATAATGGGAGGATATTAAAGGGCTAAATAAAGTCAAGAGCCTGACAAACAGGTAATAACTAGGACACATTTAGCAATAAACTCTCGAATACTGCACATATATTTGCACTTAAAATGGTTGTCAGGGATTTAAATTTTGGCAAGCAGCAGGGTACGTGATAGGATGAAAATAGTAATCGACATTGAACTGTTTGATCCTCCACAGCAGGCCCAGTCGATCTTCGCTACCTTGTTCTATAGTGATGACATGCTGTACTAGCATGTGATAGCTGCAGCAACAGTACCCTTAGCAGTCATATGCCGTACAGGCAATTATCACCACTGAGGCCACTTATTGCCTGCAATGGTTACACAGCACGGAAATGGACTCCCACTGTTGTCAATGGGAGGCTGCAGTTTATTGCCGTGATTGCGCCTAGAAAGGACTTAAAAAGGTACTTGCAATAAATTGAAAAACAATGGGAGGCGGATTCTGTATTGCCTGCCTGGCAGTTTCTGGCATGGAAATTGCGCCAAATTCAGCTAACAAAACAACGTGTGAACAGCCCCCAAAATAGATTGATATTTTTGTCTACTATGGTCCACCAGTTATTTTAACACAGGGAAACTGCATCAGGTCTAGGGCTCCAGACAAGCAGGGAATGAGGAACGCAAGGAATTTTTATCACTGCTTTTTAAAACTGTATGAAAAAAAAAAAAAAGTTTCTACTTGTTCTGCTGTATGCCTGGCTGTCAGCCAGCACTGATCTGTGGTTTTACTATGCTCCAAGCAGCTGATCTTCCACAGTGTTATGTTTTCAAAAATTTATGGCAATTTTTAAGTTTTGTGAGCAAACAAAATACAACCCCAAATTCCAAAAAAGTATCGTAAATACCCAGACCCATATTTTATTAAAAATAGATCAAAGAACACATACCAGATGCTGGAAGTGAGACATTTTACCATTTCATGGAAAAGTTAACTCATTCAGAACCTGATGGCAGCAACACATCTAATAAAAGTTGGGACACTGCCATGTCTTCCAATGTGTAGCATACCCTCTTCTTTTAACAACAGTCTGTAAATGTCTGGGAAGTGAGGAGACCAACTGCTGGAGTTTTGGGAGAGAAACGTTGTCCCATTCTTGTTGTAAGATGGGTCTTCTTCTTTGAAAACACTGCACTGCAGGGACCCCAGCTCAACACTCAGACTCTTCTTCTGTGAAGCCATGCTCTTGTGATGGATACAGTACAGTACGTGGTTTAGCATTGTCTTGCTGAAATATGCCAGGCCTTTCCTGAACGAGATATTTGGATCTGGATGGCAGAATATGTTGTTCTAAAACCTCTATATACTCTCCAGCACGGATAGTGCCTTTACAGATGTGTAAGCTGCCCAAGCCATAGGCACTAATACACCCCCATACAATCAAAGATGCAGGCTTTTGAACTGTGCGCTGATAAGCTGGATGGTCCCTCTCTTCTCAAGTATACAGGACATGGCGTCCGTGGTTTCAGAAATAAAAAGAAATAACAAACAGAAATAAATTTTTTTTATTCATTTGACCATATAAAAGTTTTCCATTTTGCCTCAATCCATTTTAAATGAGCTTTGGCCCACAGCAGACAGTTACATTTCTGGATTGTGTAGACATATGGCTTCTTCTTTGCATGATACAGCTTAAACTTGCCCATGCAGCGATTTCCAGTACAGAATCACGCCTGTTTTTAATGCAGTGCTGTCTGTAGACTGCAAGAATCCGATATTGACCTTTCGCCTTGTTCCTTGTGCACAGGGCTGTATTTAGGGTTCATGCTGCCCTAGGCACTCTCTGTGATGACGCCCCCCCCCAACGTGAACCCATTCCCCCCACGCCCCCAAATAGTAGCATAGTAGCCTCTCCTCAGTCCCCCCATCCCATAGTAGCCTCTCCTTAACCCCCCACCCATAGTAGCCTCGTTACCCCCACCCCCCCATAGTAGCCTCTTCTCACCCCCCCCACCTCATAGTAGCCTCTCCTCGTTACCCCACCCCCCACAGTAGCATAGTAGTCTCTCCTCAGTAGCCCCCCAACCCCATAGTAGCCTTGTTACCCCACCCCCATTGTAGCCTCCTCCTGGACTTATTACAGTGACCTATCCTCCCCCCCCAACCCCCTGGATACTGAAAATGGTCCTCTGCCAAGCCCAATTAACCCCCGCCCAACTACCCCACCATCCCCATACACTCAACTACCCTCAGTCTGTACCCCCCCCCCACCTGCCGCTGGTGCACCTAGCTTTTCTGATGCCCAAGGCAAATATTGAAACACCCCCCCATGCCAAATTCTCAACCTAATCCCTTCCCTCCAGTCCTACTGTTAAAGGGGTTGTCCTCTTTTTACTACTAATGACCTATCCTCACGATAGGTCATCAATATCAGATCGGCTGGGGTCCTCCGGCACCCTGACGATCAGCTGCTTGAAGAGAGAGCAGAGCTCATATGAGAGCTGCTTTCTCTGCTCTGTTCACCTGCTCGCCATAGAATTTGCAGTGAAGAGCAGTAAACAGAGCAGAGAAAGCAGCGCTCGTACAAAAAAAAAAAAAGACAACCCCTTCAAAGACAGACTTGGAAAACATTTCATACAGCGCTACAGAGCATACAGGGTCATCCAGTGACTTCTCTTCTCTGATGTAGACGTTCTCTTTCCTCTTCTTCTGTCAGACCAGACCACCATGGTGACTTCTTTCAGCTGTGCCTCGTCTCTGAAGAGTTCAACAAACAGACATCTTACTTTCCTACTTTTCCATCATCCTCTCACCTTCTCCACATCTCACCCTGCCCACCCCCCATACTATACTACAGAAACAGCCCCCCTGAAAATACTGGCACCACACAGAAAACAGTACCCCCCCTTACCTATCAGATCAGATCCCCATATCAAACCCCAGATGAGACCCCCCCATCTACAGACCCCCATTAGACCTCCAAACTCCCATATCTGACCCTCATTAGACCTCCAAAGCCCCAATCAGCCCCTCATTAGACCCCCAGACCCCCTATCAGATCCTCATTAGACCCCCAGACCCCCTATCAGACCCTCATTAGGCCTCCAGACCCCCTATCAGACCCTCATTAGACCCCCAGACACTCAATCAGACCCCCCATTAGACCTCCAGACCCCCTATCAGATCCTCATTAGACCCCCAATCAGACCTCCAGACCCTCAATCAGACCCCTCCTTCAGGCCCCTAATGAGACCTCCTTCAGACCCCTAATTAGATCCACAATCATACCCCCCCCCCCCTTCTGGCCCCATATCATACTCTTGTGGCCCCCATATAGAACTCTCCTTCTGGGGCCCATGTCAGACCCCCCCCATTCTGTCCCACCATTTCAGACCCCCCCCATTCTGTCCCACCATTTCAGACCCCCCATTTCAGACCCCCCCCCATTCTGGTCCCACCATTTCAGATTCCCCCATTCTGTCCCACCATTTCAGACCCCCCATTCTGTCCCACCATTTTCAGATCCCCCCATTCTGTCCCACCATTTCAGATCTCCCCCCCATTCTGTCCCACCATTTTAGATCCCCCCCCCATTCTGTCCCACCATTTCAGACCCCCCATTCTGTCCCACCATTTCAGATCCCCCCCATTCTGTCCCACCATTTTAGATCCCCCCATTTTTGTCCCAGCATTTCAGACCCCCCCCATTCTGTCCCCACCTTTTCAGACCCCCCCCCCCATTCTGTCCCCACCTTTTTCAGATTCCCCCCCCATTCTGTCCCCACCTTTTCAGATCCCCCATTCTGTCCCCACCTTTTAAGATCCCTTTTGGCCCCCACTTCAGACCTCAGATCAGACAAGAAAAAAAAAAAAAAAAAAACTTACCTCCGGTCCTGGGCTGTGTCCCCGCTCTCTCCTCTTCCAAGGGCCCGCGCTGAAGTCACCTGACCTCCTGCAGCGTCAGGTTCAGAGGGCGCTCTGTACGTCCTGTAATTCCCCCCCCCCCCCCCCCCGCGGAAATTAAAAAAAAATAAATAAAAATAAATTCCAGGATGTTTTTTTTGTTTTTTTTTAAATCGTCATATACTCCTGGCGGGGTGCCGCCCCCCGCAACCTGCCGCCCTAGGCACCGTGCCCCCGGTGCCTAGTTGTTAATACAGCCCTGCTTGTGCACATTGGTTTCTCCAGACTCTCTGAATCTTTTGATGTTATTATGTACTGTAGATGGGGGATATACAAAGTCTTCACAATTTTACATTGAGGAACATTTTTCTGAAATTGTTCCACAATTTTTAGATGCAGGTTTTTTGAGACTGAGGAAACTATGCCCATCTTTGGTCCTGAGAGTCTCTGCCTCTCTAGCATGCTCTTTTTATATCCAGTCATGTGACTTGGTAGCAGATTGCTCTCGCAGCTGTTTTTTTTTTTTTATTAGTACCACTTACTTTTCCAGTGTTTTGTTGGCCAGTCCCAACTTTTTTGCCATCAAGTTCTAAATGAGTTAATTTTTTCATGAAATAGTAAAATGTGATCTGTGATCTACTGCAAATAAAATATGGGTCTATGAGCTTTGCAAATGGTTGCATTCGGTTCTTATTTACATTTTACACAGCGTCCCAATTTTTTGGGAATTGGGGTTCGGGAGACCTTATATTTTTCTGAGGGCAATAACCTAAAGTCCCCCTGGATCTGTAGTTTTTGAGATCTGTTGTGCTTCATTTAGCCATAGTTCCGTACAGCACATTAGCTGCAATGTCACGTACAGCACATTAGCTGCAATGTTCTAGTCTGTCACTTCTGCTCATTTTTACATTTTAGATTGTACTTTGTCATTTTACAGCACTAAAACAAGTGCCATTATCAGGGCTAAAAATATAATTTCAGGAAAAATAGAAATGTTTAAAATATTTTCTTCAGTGACCGTGCCCTGGACAAAAATGAATTACACAGGGAACAGCAAAAAAATATATGAGATGAATTTTTTAGTTGTCAACTTGATATGGGGGAATAAAGATTTGAGGGGGGGGGGGGGTATTTAAAGTTAACCACCAAGGAGATCTATAATGAATGTCCAGCCAAATCAAGTTAATTTTTTGGTAAATTCATAAATACCTATACTGTAAAATATGCTATACTGTAAAATACATGTGTAGAATATGTGTACAAAGGAAGAGTCGAGAGCGCCTCAGCCAGTCCCGCCAAACACAGGGTCGATTGTACATTAGAAAGGCACATAGAAACTATATGTTATATGCATATGATTTAATTCAGGAGTTTCATTTAGTCCCATGGCCTCAGGTGTATAAAATCCAGCCCTTTGCCATCAGTCTGCCTTTACAAACTTCTTCCCTCCTAGATACTCTACGATCTACTTTGCAGTAATACTACTCACAGTGGAAGTGTTTAGAACCCACAGCAACTCAGCCATGAAATGGAGACCACATAAAGTTACACAGCAGCATCATTGAGTGCTGAGGCACATGGCATATAAAAGTGGCAACGCTCTGCTGACTCAATAACTGCAGAGTTCCCAACGTCCTCTGCCATTAACATCAGCACAAAAACTGTGCACTGGGAGCTTCATGGAATGCGTTTCCATGGCCAAGTAGCTGAATGCAACCCTTGCATAATCAGGCACAATGTCAAGTGTTGGATGGAGCGGTGTAAAGCATGCTGCCACTGGAGCAGTGGAAATGCGTTTTGTGGAGTGAAGAATCACGCCTCCCTGTCGTCAGTCTGAGGGATGTGTGTGAGTTTGGTGAATGCTAGGAGAATGTTTCCTGCCTGACTGCATCGTAACTGTAGAGTTTGGTGAAGGAGGGATAATGCTATGGCCGGTCTTTCTCAGGGGTTGGACTAGACCCCTCTGAAGTTTATTTATGCTTTCAACCCCATCAAACACATATGGGATGAACTAGAACGGAAATTGTGAACCAGGACCGTTCCTCCAACATCAAAATGCTCTTCTGAATGAATAAGACCAAGGAGACTGTCGTGGATTTCAGGAGAACAAATGGACAGTATGCTCCTCTGACCATCAATGGGGCTGTTGTTGAGAAGGTAAGTAGTACCAAGTTTTTGGGTGTGCTCATTTCAGAGGATCTGTCTTGGGGTGAGAATACAATGGCCCTGGCTAATAAGGCTAATCAACGTCTTTATTTTCTTTGTAAGTTAAGAAAAAGCCAGTGCCCTAACCCACAAATTATGTGCACATTCTATAGAGATACTACTGACCAAATGGGTATTAAGGTGTGGTACTGGGGCTTGTACCGTGTCTTGTCGTAAGACCCTTCAGTGCATTGTAACAGCTGTCGAGAAAATTATTGGTATCGCGTTGCCGTCTCTGCATGATATATATAATACCTACCTTACTCGTAGGGCCATTGGCATAGCTGGTGACCTGGTTCACCCGTAATATTGCTTCTTACGCTTGTTGCCATGAGGGAGGAGACTAAGAAATCTTCGAGCTAGAACTAACAGATGAAAGGGGTTATCCAATCCTAAAAAAAGCCCCCCCCCCCAATATTCCAGGACCCCCACGCTGAACATACTTACCTGGGTCCACACCGCCGCCGCCTCGCAGGTGACGCTAGGGAGGCTCGTCCCCGTCTGCCATTGGCGGCTCCCCACCCCCCGTTGTTTTCATCCGTGAATGGGGAGAAGCAACACCTATGGTGTGGGACCAGAACCGGCGCAGAGAGCTGGGGACCCAGGTAAGTATATTCAGTGTGAGGGGCCCGGCATATGGGGGGGGCTTTTTTAGGATTGGATAACCCCTTTAAGGGATAGCTCTGTCCATCAGGCTATTAGAATGTTAAATTCTTTTTCGGTTTTGCCCTCTTTCAAACCAACTTGGAATCTGAATATTTTACATATATTTATACTACATTTAAATTTTTTAATTGGATTGCATTATTAATTATTGGGTAATCATTTTTAAGGTATTTATATCACCAAACAGTATACTTAAAAAACAGACTAGAAGAAATATTTACAATGGGAAACTAAGGCCATTTTACCCTTCTAAACAGCTCTGATTGATCATTTGTGTTAAGAATTTGTAAAGCCTAGTTACAGCAGGAAACTAATGATATGTCATTGGGAAAATAGCGGCTGAGAGGGAATAAATGGCCCCCCTGGCAACTCTGCTTTCTTTTTATATTTTATTATGATTTCTCGCTCTCATTCTGGGATACTCTGAACAGTTGGCATTTATTACTTGTACAGCTGAATAAATGTGAAAACAAGTCATATATTACTTCAAATCCTATTGCACATGGGCATAACTAGAAAAACGGGGCCCCCAAAGTGAACACCCTCTGTTCTGGGCTAAGGGATTTCGAAAAAATTTACGAGGGACAGCTCCATTCGAGCGGTGTGCTCTCCATACACCGCTATAGGATTTCTGAAAACAGCTGAGCACAGAAGCTGTTTTCGGAAGCCCCACGCAATGAATGGAAAGCATGCAGTGTATGTGCAGTGTGCTCACCCTCACTTCCTGGGCCCTGTTCTGAAGATAGGAGTTGGTCCTAGAGGTGGTCTGACATTGATAGCATATCCTAGAAATATGCCATCAATGTCCCAGATGTTCCAACCCCATGAATCTTTTAATAGGTCCCACTCGGCAGTGACAGCACCCCACACTCAGTAGCACTTTACCAAATTTCAGGCCAGTATGCAATAGGACATGATTCATGAGCCCATACGTGCCAGCGTACTCTACACTCTCCTCCTGTCCAAGTTGACTTCTTTTAACTTACACCGTCTTCTTTTCACTCAGTCTTGTTTCCGATGCTGTAACAGGTAAAGAATGTCATAGCGCTAAAGCGCCACAACGTTCTTTAATGCCAGGGAAGTGGGAACAAACAGTTTCTTGAATCTGACTTTCTGCAGGTTCACAGGTCCCCTACTTGGGTGCAGCCCTTGTATTAACCCCATAAAGACAGGGCCTATTTTAATTTTTACATTTTTGATCTTTCCTACCCACTTTCCAATAACTTTTAAAAATTTTTGTTCACATAGCCATATGAGGGCTTATTTGTTGTGGGACAAGATGCTTTTTTTTAATGCCACCATTTAATTTACCATGTCTTGTATTGGGAAAAAAATCTTTTTTGGTTAAAGTAAAAAAAAATAAAACACAATTCTGCCAAGGTTTTGGGGGTTTGACATCATGCCGTTCACTGTGCGCTAACAATGCAATGAAGTCCTTATTCTGCGGATCAATACATTTGTGGCAATACCAAACTTGTATAATTTTAACCCTTTCATGACCGGACCTATAAAAGGCCTGAATGTCCAGGCAACTTTTTGTGATTTGGGCACATGGTGGCTTAGTGACCCTAATTTTTTTTTTCGTTTGAATACGAAAATAATTTTTGCTATTTTTTTTACTTGACACTTAGGACTTATTATTAGAATGTTTTTTTTAAAGATATTTTATATTTTTTTAGGTTTAATTTAGACAAAAACCGCTAATTCTTATAAAAAAAAAGGATTTTTTTTTTTAATTATAGATTTTTTTTTTAAATATTAAAACTGACGCACAAATTAATTATTGCAATGGGTTCCCTATTTGATGACGATCATTTTGATATATAGCATGTATAGATTTTATTTGACGGGGGACTATGATGACTGTTTCTATTGGCGACTGCGTGTTTAATTTTTTTTTTTTACACTTTTTTTGTTTTGTTTTTTATTTATTTTTTTACTTATATATTAATTTATTTTTGACAACTAATATGTCCCCCAGGAGGTCATTAAAAGACCTCTGGAGGACTGACTTTTTTTTTTTTTTTTTTTACACTTTTTTTCCCCACTGTTTCCACTGTAACTGGGGCATCCACAGGAGCCCAAGTTACAGGGGAAAACAGCCCCCTGGGGGCTTATTACATAGAGGCAGAGCTGATCAGGGTCTCCTTAGACCCTGCAGCACTGCTCTGGCCCCGAGACACCCGGCGGTCACGTGACCGCCGGGTCTAACACAGGAAGCGGCGCTGCCGCTTCTTTCCTGCCTGCGCCTCTGAAGAGGTAAGGCTGTCCTCCGGCTTAGGAGAAGACAGAAGCGGTAATAAACCGCTCCTGTCTTCTCCTCAGGGTCCCCGCTCTGTCTGTGAGCCGGGACCCGACCTGCTCCTGCTAGATTGCAGGAGCAGGAGCTTTAATCCCAGCGCTGATCAGCGCTGGGATTAAAGGGCCGCCTGCACGTCTATATACGTGCTATCTGCACGGGGCATGTGCAGATAGGACGTATATAGCCGTATGGCGGTCGTGAAGGGGTTAATTAATTTTTTTAAAAATGAAAAGCTTTGAAAAACAATTTTCAACATTTTCTTTGCATCATCATATTCTGAGACAGCCATAACTTTTTTTATATTTCCGTATACGGAGTTGTATGAGGCTTGTTTTTTGAATAACGAATTGTAGTTTTTATTGGTACCATTTTTGTGGTATGTATGACTTTTTGATCCTTGTTGTTCAATTTTCGGGAGGAGACAAGATCACTAAAAAATGGCGAAACACACATTTTCAGATGCAGCAATACCTAATATGTTTATTTTGTTGCATGTTTTACATATTTGTATATGCAAAATAGGGAAAGGGGTCAATTTAAATTTTTTATATTTTTTTGTGTTTTTTTTTTTAAACTTTCTATTTAATAACTATTAGCCCCCTTAGTGGGCTAAAACCTGGGCTCTTTTTTGATCCCTTGTTCTATTCACCCTAATAAAGTGCTATCAGGGTGAACAGAATTCTTACACTGTCCCTGCTGAGCTGTGATTTGTGCACAGTGTAGCAGGCAGCTTACCATGGCAGGCCTGGAAGGCTTCAACAGTATGGAGCAGGCTCACCGCAGCAGCCCACTCCATACAAATGTGGGCTCAAATGCCCGCTCCTAGGCTCTACTCATTTCTGTGGCCAGTGCCTCCCTCACTGCTTTGATTTACAGGGCCAGGCAATGGCATAGCAGTGAGGGAGGGACTTGCTGCAGAAAGGAATGGAGTTTGAGTGACACAAGAGCAACAGCGACACCCTCAAAATAAATTTAGGAGGGCAACTGAAGTAATGAATGGATCCATGCAAGGGCTAGTTCTAGGTTTGTTCAAAATACATGGTCATGCAATATATGTGGTGTTGTTTCATTTCTTTTACATTAATGGGATAACATCTTTAATTTGCAGCATACTGGAGGAAGGAAATCTCACGACTAGGTAAAAGAAATACACAAATTCCTAAGGAAATCAATCAGATAATGGCTCTCATTTTATTCTTACAGTATATCAAAGTGAATTGTCTAAATCTGTGGAATGAGACTAAAGGTTGTATCAAGCAATTGCTACACAGGCCAGAATCTAATGGAAAACATTATGATTGAAGTACTACTCCGATCAAAAATGAGAAGTCATTTATGTGTGTTCCCTACTTTTCCATTGTTCAAGCATCCTGTTACTACATATATTCCACATTACAGCATCAATTGGTTGGTATTTCCATGACTCCAAGGATAGAAACTGAATCAACTGTATAGTCATTATGACTCAGTACATACATGTTAGTGGGCGGTTGCACACTAACATGAAAGAAAATGCATATAAAAAAAAAAAAGTGAACTGGAGCT
>ONZH01026895.1:0-96577 GCA_900303285.1 Rhinella marina
AACCAGCACATAGGTGATTACTAGAGATGAGCGAGCATGCTCGTCCAAGCTTGGTGCTCCTTCGAGTATTCGGGTACTCGTAAGTGCTCGCTGCTCGGACGAGTATCTCGCCATGCTCGAGGAAATGGCATCTCCCGCATTTTGGATTTTTGGCGCCTATAAACTCAGCCAATCACAAGCCAGGAGACTCTGCGGTACACCCAGCATCACGTGGGGCTCTTACATGTCGATAGCAGGGGTTGGCTGGCCTGATCAGGTGACCCTGGAATATACTAGTGACTGCCCGCGGTGCTCGGCTCAGTCGCTGCCTGGATGTCGTTATGGACAGATCTGCTGCGTTTCAGGGAGAGTGTTAGGGCCTGGATTTAGTTCTCTGTTAGGCAGGAGTGATCTCAAAAGAACCCAACAGCCCTTCTAAGGGCTACAAGACATTTTTTTTGTCTCCTGGCTGGGCTGGCTGGCACTAGTAGTGCCATATATAACAATTTTTTTTTTGTTGTTGTTTTAACTCAGTGATACAAATCCATTTCATACAGCTGTGTGGAACCATTCTGTGTGTCACAATTCAGCTGTCCAGTCACCACAAACCACAATCCGTATTTTCTGTCCAGGTGACCCATTCTGTATGTCACGTAATAAAAAAAGGTCTTTTGCTCTCACTGATACAGCTACATTAGAAAAATCTCTGTGCGACATTTGTCTGGGTTGCACTTAATATAGCCACAGTCAGCAGGGGCTGAGTTTGCACGTCACGTTAAAGAGAACAAAACAAAAAAAAAAAATAGTTTTATTGTTGTTTTATCTCAGTGATACAAATCCATTTCATACAGCTGCGTGGAACCATTCTGTGTGTCACAGTTCAGCTGTCCAGTCACCACAAACCACAATCCGTATTTTCTGTCCAGGTGACCCATTCTGTACGTCACGTAATTAAAAAAGGTCTTTTGCTCTTCATGATACAGCTACATTAGAAAAATCTCTGTGCGACATTTGTCTGGGTTGCACTTAAGCAGACCAAGTCTGCCTAATCTAATAGTTTCAGTGTAATTGCTCCATACTGCACGGTACGTAATAAAATACGTAATTTTGCTCTAACTTATCCACCTATATACAAAGCACAATCCGTATTTTCTGTCCAGGTGACCCATTCTGTACGTCACGTAATTAAAAAAGGTCTTTTGCTCTCACTGATACAGCTACATTAGAAAATTCTGAGTGCAACATTTCTCTGGGTTGCACTTAAGCAGACCAAGTCTGCCTAATCTAATAGTTTCAGTGTAATTGCTCCATACTGCATGGTACGTAATAACATACGTAATTTTGCTCTAACTTATCCACCTATATACAAAGCACAATCCGTATTTTCTGTCCAGGTGACCCATTCTGTACGTCACGTAATTAAAAAAGGTCTTTTGCTCTCACTGATACAGCTACATTAGAAAATTCTGAGTGCAACATTTCTCTGGGTTGCACTTAAGCAGACCAAGTCTGCCTAATCTAATAGTTTCAGTGTAATTGCTCCATACTGCACGGTACGTAATAACATACGTAATTTTGCTCTAACTTATCCACCTATATATTAACTTGTTGTGTTGATGTCGTGGATTGCGGACAATGCTTCAAGTAATTTGTCCACCAGTCAGTCTTCCACGCAGTCCACCCACGTTACCCAAGGGAGCACTCCTCTGGCTCCTCCACTTCAACCTCCTTCCCCCCAGTCTGCCCCCTCCCAGAAAAATTTGGAATGCGATCCGGCATACTCCGAGGAACTGTTTTCTGGACCCTTCCCAGAGTCACAAACCACTTCTCAGGTTGCTGCTGACCTCTTTCCCGATGCCCAAGTTTTCCAACTGTCGCAGTCTGTGGGTGATGATGATGACATTGTTGACTTAGTGGAAGAAGTGTGTAAAGAGGTGTCGGACGATGAGTTGTTGTCAGGGCAGGAAGTCCGAGGGGGGAGCAGACTGAGGAATCGGAGGATGACGAGGTGACTGACCCAAGCTGGGTTGATAAGCCGAGTGAAGACAGTGCTTCTGAGGCGGAGGCGAGTGCTGCACCAGAACAGGTTGGAAGAGGCAATGGTGTGGCCAGAGGGAGAAGCAGGGCCAGAGCTGGTGCATCAGCAGCAACTGTTTCACGTAGTGAAGCTCCCGTGGCGAGGCCTAGATGTTCGCAAGTCTGAAGGTTCTTTAAAGAGATTGAGGATGACCGACGGACTGTGGTGTGCAACCTGTGCCACACCAGGATCAACAGGGGTGCCACCACTACTAGCCTAACCACCACCAGCATGCGCAGGCATATGAGTGCTAAACACCCCACTCAATGGAACCAAAGCCGTTCACCTCCTGCGGGTACCACCACTGCTCCTTCCCCTGTGTCACTCGCTGCCTCTGCTAGTCAACCCCCTGCCCAGGACCCCGGCATGAGCGCCTCCCGCCGGAAAACCACACCTTCGCCTAGACGATCCTCCACAGCGTCCACCAATGTGTCCCTGCGCAGCGTTCAGCTGTCTTTACAGCAGACGCTGGAGCGCAAGAGGAAATACAGTTCCACCCACCCACATGCCCAAGCCCTCAACGTCCACATCTCCAAATTGCTGTGCCTGGAGATGCTGCCCTATAGGCTGGTAGAGACTGAGGCCTTTCACAACCTCATGGCGGTGGCTGCCCCTCGGTATTCGGTCCCCAGCCGCCACTATTTTTCCTGATGTGCCGTTCCAGCCCTACACCAGCACGTGTCACAGAACATCATCCGTGCCCTGACAAACGCTGTTTCTGAGAAGGTCTACCTAACCATGGACACGTGGGCAAGTGCTGCCGGGCAGGGACACTATACATCACTGACGGCACATTGGGTTAACTTGGTGGAGGCTGGGACCGAGTCTGACCCTGGGGCCGCTCATGTACTGCCCACATCGAGGATTGCGGGGCCTACCTCGGTCACGGTCTCTCAGACGTACTATGCCTCCTCCTCCGACCCCTCCTCCACCTCCTCCTCCGAATTACCATCCGTGGGCACGGCGCCAGTCGGTAGCTCTAGGCGCAGCAGCAGTGCCGTGGCTAAGCGCCAGCAGGCGGTGCTCAAACTGCTGAGCTTAGGTGACAAAAGGCACACCGCCCAAGAGCTGTTACAGGGCATCACGGCGCAGACCGGTCTGTGGCTGGCACCGCTGAACCTCAAGCCAGGCATGGTTGTGTGTGACAATGGGCATAACCTGGTGGTGGCTCTGCAACTCGGCAGACTGACACATGTGCCATGCCTGGCCCACGTGTTCAATCTCATAGTTCAGCGGTTCCTCAAGACATACCCCAATTTGTCAGATTTGCTCACCAAGGTGCGCCGCATCTGTGCGCATTTCCGCAAGTCGACCACAGATGCTACCACTCTCAGGGCAGCGCAGCGCTGCCTACAACTGCCCGCTCACCGACTGTTGTGCGACGTGCCCACAAGATGGAATTCGACATTAAACATGTTATCCAGAGTTTACCAGCAGCGCAGAGCGATTGTAGACTGCCAGATGTCAACTTCCACCAGAACTGGTAGTCAGGTCAGTCAGATTCCTCAAGTCTACAATGAGGAGTGGATGTGGATGTCTGATATCTGCCAGGTGTTGAGCAACTTTGAGGAGTCAACACAGATGATCAGCGGCGATGCCGCCATTATCAGCCTCACCATCCTGCTGCTTTGCCTGTTGAAAAACTCACTGTTCAGCATGAAGTCGGAAGCTTTGCGCTTGTCACAAGAGACGGTGGAGGAAGATATGTCGCTTGATAGCCAGAGCACCCTCCGGTCTGTTTCTCAGCGCGTATCGGAGGAGGGGGATGAGGATGAGGAGGAAAAGGAGGAGAATGTCGGCGAGACAGAAGAGGGTACCAATGCTCAGTCCTTCTTAACTCCTTCTTAACTCTTGAGCGTGTATGGGCTGAAGAGGAGGAGGAGGAGGAGGAAATGGAGAGTCAGGCCAGTGAGGAGAGGGAATTCTTGCGTGTTGGGACTCTGGCGCACATGGCAGACTTCATGTTAGGCTGCCTATCCCGTGACCCTCGCGTTAGAAGCATTTTTTCAAACACCGATTACTGGGTGTTCACTCTCCTGGACCCACAGTACAAGCAGAACCTTTCCACTCTCATCTCTGTAGAGGAAAGGAGTATGAGAGTGAATCAATATCAACAGGCCCTGGTGCACAAGCTGAAACAATCCTTCCCATCATGTGGGCCAAGTAGCGGGGGAGAGGAGGCAAGCAGGCAGCTTGTCCAGCACTGGCAGGGGAACACTCTCCAAGGCCTTTGCCACTTTTATGTAACCCCAGCAAGACACTGTCACCTGTCCCCAGTCTAGGCAGAGTAGGGGTGAGCTTTACAGAAAGATGGTGAGGGAGTACCTAGCTGACCATACCAACGTCCGGACCGATCACTCTGCTCCATACAACTGCTGGGTTTCAAAGCTGGACACGTGGCCTGAACTGGCGCTGTACGCCTTGGAGGTGCTGGCCTGCCCTGTCGCTAGCGTGTTGTCAGAGCGGGTATTCAGTGCAGCTGGTGGCGTCATCACCGATAAGCGTACACGCCTGTCAACTGACAGCGCTGACAGGCTGACGCTTATTAAAATGAACAAAGCCTGGATTTCACCGGAATTCAAATCTCCTCTGGGGGAAAGCAGCTAAAGATTAACATTAC
This sequence comes from Rhinella marina, assembly GCA_900303285.1. Classification (NCBI taxonomy): domain Eukaryota; kingdom Metazoa; phylum Chordata; class Amphibia; order Anura; family Bufonidae; genus Rhinella; species Rhinella marina. The sequence continues at coordinate 4,677 of ONZH01026895.1, forward strand.
TTATGTATCCGATTCCTCTTCTCTACTCCTCCTCCTCCTCCTCCTCCTTGTCGTCTTTGCCTAACGCTGACCAAAAAAACGCAATTTTTTAGCGGGCCAACTGGTACTCTTTTACCACAATTTTTCCGGAGGGCCCCCTACAGGCCCTCTCTCCAAACAATTTTTCCGGAGGTCCACCTACAGGCCCTCTCTCTAAACAATTTTTCCGGAGGGCCCCCTACAGGCCCTCTCTCCAAACAATTTTTCCGGAGGTCCACCTACAGGCCCTCTCTCTAAACAATTTTTCCGGAGTTCCACCTACAGGCCCTCTCTCTAAACAATTTTTCCGGAGGGCCCCCTACATGTCCTCTCTCTAAACTATTTTTCTGGAGGTCATCCTACAGGCCCTCTCTCTAAACAATTTTTCCGGAGGGCCCCCTACAGGCCCTCTCTCCAAACTATTTTTCCGGAGGTCCACCTACAGGCCCTCTCTCCAAACAATTTTTCCGGAGGGCCCCCTACAGGCCCTCTCTCCAAACTATTTTTCCGGAGGTCCACCTACAGGCCCTCTCTCCAAACAATTTTTCCGGAGGGCCCCCTACAGGCCCTCTCTCCAAACAATTTTTCCGGAGGTCCACCTACAGGCCCTCTCTCTAAACAATTTTTCCGGAGGGCCCCCTACAGGCCCTCTCTCCAAACAATTTTTCCGGAGGTCCACCTACAGGCCCTCTCTCCAAACAATTTTTCCGCAGTGTCAACTACAGACAGTGTAAAACAATGTTTCAGGAGCGTCAAACAGACAGTCCAAAACAATTTTTCAGGAGGCGCAAGTACCGACATTTAAAAAAATTTTTTTTTGCTGAGGGTCGACTTTATGTACTCCGAAAAGAAAAAAATTTTTGGAGGCTCAACAAAAGCCATTTCACTGCATTCTCAGTCGGACAAAGTCATTGGTGGTGTAACCGCCATGCTGTGTCAGGCTAAATTTTTGGGTGCTTCACCAGCTACCGCATACTAAGTCAGTCACTCTGTTGTCACCGCCGCCATACAGGGCCACGAAAAATGTTTATGTGGTTCGCCTGCTCCCGTAGTGTCACTCGCTCACTCTGTTGTCACCGCCATGCTGCGTCAGGCTAAATTTTTGGGTGGCTCACCTGCTACCTCATCTAACTTGGTCACTTGTTGGTGTCACCGCCATGCTGTGTCAGGCTTATGCCTGCATCGTGTGGCTGGGGATAGGAGAGCAGTGCCAGCATGGGCATGGGTGATGGACCTTCGTTGCACCTAGTTGGGTGCTTCCCTAACATGTGATGGGCATGTGCCCCACCTTTCTTGGTCTGGGTGAGCAAAATTGCCATGAGGGTAACCACCAGGCTGTTGCAGGAGAATTTGGCTTAATGGTTGGATTAGGCAGCCAGTTTCCAGGTTTTCACCCAGCCTTTCCTAGGCAGAGCCTTGGTGCCCTACAAAAATGCTCGAGTCTCCCATTGACTTCAATGGGGTTCGTTACTCGAAACGAGCACCCGAGCATCGGGAAAAGTTTGTCTCGAATAATGAGCACCCGAGCATTTTAGTGCTCGCTCATCTCTAGTGATTACATGTTTCAGAATACACAGGGTAGTGCACAAAATTATCTGTGAGTTATAATGTTATATTAGGTCTCAATCCATTTCGGTTTATTTCTATCTCAACATGGCTCCAATTTTTTTTAAGATTGTTGAAATTATTAAAATTAGAAAATAGGTGATTACTACACCAATAAACAGAGTCGCGCACAATATTATCTGTGAGTGATAACATGCTATTAGGCTTGAATCTGTGTATTCTCATCTCCAGGCACTTCCAGTGTTGGTGTGGTGGGGAGATTGGGGGAAATATTTGCATAGTAGTTTGTCAACTTGTGTTTTACATTGAAGAATGTTTTTTAATCTGAATATTTTAACGAGCAAAAGACATTGGGCACAAATCTGTTAGTGACCCCGATAATGAAGTATTTCCAAAGTCAACTGTTAGTAGTAGTGTCTTCAGTGTGTTTGTGGAAAGGAAAGGATATTGTATTGCACCTCCCAGTCTTTAATTTCCAAAATGCAGATTTTCAAACTGTTCCATACTTTGTGTGACTGTGTACATTTAGACCTAAAATGTCAGGGTTACAAAAGGGTTCCAAATGAAAGACCCAGAGTCAGAATGTGGGTAGCAACAGCACCAGCTATCTGGGCAGAGGTAGTAGTAGTAGTATGCTGCAGTTTTCTCTGCTGGCTTTGGAAAGGCACAATATTATCATTGAAAAAAAAAGAGGATGGGATTGTGGATTAGATGGCTCACCTCCCCTCTCAGTCGCAGCAGAGCAGGATGGTGTGGAGTTGACTTTACAGTCATCTTGACAACTTGTGTGAGAGCAGTCTGATAGAAGCGGCATGGAGGGTGAAGACTCTGATAATGATTGTGTGCTGGGCAGGACCTGGGAGACAGAAGAGGGTGCTGAGGAGGAGGCAACAGCAATAAAGAGCGGAGGTCATGTACCTCCCAAAGAACATCCTAGGCCATGTCTGCTTCGGGATCTGGTGATGTTGTGACACTGTGGGTGGATTAGGCCCAAAACGTGCCACAACTAAACCAAGCTTGGCTACCTCTAGCATTTTGTGAGTATCTCCCATCTGGCAGTTTTTCTCCACGCTGCTGAAAGACAGAAGCATGTAGGCACCATGGCTCTATTGAACCACATGAAGTGACATCACCCCATCCTGTTGGCAAGCGAAGCTGGCAGCTAGCTACTGCAACAGGAGTTCCCTCCTTCTTTCGGTCCCCCTTGTGGCAGCAAGGTCACATCCACGGGCAGTACATTGTCTTTCACATTATCATCTCTTTCTGCTTCTCCCACTCAGACTCTTCCTCCTCTGCTCCATCCTCAGCCATCGATAATGGAATGCGTGGCCAAATGGCAATCCCATACTGAGCAAGATTAATTCCCACCTGGCCAAATTGCAGGTGTACAGTTGTTGCCTTAACATTTAGTTAAGTCTGCTTCCTTTAGGGAGCTGATGGCATGTGCTCAGCCTTGCTGGAAGATATCTATCCCACATTATTTTTCCCAAAAATACAACGTGGGCTGCTCCCTGTGATTATCACAGTGCGGCAAGGTTCTTGTCACAGTGGACACCTGGAGACGCTCTTACAGGCAGGGACAGTACAATGCTTTCATGGCCCACTGGGTCAATGTTTTTGCGGTAGCAATGAGGCAGCAATGAGGATAGGTCCTTTTGACCCCCCAACGATGGTGTTGGCCTGGCTCCCACCCAAGGCACCTATCCACCTCCTCCTCCATGGACACGCACCTGTCCACAACAGTAGTAGTGGCATTGCATTACCCCTTCTTCCTATCACATGTGTCACGTCAAGCGTTGCCATGCTTTCTTGGAGTTGATATCCCTGGGCTATCAAGTATCAAACAACCCGCTTGCTGTCTCCTCCTCCTATTCTGACTGGGCAAGGTGCTCAGCGACAACGGGCACAACATCCTGGCCGCCCTGAACCTGGGGGAAATAACACATGCAAGACGCACATCACCAACACCAACCTAGTCATGCAACGTGTTATAAATAAGTACAATAGCTTGCGCAAAGTGGTGGTGCAGTGGCTGGGTTTGGGGTGGGCCCAACGCTACACTTGGTCCCCCGGACACCATTGAGGTGTCACCATGTGTTGCTGTTCTCTGGAAGTGGAAAGGATGGTAAGGCGTGCTGCACCCCAACGGGAAATAAGTTCAGTGAGTCAAGGTCTGTAGTTAATCAGTGTGCTTCTTTACTGGAGGAATTCAAGTGCAAAACAATACAGATGAGGCATAGGGTTGGCTTCTCCAGTCTCCTCCCTGGCAGAAGAAGGGTTTGATGCAGAGGAAAGGCCTGAGCTAGCCGTCCCCCTCTCTTCAGAAGGCTGGAACCCTGGTCAAAGGCTGGGGATCCAGGGTCTGTGGTAGAGTATCCCCATCTCAACATCTTCTTCTGGTCACCCAGTAGTCTGGCAGAGTCTTCTTTAAACCCTATGGCAGCTGTGGAAAATTACCAGCCTCTTATTCAAAGTCCCAAAAGTCTCTTAGTATTCATTAACCCTTTCCACAGAGCCTTGCAAATACAGTGCAAATGAACAAGATATATATCACAACATACATATAAAATGCAGTTACATGCAGTGCAATGCAATGCAGTGTTTAGTGCACGTTAACCCTTTCAAGTGAAATAAAGTAAGAGGATTATAACTTTGCATAGAGGAAACTGACAAATGTCCACGCGTGTACAGAATTCAAAGTACCCCTGCTCAAGGGCACTACAGTGACAATGTCCAGTTGACCTCCAAGAATTTCAGTCATTCTTACATGGCGAGGAACTCTCTTCTGAACTTCCAGCGACAGAACGGCTATACCACTTTATCCAAGAAGTGCTAACTCACTGGAATTCCATATTGCACATGCTCAAGTGTCTCTATGAGCTTCGGAAAGTCTTGAATGATTTTGTCATGCACCAGACCGCCTCAGCAGGGAACGTGTTGCTTTGAAGTAAGGCAGTGGCAGCTCATCCGAGACGCCTGTCAGGTACTCAAGCTCTTCAAAGAGGCCTCAAAGTTTGTCAGCAGGGACAAGTGAGGCACAAATGATGTCAAGATCACTTTTGTCAAGATGAAGTCTGGATTTCGGAGGACTTTCACACTCCTCCGGCTGAGGCCGGTGAATATATCTGTCCTTGCTGACGGTGCAGCTGCCTGCTATCATGCCACAGTAAAAGGGAGAATTTTTTTAGGCTCATTTTGTTTCTGACCAGCACTTGTGCGTGTCTTATGGGTCGGCATTCTGACCTTGTCAAGGCATAATTTTTGGATGCTTGGTTCCCCAAGCCAATTTTCTTATTCCATAACACTGTGTGTGTTAAAAACACACACATCAAACGTCATTTGCATCCAATAAGGGAGAATGTCATGCGCAGGTGTGTGTGTGTGTGTGTGGGGGGGGGAACCAAACCAAGCGAAGGAGGGAAAGGAGATAAGGCCTAGAAACTAAGGAAGGAAGATGGATACCTCCTACAGGAAACCCTGGCTCAAATCCTGTCTATCTAACAGTATGAACAGGCCTCAAAGGTAGGCAAGTTCATACACAGGAACCTAAACACCAAACTGACCCTATAGGACCCTGGAAACTAATGACAGGAATGAGTCTATCTGTTCCTCCAAAAGGAAGGACGAACAGGAGTCTCCCTAAGGCCTAATAACAAAACAACAGGAGGGAAAAGGAAACTTATCTTTCAATGAAGAAATGGAGGCTCCAGGATCTCAGCTGAAACCAAACTGCTTCTCACCACCACAACACTGAAGCTATAAACCGCAAGGAATAGTGGGAAAAGAAGCAATAAATAGGGGAGGGAAAATTACCACACCAGGAACACCTGAGGGAAAAGGGTGTTGTAAAAACCAACAACAAAAAGGGAAAACATGTCAGATTACACCACGTGTTGCCAATCTGACAGACCTCCTGTTATCTGTCATAGGAATGTCCGTGACAGTACCCCCCCCTTCTACAGGTGACCAACTTTGTCCGGATGAGACCTGTGAAAAGCTTTCACCAAACGACTGGCATTCACGTCAGATGCCGGTACCCACGTCCTCTCCTCTGGTCCATAACCCTTCCAGTAAACAAGATATTGAAGAGTTCTACGAAGAACTCGAGAGTCAATAATCTGCCGTCCACCATGACAGGCGTGGGTGGCAAGGGAGATGGCTCCAAAGGTTCAACATATCTCTTTAACAAAGATCTGTGAAATACATTATGAATTTTTAGGGCCTGAGGAAGTTCAAGACGAAATGCTACAGGATTAATAATGGCAGTGATCTTATATGGACCAATAAATCTTGGACCCAACTTCGAAGAAGGAACTTTCAACTTAATGTTTCTTGTGGACAGCCACACAGAATCACCCACTCTTAGGTCCGGACCATTCATACATTTCCTGTCAGCCACACGTTTGTACTTGTTGCCCATGTTTAACAAGTTACTTTGAATTTTCCGCCATATAGATGACAATGATGACGAAAAACGTTCTTCCTCAGGGATACCAGAGGTATCTGAACCAGAAAAAGTGCCAAACTGTGGGTGAAACCCATATGCACCAAAAAACAGCGACTTGCCAGTGGACTCCTGTCTACGATTGTTTATGGCAAACTCCGCCAGAGACAAAAACGAGGACCACTCCTCCTGATTCTCAGACACAAAACATCTCAAGTAAGTCTCCAGGCTCTGATTAGTACGCTCTGTCTGTCCATTCGTCTGAGGGTGAAAAGCAGAGGAAAAAGACAGTTGTACCCCGAGCCGAGTACAGAACGCCTTCCAGAATCTGGACACAAATCAGAGTCCCACGATCAGAGACCACGACAGTGGGAATGCCATGAAGTTTCACAATGTTGTTAAGAAACACTTGTGCAAGGGTTTTAGCATTAGGGAGTCCGGGCAATGCAATAAAGTGCGCCATTTTACTAAACCGATCTACAACCACCAGAATAACTGTCTTTCCAGTCAAATTAGGCAGATCAGTGATAAAGTCCATAGACAAGTGAGTCCATGGTCTGGACGGGATGGGCAACGGGAGCAGGGGTCCAGAAGGTCGACTATGTGTCACCTTAGCGCGTGCACAGACACTACAGGCCGACACATAGTCCTCAACATACTTACGCAGCCCTGGCCACCAGAATCTATGAGAGATGAGGTCGACAGTGGACTTACTCCCAGGGAGTCCCACAAGCACCGTACAGTGATGTTCCTCAAACACCTTATGACGCAATTCAGATGGAACAAACAATTTCCCAGAGGGGCGAGACTCGGGTGCATCTCCCTGGGCCTCAAACACCTTAGCCTCAAGATCAGGGTAAAGAGCAGATATCACCACCCTTCAGACAGTATAAGGCTCGGATCTTCAAAATCACTACCTCCGGGAAAACTACGTGACAAGGCATATGCCTTGACATTCTTAATCCCAGGACGATACGTGACAATGAAATTGAATCTGGTGAAGAACAAAGACCATCTGGCCTGCCTTGGGTTAAGTCATTTCCCTGACTCAAGGTAAGCCAGGTTTTTGTGATCTGTGAATACTGTGATTGGGTGAATCGCCCCTTCCAACCAATGACGCCATTCCTCAAAAGCCAACTTAATGGCCAGTAACTCTCTGTTACCCACATCGTAATTTCTCTCCGCAGCAGAGAGTTTTTTCGATAAAAAGGCACATGGGCGCCATTTACCTGATGAAGGACCCTTTGACAAAACTGCTCCTACCCCCACCTCGGATGCGTCATCCTCCACAATGAAAGGTTGTGACACATCTGGCTGCACCAAAATAGGGGCAGAAGAGAAGCACTCCTTTACAGCGGGAAAAGGCTCGCAATGCTGCATCAGACCACACTGAGACATCCGTCCCTTTCCTAGTCATGTCAGTTAGGGGTTTAACTATTGTCGAGTAGTTCTTAATAAACTTTCGGTAATAGTTGGTGAACCCCAAAAACCGCATAAGAGCCTTTAAATTTTTAGGTCGATTCCAGTCCAATACAGCACGGACCATCTCTGGATCCATTCGAAAACCTGAAAATGACAGCAGGTATCCTAAGAATTGCACCTCTTGTACAGCAAAAACACATTTCTCTAATTTTGCGTACAATTTGTTATCTCTTAAGATCTGCAACACCTGTCTAACGTGATCCTGATGTGTCACCATATCTGGAGAATAGATTAGTATGTCATCTAAATACACGACTACAAACCTCCCCCCAAGGTGATGAAAAATGTAATTAACAAAATGCTGGAAGACAGCAGGAGCATTGGTCAACCCAAAAGGCATGACCAGGTTCTCAAAGTGGACCTCAGGAGTGTTAAAAGCCGTCTTCTATTCATCCCCTTCCTTGATCCTGACCAGATTATATGCACCCCTTGGAGAACACCTTGGCATCAACAATCTGGTTAAACAAATCGGGAATCAAAGGAATCACGGACAGTTCACGGAAATCCAGACATGGCATAAGAGTTCCGTCCTTTTTCTTTACAAAGAAAAATCCAGCTGCCACTGGAGATTTGGAAGGTTTTATGTGTCCTTTAACCAAACTCTCAGCAATATATTCTTTCATGGCCATTCTCTCAGGTCCAGAAAGGTTATACAGCCTAGATTTGGGCAATTTTGCACCGGGGATAAGATTGATAGGACAATCGTATTCCCGATGTGGGGGTAAATCCTGACATCCACCTTCAGAAAATACATCAGCAAAATCAGATATAGAAGCGGGAAGTGTCTTAGTGGTTAACGCAGAAAAAGATGTATTAAGGTAATTGTCAACGCAATAATCACCCCAATCCACAATCTGTCTATTATGCCAATCGATGGTTGGATTGTGTTTGCTTAACCACGGTAAACCCAGCACCACAGGAGCAGGAAGACCTTCCAACACAAAACATGAAATAAGTTCCTGATGAAATTCACTCACTCTTAATCTGATATCATGCACCATCTAGACAAACACTTTTGAGAAAGAGGCGCAGAATCAATAGCAAACACAGAAATCCTCTTCTCCAATGCATTCAGAGACACTCCATGCATACGGACAAACTGAGCATCAATCAGGTTCACCCCTGCCCCGCTGTCAATAAACACCTCAATTCTCACAACCTTTGACTCTAGCGCCACCTCGGCAGTCAGGAGAAAACGGGTACTACAGGATGAAGATAAATACACATTTTCTGTCTCTCCACCCACACCTCCAAGAGTGAGTTGGGAATTTAACGCCCCCTTTTTTTTCCCTCTTTTAGAGACTGAATGCATGGACATGCGTTGATAAAATGTGCTTTCTGTCCACAGAAAAAAAAAAACCTTTTTATTACCAGAATGCTTAAAGGTGGAAGCAGGAGTAGCTCCCCCTAACTGTATGGGTTCGTCCCCAGACATCAACCCAGGAGTATCTTCACCCGAAGTGTCATAGGAAGACAATACACTATGTGATAGTACGTCCTGAGAGCGGGGGCCCCTAGATCTCTCTCTCAGGCGTCTATCCATGCCAGGGCTGGCCAACCTGCGGCTCTCCAGCTGTTGCAAAACTACAACTCCCAGCATGCCCAGTCTGCCTACAGCTATCATCCTACAGCAGGGCATGGTGGGAGTTGTAGTTTTACAACAGCTGGAGAGCCTCAGGTTGGCCAGCCCTGATCCATGCGTACAGCAAAAGACATAGTGGCCTCAAAGACACTGGAGTTTCATGAAAGGCCAAAGTGTCCTTCAGCCTTTCTGATAACCCTTGACAAAACTGACCACGGAGAGCCGGATCGTTCCATTCGGTATCCGTAGCCCACCTCTGAAACTCAGCGCAATAGATCTCAACAGAGCGCTCACCCTGACGAAGGTCACGTAACTTGGTCTCGGCAAGAAAGATGCGATCCGGGTCATCATAGATAAGCCCCAAAGCATTGAAAAATTCATCCACCGACTTGAGAGATCTGCGATCTGATCGGCAGAGAAAAGGCCCATGATTGTTCATCTCCCTTGAGCAATGAGATCACCACACCAACTCTCTGTTCCTCATTACCAGATGAATGTGGACGCAACCTAAAGTACAATTTGCACGCCTCCCTGAACAAAATAAAGTTATCACATCCCCCAGAGAATCTATCTGGGAGAGCGACTTTATGCTCCAGACAGGCCTGGCAACCACCACCCCCGGGACCAACAGCCTGTGGTCTCTGAATCTGGGTAACGGTCGTGCGGAGGTCAGCTACATCCAAAGACAGCCCCTGCAGCTACCCGGCGAGTACAGCAATAGGATCCATGGCTGTACAGATACAAACAACAAAGTGACGGTAATTGGCAGTTTATAATGTCACGCGCAGGTGTGTGTGGGGGGGGAACCAAACCAAGCGTCGAAGGGAAAGGAGATAAGGCCTAGAAACTAAGGAAGGAAGATGGATATCTCCTACAGGAAACCCTGGCTCAAATCCTGTCTATATACCAGTATGAACAGGCCTCAAAGGTAGGCAAGTTCATACACAGGAACCTAAACACCAAACTGACCCTATAGGACCCTGGAAACTAATGACAGGATTGAGTCTACCTGTTCCTCCAAAAGGAAGGACGATCAAGAGTCTCCCAAAGGCCTAATAACAAAACAACAGGAGGGAAAAGGAAACTTATCTTTCAATGAAGAAATGGAGGCTCCAGGATCTCAGCTGAAACCAAACTGCTTCTCACCACCACAACACTGAAGCTATAAACCGTAAGGAATAGTGGGTTAAGAAGCAATAAATAGGGGAGGGACAATTACCACACCAGGAACACCTGAGGGAAAAGAGTGTGGTAAAAACCAACAACAAAAAGGGAAAACATGTCAGATTACACCACGCGCTGCCAATCTGACAGACCTCCTGTTATCTATCATAGGAATGTCCGTGAATTTTTGGAAGCTTTGGAATATGAAAAAGCGTAACACATGTGATGGTGCAGTGTGTTTTTAAACACGCCGTATGCTAAAGCCGTCAGTCAGACGTTTACCCATACCTTTGTCAGTAACTCAGACATCAATTACTCTTGCTGTCATTGTGTTGGAGAGCTTGGAGAGGAGGGAGGGAAAAAATATAAAAATCATAATAAATAATCAATAATCATAAAAAAATAATCAAAAAGAGATAGCAAGCTTTCCTAAAAATTCCTGGGAGACTAGATGATGTTATATAGCAATTTTCAAGGCAATTGAAGCCACTTTGGTTCTGTCCAAATTGATTCAGCTCGAAACCGAACTTTTTGAAACATTCGGCAAACCAGGACCAAACATATAATGCCTTTGGGGGTTAATGCTTAGTATGAATAGTCTTGAGAGACAATAGAAAAAAGGCAAAATACACACAATATAATGTAGCTGCTGTATATCAAAATATCAATACACATTAACTAAATCAAGCCTTATTGAATTGAAAGTTGCTATATAGAGAAGTACCTTTTAAGTTTAATTATGAGGGAACTAGTACAGAGGTCAAATATCCACTATGCCTCCCTGTTTCCTAAAATGTGTTACATTTCTAATTCTTAGGGCTCATTCAGACGACCATATTATTGCTGGTCTGCAATAATGCGGACCCGCAATACTATGGTGCCGCCTGGCGTGTGTTCCGCAATGCTCGGAACACACGGCCATGCGCCCCATTGAAAATGCTTATACTTGTCCGCTGTTGCGGACAAGTATAGGACATGTTTTATTTTTTTATGCGGAGCCGCGGCACGGAGCTGGCTCCCTGCGGCGGCTACCCACTCTCATAGAGGTGAATGGGGCCGCATCTATTCCGCAATATTGCGAAATAGATGTGGACCTATTTACACGGTCATGTGAATGGGCCCTTAGGCTACATTCCGCAAAACACGGATCCACAAAACACGGATACTGGTCCATGTGCGTTCCGCAATTTGTGGACCGCACATGCCACGGCTATCATAGAAATGCCTATTCTTGTCCGCAATTGCGGACAAGAATAAGACATGTTCTATTCTTTTTGTGGGGCCGCGGCACGGAGAAACGTGCTGTCCGCATCTTTTGCAGCCCCATAAAAATGAATGGGTCCCGATCTGAGCCGCAAAATATGCGGCTTGGAGGCCAGGAAAACAAAGGCCGTGTGAATGTAGCCTTAGTCTGAGGTTGAATACAAATGGGAGGCATGACTGTATTGCCTGTGTTGAGAACAATGTAGGAGAAACAGGAATGTATATAATGGCTTTTAAAAAAAAAAAAAACTTTTAGTGACATAGGGAAAATTTGTTGCTTGCTTGGACAACCCTCTTAAAAGAGGAATCATGTTTCATAACTAAATTTGAACGTCTATTCTGCCTTTCAATTCATTAAGACTTGGTATATTTTATAGATATTTAGTTATATCTATTTTTGTATTGTGTGTATTTTGTCTCTTTTCTGTGGGCCATATCGCAAGACTATTCATATTAAGCAATTACCTCCAATGTCATTAGATGTAAAAGGTAAGCACTTGGTCTTTATACAGCAAGCTCTCTATGTCTGTAAACATGTAAACATGTCCATGTTTGCTGGGTTGCGGCCAGATCTCTGCCGGTTGCCATTGTAATGAATGGGACTGGTGGATATCAGTTAGCATCCGGAAGTGCCAGATCTAGATATCTCCAGCAGGGAAACAGCCTGCCGGAGAGGTATGACAGAAATGTGAAACAAGCCTTACTCTATAGAACGTTAATATTCCTAATGTATGATATTCTGTTCTGATAGCCATAACTTGTTTCATATCAGGTGGTCAAGGTGTGAGGGAGAAGGGACCTTGTAAAAGGGGGTGAAACCTGTAGATTGGGCCTTGGTTTATTATAAAAATACAAAAATTTTGCACAGTGTGCTGCATTGAAAATCTCTCTGAAGCCCACTTCCAAAGGTTGGCAAATATCACCAAGGAAATTATCAATTATCAAGTAAATGTGTGAATATTAAAATGTTCATTGTAGCTTGGCCATAAAATTAGTCATCAACAAATATAAATGGACAAGGTTGTTCTTTGTAAGCACGTATAATCATGCTGTCCTAAATGTGACCTTTCAAAAGAACTACATATGGAATTCAAGGAGAAAGAGGAAGTAATACAAGAAGGAAGTATGCATGATTCTTATCTGTTCAGGAGTGGTGTGTGTGGAAAGAAAGGGTGTTGTTATTGTTGTATGTATATACCCATATTGAGAAATTACAATAGAATAGTTAACTGCACCATCATACGGTTTTCCAAAGAGATTCGTTGAGAACAGAGTGGAGGAGAATTGATATTGTAAAAGATAGTGGAGTAGTTTCAGTAGTTACTTTGTTACAAGCTGAAAGCAGGGTAACAGCACCTTATAGTCCATATTTAGAAAATATGGGAGTTATTTACTAACAGATATAGGCCAATTTTTGGTGTTTATCTGGCATAGATTGCGGCGCAAAAGTTATTTAGGCCACAATCTGTGACATTTCCCCACTCACGCCAGGTCTTAAAGGGGAGCATGGTGTAGGAGGAGAACAGGGCGGGCCGGCAGGCCTGTCTCATTCATCATTTTCTATGCCTGTTTTAGAAAATGGTCTAAGTGTATGCCAGCAAGGGAGCTGGCGTACATTTAGACAGATGGTGGATACGCCAAAGTTATGTAGAGGCCGGCGCCCCTACATAACTTAGGTGCAGCCACCACTTGCACAAAGGTGTATTAAGACTGGCATCTAAAATGCTGGTCTTAAAGGGGTTATCCGAGAGTATAAAAATGTCCCCCAATATGCCGGGCCCCCCACATTGAATATACTTACCTGGGTCCCCGCTCCCTGCACCGCTACTTCTCCCGGTGCACGGATGAAAAATTTTTTATCTTTTCAAAACAAATCATTCTAAGGGCCCTTTCACACGATCGTATGCCCTCGAGACATACGGTCCGTGAGTGGGCCATATGTCCCAGAGCGGCATTGATCATGCCACAGGAGCGCACAGCATCATTGATTACAATGATGCTGTGCACGTCGGGCCGCCCACGGAACTATTGTCCCGCACTCATATGATTTTATAAAGTGTGTACTTTACCGTGTAGTGACCACAGATTCTACTGTAGAGTGAAAAAGCTGGCTCATTTTACACCATCCACTGTTTTCACATAGATTGATACATAGCCTGTTCTGTTAGCCACAGATTCTACTAAAGTGGGAAAGACCTGTCTCATTTCACTGTTCGTGGGGTGTCCACATTAATTGCTAGATAACCTATTTTGTTAGCCACTCATAAAAGTAGTTGCCCAGTCACAGAGAGGGGAGGGTGTAAGCAGTGCGTGTTGACGTCAGTGTTTATTTTTCCATTCTTGTGATCCATCAGAAGAATGACCCCCCCCCCAAAAAAAGGATCCTTTCTTTTAAGCATCCGCCTTCAAATGATCGGTATTTGGTCAGTAATTGATCAGTATTTGTAAGGTTTTTAAGGAGTGGAGTCCAAAACTAAACTAAAATCACATGTGAAGGAAATATTTGAATGTCTTCTGTGTTTTGGACCCACTCCTGCTTTTGGCTTCCAAATTATGATGAAATCCTGATGCAAAATACTGACCATGTGATTGAGGCCTTAATGCTCCAAAGACAGGATCAGTTGTGTTTTTCATTTTTTTTGGTTCTTCTCACAGATCAAATGAACGGTAAAATACCATATTTTTTGCTTTATAAGACGCATCCGATGATAAAACGCACCCCACATTTTAGAGTAGGAAAATAAGAAAAAAATATTTTTCATCAGACCTCATATCAGACCCCCCATAAATTTCGGGACATTACATCAGACCCCCATATCAGCCCTCCATGTCAGACCCCCATCAGACCTCAGATCAGCCCTTTCAGACACCCATCAGACCTCAGATCAGCCCTTTCAGACCCCCATCAGACCTCGGATCAGCCCTTTCAGACCCCCATCAGACCTCGGATCAGCCCTTTCAGACCCCCATCAGACCTCAGATCAGCCCACTCAGCCCCATCAGACCTCAATCAGCCCACTCAGCCCCCATCAGACCTCAGATTAGCCCACTCAGCCCCCAACAGACCTCAAATCAGCCAATCAGCCCACTTAGCCCCCCATCAGACCTCAGATCAGCCCATCAGCCCCCATATCAGCCCACTGTGCGCCTATATCAGCCCACTCTGCCCCCATCAGAACTCAGAGCAGCACATCAGCCCCCATATTAGCCCACTCTGCCCCATCAGACCTCAGATCAGTCCACTGTGCCCCCATATCAGCCCACTGTGCCCCCATATCAGCCCTCTCTGCCCCATCAGACCTCAGATCAGCCTATCAGCCCCATAAGAATAAAATAAAAAACTCTCTTACCTCTCCTGCGAAGACTCTAGACTCTAGTGCTGCTCCTGCCTTACACCCCAACCCGTTCTCCAGCAGTCATGGCAGTGGAGCATGAGTGCAGAGGCTCCCCCGGTCATACCTTCGTGAGGATGGGCGCTGCGACCAACCAACTACATAGGATGTCTCGATAGTAGATGAGTTTATCATCCCTCTCAGAAGGTGCAAAAAAGGCCCCATTTTGGACCAGTAGCAAGGGTCAAACATTGTGAAGAGCCAGTAGTCAGCTCTATGCCGGATGGTGATAATGTACTGTATCTCTCACTATGCAAGCAACTCAGCATGCATCTGACCTTTTGTGCAAGGGAATTAGAGGGAATCCCTGCCTCCATCTCCACTGCATACTGCCACAGTCTGTTGGGGTCATCTGCCTGGTCTTCCTCATGGAGAGAGGCTGCACAGAAGACTCTTCATCAGGTCCACCTGACAGTTTGAGATGCACTGAATTACACCATTAGGTATGAGTCTGTTTATTTTAAAAATCCAGTACGTTTCACTTCCTTTTAGGTGTTGGAATGAGTCTGGTAGCGTGTCATTGATTATTGCAATGTAGAGACTGAAAAAAGCAAAAAAATCACAATTGTGGTTAGAGGGTCCATGTTTTAAAACACTGTGCTTGGTGTAACTATTCACTTCATCTCCCTGCTCTTATGTATCTGAGTCCAGAGTGTTTATATAGTGAAGAGCAGGTTAAAAGGGAGCTTATTATAAAATTTTCCCTCGTGGCGTTAAATTGAAAAAGTGTGGGTGTTATCTGTCAAATTCAGGGAGCTCTTACATTTTTTGTGCTTGCATCTAAAGCTATCCTTTGGTTTTTGGGAAATATCACATGTTTTGAGTTAGTATTCTTTGGAGATTGCTTAGAGCCAAAATATGTTTTTACAGTTTTTGCTCTATGAAAGATCGTTCTAGGAATAACATGCTTAAGAAAAGGGTCACTGGTCAGCATAGACCGGTATTTCCCCAGAATGGTTCTAATAATAAAATGATCTATTTATTCATTAACGACTCTTTATCATTACAAGACTCATTCAAGACCCAAAAACTCATTTTAATCTGTGAATATATTTCAGCAAAGGTTAACCTCTACTCATTAGTATTGTGGTACTGGACAAACTCCAAAGTTGCACTCATAGAGGCATCCCACGTGATGATCAAATCATCAGTGTATCTTTTAAAGATAATGATGTTAGAAATCCATTACCGGTTATTCTTCAAAACGGCCATGTATAAATTCCCAAAACTTGGGGGAAACCTTATACTGGTAGCAGTGCCCTGAGTTTGTAGATTAGGCTCTCAAAATAAAATATGCTGTTTTTTAGTACGAATCTAATAGTCTCCAACATGAACTCTTTTTAAGCAGTTGGCAAAATGGGATCTGTAAAAAAAAATATGCAAAATAATCTAAATCCCGATTGTGAAGAAAAGTAGAATATAGAGATGAACAAACTTCTTGAAACTTGCTTTGGGTCAGTTTCTAATGAATTTGTCAGAAGATTTGATTTGGGTACAAATAAATTTGACCTGAATCAAAAGTGCTCAGATTGCGAAGAAAAGTTATGTATTACTCTCTGGGGTTCCTTCGGACTGTATATAACTCATTTCAAGCTATTTAATGCAAAGACAGCATTAGTAATGTCAGTGACATATATGGTTATGGTTAAACGCATGGTTGACACTGCTAACAAGCACCCTGTTAAACATCACACGGCATCATCAGGTTTGCTTTTAAATGTGAAAAACGTTCCAAAAATTGTCCCTTATTGGAGACAGATGCATGCCAGTGTTTATACATACACGATAGTATCGCAAAAAGTAATGGCTTGTTCTGAGCATACATTCCAAAAATTCTCCCTTAATTGGGAGACATCAAAAAGGTAGTAAGGGACCGTAGTACTCCCAGGTCTTGAAAACAGTATGCTTTATTCACCAAATGTGCAACGTTTCGACCTTAATGGGTCTTTTTAAAGCAGAAAAAGACCCATTAAGGTTGAAATGTCACACATTTGGTGAATAAAGCATACTGTTTTCAAGACCTGGGAGTGCTGCGGTCCCTTTCTAACTTTTGGATACTGGGAGTACTACAGGCTGGCACCCATCACCGCTGGCATGACCACTTCATTAAAGATATTGACCCGTAAGTGCTGCTACAACCTATATCTATACCTTGTTAATTGGGAGATATGTGGTTATACAGAGTAAAGGCCAATAGGCCTTCACCCGGTTACCCGCTTTCACTACCAGAAAAAGCCCCTGTTGATAGCGCCAATCTCCCAAAGTGTTATTATATATACCACAAAGGGTGTTGTTAGATAAATAAATAATCCATAAATAGTCCTTACATATTAAATATACAATGTAGAGTATCAATGACGTTCTATAGCGTACTTCAGTAGGACATCAAAACATAAGATCCAAGGTAAAAGATTAAACTTGATTTAACTTACTTCGCTGGGGGGTGGTATACTGGATAAGCTCAAGACACCAGTAATACCTAAAACCCCCCTGGCCTGGATCGCATGTACAGTCTCAAGATGTGAAGGCAACCACAATGTACTGCAGGGTTTCTTTTAAAGTCTTTTATTTTCGTATAAAAAATCCGGCTCAACGCGTTTCAGGGGTCTTTATATCTCCTCCTTCATCAAGAGCACATAACACACATCAATATTGCACATCCTTAAATACCTAAAAAACGGGCTATTTCCTGCCCGTTCTTCTCCACGTGGAGTTCACCCAGGGGCTGGCCACCCGCCCTCCTTCACTTCCGGAGGCGATACTTCCTTATTCAGGCACGCTTGGAGCGCTCCTGTTAGTTCCGGGTCCGATAGATGGAAAATAAATATTCCATATAGTCAAATGAAGCATATCCGGAGGAATTGTTCAGAAAAAATTGTTTTCAGAAAAAACTATGAGGGAACAACTACAAACCTTTAGTACCCATTTCAGAAAAAAAGGATATCCCGCAAACTTAATTAGAGACTCAACCAAGAAAATCCTACAAGAAACACAAAAAGATTTTTGATGACAAAAAACAAAAATATACAACCTCGCCCCTATACAGCAAACCTCATTACATGTTTCAATTCTCAACTTTCTGTTATTAAAAAAATTCTGACTAAACACTGGCCCATCCTTACCAAAGACCCTATCCTAGGCAAATTAATCCAGAAACAACCCAGCCTCACCTTTAAAAGGGACAAAACCCTTAAAATAGCATCCTACTCCAGAATGATCCAACACTCAAGAAAAGGGCCTATAGTTGTGGTCAAACTAGGTGTAGCATGATTACACACAATGTACAGAGCATCACTACCCCACAACTATCTAAACCATTTGTTTACAACATAATATGAATTGTGGGACGTCAGTAGTCTACTTATTGAAATGTTCATGCGATCTCTACTATGTTGGACGCACAACGCAGACCCTAAGGGAACGCATGAATGAACATCGTTCTAACATTAAACGGAAGGTGGCTACTCATAGCGTGTCCCATCATTATGCAGTAGCACATGAAGGAGACCCCACATGTTTAAAAGTCACTCCGCTGGAACAAATTTCCTTCCAGCAATTATGCAGGAAGATGTTTTGGATTTACCGCCTGAACACACTAACCCCCTTTGGCTTAAATGAATCCCTAGAATACGCCAGTTACTAAAAGGTAGCAACTGAAGAGGGAGTAAAGGATACGTGAAAAATGATAAGCGACAAATATAATATATATCTATAAGAGACGGAAGAGAAGGAAAGGAATAAATACTAACAATATTCAAAAATATATTTTTTTTCTCTCTCCCCCCCCCTTCAAATAAAGACAGACACGGTGACAGAGGTCGATTTTTTACTAACATTCTTTATTTATTATTAGAGATGAGCGAGTAGTGTTCGATCGAGCCGGTATTCGATCGAATACTACGCTATTCGGCATACTCGATTTCGATCGAGTATAACGGCGATGGCGCACTTAGAATTCGTTTCCCCTCCCACCTTCCCTGGCGCTCTTTTTCCACCAATTACCATGCAGGGGGGGTATGACAGGCCCGCAGAGCACGCTGGCAGCGCGAAAACGGCGTCTACATGGATTGGCTGGAAAAACCATGTGACCTCGAATATTAATAACTCAGGTCTTCCTGCTCGTTCGCATATGCTGCGTGAACTTAGTCAGGGACAGAGGCTGGAGAAGGGAGAGATAGGTTTTAGCTGTTGGACAGGCAGGAGCGTGATTAAAAGCCCTTATCAGGGCTACTATAGTGCAGTACAGTGATAGCTTTACTACTATATACACTCTGCAGAGAACGGATGCTGTATTCAGGGATAGCTGCTGGAGTAGGGACAGAGAGAGGCATTAGTGGTGTATTAGGTGCTCTGCTACATACCAAACTATATTTGGCACTACTGTTCTGCGTTCTTTTTGGCTGCAAAACCCTGTTATATACCTAGTATGTATATGCACCATCTGATCTTCTGGCAGTATACGGCTGTGTACATTTTTTTTTTTTTAAAATACAGTTTCTTTGGCTCTAGTGTTCTGGGTTCTGTGTGCCTGCAATACCCTTTTTGTATACCAGGTGTAAATACCCACCGTCTGACCTGTTAGTACACGGCTGTGTACTCAGACATATTTAAAAAAAAGTCCTGTTATTTGGCACCTGTATTGTGCGTTCTGCGTGCCTGCAAAACTCTTTTATATACGTGCTGTTAATACCCACCGTCTGACCTGTTAGTACATGGCTGTGTAATCAGACATATTAAAAAAAAAGTCCTTTTATTTGGCACCTGTATTGTGCGTTCTGCGTGCCTGCAAAACTCTTTTATATACGTGCTGTTAATACCTACCGTCTGACCTGTTAGTACACGGCTGTGTAATCAGACATATTTAAAAAAAAGTCCTTTTATTTGGCACCTGTACTGTGCGTTCTGCGTGCCTGCAAAACTCTTTTATATACGTGCTGTTAATACCCACCGTCTGACCTGTTAGTACACGGCTGTGTAATCAGACATATTTAAAAAAAAGTCCTTTTATTTGGCACCTGTACTGTGCGTTCTGCGTGCCTGCAAAACTCTTTTATATACGTGCTGTTAATACCCACCGTCTGACCTGTTAGTACACGGCTGTGTAATCAGACATATTTAAAAAAAAGTCCTGTTATTTGGCACCTGTACTGTGTGTTCTGCGTGCCTGCAAAACTCTTTTATATTCGTGCTGTTAATACCCACCGTCTGACCTGTTAATACACGGCTGTGTAATCAGACATATTTAAAAAAAAGTCCTTTTATTTGGCACCTGTACTGTGCGTTCTGCGTGCCTGCAAAACTCTTTTATATACGTGGTGTTAATACACACCGTCTGACCTGGTAGTACACGGCTGTGTACCTAGAAATATTTTAAAAAAAAGTCCTTTTATTTGGCACCTGTATTGTGCGTTCTGCGTGCCTGCAAAACTCTTTTATATACGTGCTGTTAATACCCACCGTCTGACCTGTTAGTACACGGCTGTGTAATCAGACATATTTAAAAAAAAGTCCTGTTATTTGGCACCTGTACTGTGTGTTCTGCGTGCCTGCAAAACTCTTTTATATTCGTGCTGTTAATACCCACCGTCTGACCTGTTAATACACGGCTGTGTAATCAGACATATTTAAAAAAAAGTCCTTTTATTTGGCACCTGTACTGTGCGTTCTGCGTGCCTGCAAAACTCTTTTATATACGTGGTGTTAATACACACCGTCTGACCTTGTAGTACACGGCTGTGTACCTAGAAATATTTAAAAAAAAGGCTTTTATTTGGCACCTGTATTGTGCGTTCTGCGTGCCTGCAAAACTCTTTTATATACGTGCTGTTAATACACACCGTCTGACCTTGTAGTACACGGCTGTGTACCTAGAAATATTAAAAAAAAAGTCCTTTTATTTGGCACCTGTATTGTGCGTTCTGCGTGCCTGCAAAACTCTTTTATATACGTGGTGTTAATACACACCGTCTGACCTGGTAGTACATGGCTGTGTACCTAGAAATATTTTAAAAAAAAAGTCCTTTTATTTGGCACCTGTATTGTGCGTTCTGCGTGCCTGCAAAACTCTTTTATATACGTGGTGTTAATACACACCGTCTGACCTTGTAGTACACGGCTGTGTACCTAGAAATATTTTAAAAAAAAGTCCTTTTATTTGGCACCTGTATTGTGCATTCTGCGTGCCTGCAAAACTCTTTTATATACGTGCTGTTAATACCCACCGTCTGACCTGTTAGTACACGGCTGTGTAATCAGACATATTTAAAAAAAAGTCCTTTTATTTGGCACCTGTACTGTGCGTTCTGCGTGCCTGCAAAACTCTTTTATATACGTGGTGTTAATACACACCTGTGTACGCCAAATATTGTAACAAAAAAAAAAAATGCGGAGGGCTAGCGGAATAGGACGTGGACGGGGGCGCGGAAATGCTGTTGGGGGCCTTGTTGAAGCCAGTGGGGATACAATGCGTGCTGGTGAGGGGCAGCCAGGATTCCGCTCATCCAGAATCCCTGCCTTTATGGGACAGTTAAGCAGGGGGCGGGTTACACCGCTGTTGAGGCCTGAGCAGTGTGAACAGGTGGTGCAATGGATAGCCGATAGCGCTTCCACACAGTTGTCCACCAGCCAGTCATCCACACAGTCTCACTCTGACCCTCCTTCCTCCACACCTGGCCAACAGAGTCATCCCACCCTTGACCCCTCCCAGGAGCTCTTTTCGGGTCCTTTTTCAGATGTGCCGGAAGAATCCCTGGAGCTACCAGAGGAATTTGTTTGTAGTGATGCCCAACCACTTGAGTATTCGCCATCTCCTGCTGATGTGGACCCTGAACCAGCATCTGTTATCATGAGCGATGATGATGATGAGATGCAGTTGCCATCAAGGGAGGCTGTTGGAATGTCCAGTGGGCAGGAGGAGGAGCAGAGTGAGGAAGTGGAAGAGGAGGTGGTGGATGACGAAATGACCGACCCCACTTGGCCAGGGGTGATGTCCAGCGGGGAAAGCAGTGGAGAGGTGGTGGTCTGTGCAGCACCGAAAAAGGCAGCAAGAGGCAGAGGGATGTCCAGAGGCAGAGGGATGTCCAGAGGCAGAGGGATGTCCACAGGCAGAGGGATGTCCAGAGGCAGAGGACAGTCCAGACAGAGAAGTGAGGCCACAGCCAGCAGTGCCGAAGCTGTTCCCGGCAGCAGGCAGTCGCGCGAAGCTCCCCCATCGAGGCCTCGTACTTCTGTGGTGTGGAGATTTTTTAATGTTTGTGCGGATGACAAACTGAGCGCGGTTTGCACACTCTGCCACTCAAAACTGAGTAGGGGCTCTGAGAAGAGCAATATGACCACCTCAGGCATGCGGGGTCACTTGGAAGTCAAGCACTGGGCTGAGTGGGAGAAAGCAAACGCAATACAACCTGCGCCAGGTCTTCCTGCCACTGCCTCTTCCCCTTTGTTGTGTGCTGCCACTGCGGTCCAGACCTCCAGCCAGGACACCTCCACATCTGCCTCTGCCTCGACTACTTTGGGGCCTTCTCCTGCTGCCTCCCCTTCCCCCGCCTCTTCGCCTGCACCTTCACACTCCTCGTCCCATCAACTGTCCATCTCGCAGGCGTTCGACCGCAGGCGGAAGTACGCCTCGAGTCACCCCCAAGCCTTAAACTGCCACATCTCCAAACTGCTGGCCCTGGAGATGTTGCCGTTTAGGCTTGTGGAGACGCAGGCCTTCCGCGACCTGATGGCGGCTGCCGCACCTCGCTATTCCGTCCCCAGCCGCCACTACTTTTCCCGGAGTACCGTCCCCGCCCTGCACCAGCACGTGTCGCGTAACATCAGGCGGGCCCTGAGGTACGCAGTCAGCGCAAAGGTCCACTTGACCACCGACTCGTGGACAAGCGCTCTCAGCCAGGGACGATACATCTCTTTGACGGCACACTGGGTGAATGTTGTGGAAGCGGGGACGGGGTCGCAAAGAGAGACGGCCTACCTACCACCCCCGCCCAAGATTGCCAGCAGGGGTTCTGATAAACTCCCCTCCTCTTCCTCCTCCTCCTCCTCCTTCTCTGCCTTAACATCGCCCTCAGCCGCTAGCTGGAAGCGTTGCAGCACTGGCGCGGGGAGACGTCAGCAGGCGGTGCTTAAGCTCATCAGCTTGGGCGACAGGAAGCACAGCGCCCCAGAGGTGAGGGACACCATATTGCAGCAGACGGAGATGTGGCTGTCGCCGCTGCAGCTAGGACCAGGCATGGTCGTGTGCGATAACGGCCGTAACCTGGTGGCGGCTCTGGAGCTTGCCGAACTCAATCACGTACCATGCCTGGCCCACGTTTTTAATCTGGTAGTCCAAAAATTTCTAAAGACTTACCCCAACCTGGCAGAGCTACTGATGAAAGTGCGGCGCTTGTGCGCTCACTTTCGGAAGTCAACTGTAGCTGCTGCTAGCTTAAAAAAACTCCAGCAACGCCTCCATTTGCCTCAACATCGGCTGTTGTGCGACCTGCCGACTCGCTGGAATTCCACCTATTCCATGTTGTCCAGGGTGTGTGAGCAGCAGAGAGCATTGATGGAGTACCAGATTATGAATCCACGCGTGCCTCCAACTCAGCTCCCTCAGTTTGCCAACCACGAGTGGCCATGGATGGCAGACATATGCGATGTACTGCGTATCTTTGAGGAGTCCACCAAGAAGGTCAGCAGCGAGGACGCTATAGTGAGCGTAACCATCCCGCTCCTATGCGTCCTTAAAGAATCGCTCATCGCAATAAGGGAGAACGCATTGCACGCAGAGGAGACGGGGGTAGGAGGAGACGCAACGGAGCTACACAGTCAGACCACACTTTTGTCTGCTTCTCGGTGGCAGTTGCAGGAGGAGGAGGAGGATGAGGAGGAGGAGGCGACGTGGAGGTGGCTGTGGAAGAGGAGGAGGATGCTGGCGGCGAGGGTAGCAGTCAGGCTGTGAGCGTCCCATTGGTTCAGCGCGCATGGGGCGGAGAGGAGGCGGAAGAGGAAGAGGAGGAAATGGCAAGTGATCCTTCTGGTGGGGGCAGTGACGTCATGCCTATTCAGAGTCTGGCACACATGGCTGACTTCATGCTGGGCTGCTTTTCCCGGGACACACGTGTTGTCCGGATAGTGGAGAACAAACTGTACTGGGTCTTCGCACTCTTGGACCCCCGGTATAAAGATAACGTCTCCTCTTTTATTCCGGTAGAGGAGAGGACGAATCGATTGCTGGAATACCAGAGGGAACTCGTGCAGAACATGATGGAGATTTTCCCACCCACCATCGCTGGCGGCAGAGAGGAGAGGGTCTCCCAGAGTCCCACAACATCGATCAGGCCCACAGCCACCAGGGGAACACTCTCCAAGGTGTGGGACACGTTCATGGCACCCCCTCGTGCAACTTCCATCACTGCGGGGCCCGCTATCAGCAGGAGGGACAAGTATCGGCGGATGTTGCGGGAGTACCTGGCAGACCGTACCCCTGTCCTCCCTGATCCCTCGGCGTCCTACACTTACTGGGTCTCCAAGTTGGACACGTGGCTGGAACTGTCCCTGTACGCCTTGGAGGTGCTTGCCTGCCCTGCCGCCAGCGTGCTATCAGAAAGGGTGTTCAGCGCAGCCGGGGGCATTATAACCGATAAGCGCAGCCGCCTGTCAACCGACAGTGCCGACAGGCTGACGCTAATCAAAATGAACAGCAAGTGGATTGACCCGGACTTTGCTTCTCCAACAGTGGAAAGCAGCCAAAAGTGAAGTGCCATCTGTATGAAGTGCCATTTCCTCCTCCACCTCCTCCTCCTCCTCCTTAACCGCCGTAGAATTGCTCCGTAAAAAAAAAAATATATATATTTATGGCTCACCTCTTGGGCCTACAAGCAATTTTTATCATGGCTCACCTCTTGGGCCTACAAGCAATTTTTATCATGGCTCACCTCTTGGGCCTACAAGCAATTTTTATCATGGCTCACCTCTTGGGCCTACAAGCAATTTTTATCATGGCTCACCTCTTGGGCCTACAAGCAATTTTTATCATGGCTCACCTCTTGGGCCTACAAGCAATTTTTATCATGGCTCACCTCTTGGGCCTACAAGCAATTTTTATCACGGCTCACCTATTGGGCCTACAAACAATTTTTAAGAGGTCTCACCTCTTGGGCCTACAAACAATTTTTATCATGGCTCACCTCTTGGGCCTACAAGCAATTTTTATCATGGCTCACCTCTTGGGCCTACAAGCAATTTTTATCATGGCTCACCTCTTGGGCCTACAAGCAATTTTTATCATGGCTCACCTCTTGGGCCTACAAGCAATTTTTATCATGGCTCACCTCTTGGGCCTACAAGCAATTTTTATCATGGCTCACCTCTTGGGCCTACAAGCAATTTTTATCATGGCTCACCTCTTGGGCCTACAAACAATTTTTAAGAGGTCTCACCTCTTGGGCCTACAAACAATTTTTATCATGGCTCACCTCTTGGGCCTACAAGCAATTTTTATCATGGCTCACCTCTTGGGCCTACAAGCAATTTTTAAGAGGTCTCACCTCTTGGGCCTACAAACAATTTTTATTATGGCTCACCTCTTGGGCCTTAATACAATTTTTAAGAGGTCTCACCTCTTTGGCCTCCACTTAATTTTTTCGAGGGCTCACCTCTTGGGCCTCCATATACTTTTTTCGAGGGCTCACCTCAAGCTAACTTTGCGCACTCATTAAAATATTTTCACAACAAGGACCTAAGAGCCCTCAATGGGAGAGCTTTGTGTGGGGGCCTGTTATAGGGAAGAGATGCGGCCCTGCGGGCTCTAGCCTGCCTTCTCCATGAGCCTCTGGCCAGCCCACGGCCTCTTCCTGCCTTTTGCGGTCCTACGCATCCCTCAACATCCCCACTGCTTTACCTGCTAGACATGACACTGGGCCAGGTCGGGTCACTGACTTCGTCATACTCAACCACCTCCTCTTACACTGCCTCACTTTGCTCCAACAGCCTCCCTTGCTGGCAACTGTGTCTGATCATCGTCCCTAATCATTTTACACTTTAGTGCCCGTTCCACACCACCATCAGCTAGAGATGGAGCTTGCTCCAGTGTTTGGGCATCAGAACAAACAAAATCCTCAGATAGCTCCTGCGATTCTTGCATGGGTGGGAACACTGGGTTGATAACATTGAGCAGGGTGGGAGGAAGGAGGGTCAGAGTGAGGTCCCTGCAGTTTCTGCAGGCTATCGACGAGACTGGACTTTGTGGACTTGACTGGGTGGTGGACAGATTTAACAAATCTAGAAGGAGAAGGAGGGGTTTGCCGAGCTGTCTGTAAGGGTTGCGGAAATCCAGACAGAACCAAGGCCCAAAACTTGGGTGGGGGTAGCAGGTTTGCCCGTCCCCGCCTCCACAACATTCACCCAGTGTGCTGTCAGGGAGATGTAGCATCCCCGGCCTCAAACCAAAGTGTTGGTGGTCAAATGGCCTTTTGCAGTAACCGTGTTACTCGGGCGTGGATGATGTTTTGGGACATGTGCCTGGGCAAGGCAGGGATGGCACAGAGGGAAAAATAGTGATGGCTTGATTGCTTTCCCCCTTGCCTATGCCATCTGTGGTTGTCATAGGCAACGTGATTTTAAGGGGTGCCGAATTTTATCTTCTTTTTTGTCTAGTTTGGCTTGGGGTCCATGGCAATGTAGAGGAAAGAAGGTTTCCTTGTATGGTCTCACTTTACAGAGAGGTTATATTGTCTTTGGAGTGTATTGTTGAGAGGCTGTGATAGTGGCGTAATAGTGCGACTTGGGCGCGTTATATGCACCCAGACATGCTTCCCCTGCTGTCCCAGTTGCATTCCAGCAGTGTTGGCATCCTTTTCTGAGGTTTCAGGGTGGACTTGGTGACCTCCAAGTGGTCGAATTGAGATTTCCAAGTGGCGAGCATTTTTTTCCCATAGACTTTAATGGGATTCGATATTCGGTCGAATAGTCGAATATCGCGGTCTATTCGAATCGAAATTCGAACTTTCGAATATTTCACTACTCGCTCATCTCTATTTATTATATATATATATATTTTTTTACTGTTTTTTACATTCTTTATAATTCAATTTTCCTGATCTTTTATTTAGGTATAGATATAAAATTTTTAAATCTTTTTGTTTTGCAACTTTTTTATGAAGTCATTTTCTAAACAAAACTTTTACTCTTGATGATGAGAGAAGTATATTAAAATATCTATTTAATTATAAATTTATCTTGATTTTGTCAATTTTTATGTGTATGTATTTATTCCTTTATTTATGTTCACAAAAATCTAGGGGTAAACAATTATCTATTAGCCAATCAGATTTATGACCATATTTTGGGGATTATATTTATTTATTTTATCTCTATATTATGGATTAGTCCTTTCCACAGATCTACAAATCTACAAATAGGTATTTTATGTATAATCATTAAGTATTTTATGTATATGTTCTCTCCACTTAAGAGTAAAACCCTCCCATCCCTAGAAGCCTCCGTGAAGCTGCCTTTTGAGAAGCGCAGATCACTTTGGTCCGGATGCGTTCCACTGTAGAACCCATCGGACCCAGAAGTAACAGGAGCGCTCCGAGCGAGCCTGAATAAGGAAGTATCGGCCCCGATGCGTTCCACCGTATTTAAAGATGTGCAATATTGATGTGTGTTATGTGCTCCTGATGAAGGGGGAGATATAGAGATCCCCGAAACGCGCTGAGCCGGATTTTTTTATAGGAAAATAAAAGACTTTAAAAGAAACCCTGCAGTACATTGTGGTTGCCTTCACATCTTGAGACTCTACATGCGATCCAGGCCAGGAGGGAGTTTTAGGTATTACTGGTGTCTTAAGCTTATCCAGTATACCACCCCCCAGCAAAGTCAGTTAAAGGGAACCTATTATCTCCGAAACACCCCCTGAACTAGAGTAAGCGGTGTATAGTGTAAGTGATGCTGAATCCGAATATGTAAGTTTTATCTTCATACTCACTTCCATTCAGACGCTGTGCTCCCACAAACCGGCAGTAAAATACATTGAGAGGACTCTTCTTTGAGTCCTCTCCATTATGTGAGTGAGCACCGGAGTCCAGTGAGTGCATTTTACTGCATGTTTGTGGGAGCACAGCGTCGGAATGGAAGTGAGTATGAAGATAAAACTTACATATTCTGATTCAGCATCACTTACACTATACAATGCTTTCTCTAGTTCAGGGGGTGTTTTGGAGATGACAGGTTCCCTTTAAAGGGGTATTCCCATCTCACAAATGTGGTTTGTATAGTTAGATATAGCCATACCAATATTATTACTAATAGAATGTATTTGTATAAAATGTACCATTTAGAAGATTTGCCTATTTGTATATCCATTGTCCCACACACATCAGTCAGGCCGTTGCCCCTAGTTACGGCCACCGCAGCCATGTAGTAGTGGTGGTCGGCTTGCTCTTGTTCAAACCTGCTCTGAGGTAACTGCTGTATTGTGAACGCACATTGCATGAACATGCGCAGACACATCTTAGGGTTGTAGCATTTTTGTCTGCGCTTCCAAAATGCAGAGAAACGGTTCCAAGATCAATTCATCTCTATGGAGCAGGATCCGTTTATAAAGTCTGCGTTTTGGATTGGTAGCGTCCAAAACGCAGATGTGAAAGTACCCTAAGATGTGTCTCCGCATGTTCATGAAACGTGCGTTCACAGCAATACAGCAGTTACCTCAGAGCGGGTTTGAAAAGGAGCAAGCCGGCCCCCACTAAAACATGGCCGCGGTGGTCGTAACTAGGGGCAACGGCCTGACTAATGTGTGTGGGACAATGTCTATACAAATAGGCAAATCTTCTAAACGGTACATTTTATATAAATACATTCTATTAGTAATAATATTGGTATGGCTATATCTAACTATACAAACTACATTTGTGAGATGGGAATACCCCTTTAAATCAAGTTTTATCTTTTATATTGGATCTTATATTTTGATGTCCTATTGAAGTATGCAATAGAACGTCATTGATACTCTATATTCTATATTTATTATGTAAGGACTATTTATGGATTATTTATTTTTCTAACAACATCCTTTGTAGTATATATAATAACACTTTCGGAGATTGGCGCTATCAACAGGGGCTATTTTCTGGTAGTGGAAGCGGGTAACCGGGTGAAGGCCTATTGGCCATTTCTCTGTATAACCACATCCACCTCTGCCTACGTGGTCTTTTATACGTGAAAATTTCTTACGTTCTCACCTCTGAAGCTGTCTCTCCACTACTCTGATAATAATCTGATAATGGTTGTGGCCTGTCCATCCAATTTATATTTAATTCATTTATATCCGATAACTCACAAAAACTCTCCTCCACTGGCGCCTCTAGTTGACCCTATCTTTCCAGTAAAGATTGGTTTAACCCTCGTCCCCCTTTCTTGTTTTTCTTGTTTTTTACATATCCACAATTGGGAGACATGCCTATCCATGCTCATACACACTGTAGTATCAGAAAAAGCAATGGCTGGTTCTGAACAATCGGTCCAAAAATGCACTCCTTTTTGGGAGCAGCAGCATTCCAGTATGGAACCTGACAGACAAGGAAGAAGATGTGAGGCTGTGTAGGGGTGGTAATTGCAGTAGTAGTGGCAGTAGTAACAGTACAGTATGGAATCTTACAGACACAACAGAACATATACTGTTATATAGGGGTACCGTTAGTGGCAGTAGTAGCTGTGGCAGCAAAAGCAGCACTGTATAAGAACTGACGGGCAAGGTAGGAGATTTGTGGCTGTGTACGTGTATTATGGGTAGTAGCTGCAGCAGAAGTACAGTATGGAACATGGAAGACAGCAGCAGTGGCATCATTGGGCTGGTGATAAATTGCCACTGTCAGCAATGGCAGATCTATTCAATGGCATCAGCCAAAGGTGTGTGAAAATCCATGACAGTTTGGTCTGCTTCAGTATGATGACACCACCTTCTACGCTAAATACCGTCTTTGACAATACATTACAGACTGGACAAGAAAATACACTAACAATAAACTGGGCTAGTTCCAACCACTGTTCCAGTCTGCTGACCCAGAAGTGCATTGGTTCAGGGAACAAGGTATAGAAAAACAGTATGGTTCAGGTACGAATGAACCTGGATTTTTAGGTGGTTCGTATCCATTTGCTGATGTGTGTAAGGTTTGCATGACATTTAGAAAAAACTGTTCCATCATGTTGAGCAAACTGTAATTTTTGGCTTTACTAATTTTTATTAAATTCAAAACTAATTTGATTAATTTAAAAGTGATTTGCTCATCTCCGTTAAAGCATAATGATTAAACATCTAGGGTTGATGAGCCAGAAAAGAAGACAGTCTTCAATGTTGGACTACAGTATGAGAAATTCCAACACCTATAATTCTTTAACAAAGTTATTTTTTATTATGAAAATATATCATTATGTAAAAAACACTCCATAGACCATAGAATAAGAATAACATTATATTAATGGATAAACATTTCAATTTGATATTCTAAACATATTTTAAACAGAGGTATATTTATTCTTTTCTACGAAGAGAATGCTGTCAAGATAATTGTTCAGTCCTATTCTTGTAAACATCTTGGAAAGTGACCATATCTTCTACGTAACTGCATCATATTTTATATCACATTTTTATTGCAAACATAGTTAGCAGGTCCTCTTTGAGGATACATTTACAAAAATGATTAAATATACTGTATGATATGTACATATTGCACATTTAAATAACACATGCTAGCACCCTATAACTTAAAGGGACACATATATACAAAACGTATGTAATTTATGCTAAAATGAATGTACATGTTCACATTTACATCTAGGATTATGGAGTATTGTGCTTGAAATAACAATACAAATACAAAAGAAGCAACATTGTGTCTAATGCACCAAAAATATGTCCTAAAGTGGATAGCAATGTGACTGGTTTATCACACAAGTTTACAGACAAACCAGGGACACCTATATGTAAACAGCAGCACCATTTTGGAGTTTTTCCTCCTCCCCAGTACAGAGTAATGTTCTGATTGGCTGTATAACGTGCTTTTGAAATAATTGTGTGACTCTTTACAAATTTCTAACAAAAGGTAGTGAGTCTTTAAGGTAATATTCCGAGGAGAACATATGCAAAATGAGAATCATAGTCTTTACTAATAGGGAGCAAAAACTGTACACAAGCAGTGAAAAAACACTACTGGGAGTCTTTGATTTGTTTGATACTAAGCTTTTTGAGGGTTTTAGACAATTACCTACAGGGTAATCACCTATACGTCACATTTAAGAGATAGTATACATCCTGCAGGACAAGAGTTATTTTTATCCTTTTCTCAGGGAACATTAGCTTAAAGACTTCATAGTTTTGCCTGAATCTTCACTACATAATAGGGCCCATGCACACAACCATATTTTCTTCAGTGTGCTACCTTCATGTTTCTGTGGATAGCACACTGACACATTCATTTCTAGGAGAACATGCATGTATTGTTTTGTGGTTCTGTTTGGCTGTTCCACAAACTATAGAACAGATACTATAATAGAATAGCTTTTTCTATTGATGGTAGCAATATATTGAATGTACATCTAAGGTATCCATATTTTGGGGACCTAAATACAGGTATAGCCATGTACACGAGCCCTTAGAAGAGGGAAACAAAGCCATAAAATGGAAGTAAACAATTATCTTCATCGTAACAAACATAACCTAGCACTAAAACATGCATTTCATACAGAGTAGCATAATACATGAGACACCTCAACATGTGTACAACTCGGGGTTTGCAGCATCCGGCATCATGAAACTAATCAACATGATCAAATATCAGCCTCCCTAATTCTTGGAGATATATTTCACATTCAACAGAATGTTCATCATTTGTTATGCTCTAGCTAACAAAGTCCATTTTGTACATTGTACTTCATTTATATTTTCATATCTCTGATCCTAAGCTGGTCAATTATAACAGCAAAGCAGTTAAAATGACTGTGAGTACATTCCAAGTGACATTTAAGCATGTTGTGGAAGTAATACTTGAGATGCCCTCACAAATCGTCACTTTAAATGTTTTCGTATTTCTTCCATATGACAGTGGAGATTAATGCCTTCAATTTCAGGTGAGAAAACAATATAGTAAAAACTATTCAGATTAAGATCTATTTCTTCTTCCTTGACATAAGGTATTCTTCAATGTAATCAATGAAGATGTCGAATTCTCCAACTGCCTTGTACATCCCTTGTTCCTTTAACTGGAAATTAAATAGAATGGAAAGTGTAAGAAAACAATCTTAAGAACATAGAAGAATACTGTATTAGTTGAATATATAACTGAACTATTACTACTACTATAACTACTATAAAAACTACTGCAATTACCATTTGTACTAAAGCAACTATTGTAACTAGGCTTGAGCGAATCGAGCTTCGTATCAGAGACCCAAAGTCGATAGGTTCAAACACTTTTTACGTTTTTAATGCTGTCCGAACTGTCCCGAACAGCATTAAAATGTATTGCTTACATGTACCCGAAATTGCGTGAGACTTCTGTGAATTAATTCAGTATTCATTTGTGCATCTTTAAAGACATTTAAAATTAGGAATCCAAAGTCAGATACATCGGATTCCTAATTTTAAAAGTTTTTAAAGATGCAGAAATGAATACTGAATTAATTCACCTAATTCAATTAATTCAAGTCTCTCACGACCTTGGGTGAAACGAAGTTTGGCTCCACTGAGCCGATACATTTTAATGCTGTACGGAGACATGATGATGTTGATGATCTGAAGTTTGATTTGCTCAACACCAACTATAACTACTACTACTAGTAGTTTCATTACTACTACTACTATATTTACTACAAGTATTTTAAAACCTATTACTATTATAAATTATTAATATAAATTATTAAAACAATTACTACTGCTACAGTGTAACTATTGTAAAACTACTACTAATACTACTACAGTTACTAATAGTATAAAAACTATTTTTTTAAAACTTCTAGTATTAAAGTGACAGTTATTGAGTTTAGAAAAAAGATGGTTAATTCATGATCTAATAACAATGTAAGTTCAAGAGAGACCTGGACACATCACTTGACTATAATAATATTATAGGATAAAGTTACTAGATTTCCAAAGAAGGGTCTTTGTCCCAGGGTCCTATTCATTTGCCAGATTTGGAGTCAGAACGGAATTTTTTTGTCTAATATGAAAAATTGCCTTCTCTTTCTGTTTGGACAGATGTCTTTTTTAGCCTTACAAACGATGTTACTAAGTAACTACAACTATGTCATGGTTTTGGAATTTCAACAAAAGAAATCCTGGTAGTACATTATTTTGAGGTTTGGATCTAGGAAACACAGCATAGATCCTAAAAATGCATCTTTTTCATGAATCTATGAATTTTGTAACTTCTGATTTGGTTTTCATCCTTATAAATGAGGGGAAATAGAGTTTATAATTGCAGATAAAATTGTGGATGTTGCACAGGGAGGACAGCACTTCTGCTATGCATAGTCATGGACAATGTGTCATTCAGGCTTCCTGTCATTTCCTAATTACAGGTACTTCAGAATTATTACGTGTTATATATATATATTTTACATACATACAACTAACGTAATAATGCCAACAGCAGCTATAATTTACATCATTCCTTCCCCAGGAAGCTTCTTCATTATCGAGGCAACTGGTGAAACAGGAAATATATTAGCTAAGTATATTGCTTAAGATGCAATGACATCTTGCAGTGTTATTCAAGCAGGAAGTTTCATGTATTGCTCTGTCTATGAATGGCCATTTTGTTTTAGCCTTAGTAACTTATAGAGGATTTCCGGTTTTCTGTAAATAAATTTTATTCTTCACGTAATGAAAAGTTATGCAATTTTCTGATATATGTGCTGAATCCATTCCTTGCGGACAAATTTTCAGCCTTTTTAATTAAAAAATGAATTAGCCTTATTTGCACAAGCTGTTATTCACCCCTTAAGACTACTAGTTTTAGGAGACACACATACCGTAGTATACTTTTTCTTGATATCTTCTACCGCTTTACTTTTTTGCTCACATGGAAGAAAACGTTGCTATAAAGGAAAGACACAATACAGAATTTAAGAAATGTTGTATGAAGTTATAGTTGAGTGTCTGACATGACAAAAGAGCCACTTCTCAGCTTTAGTGCTCTCAAAGTTCTAGACCCCATACAGGTCTGTCCTTCTTTAACTTCTCTCTTGGCTCAACATATCCTGAGATTAGTGGTGCATGATGACCGGCTTTTTTAAGAAACAAAACATGATTTCAAAGTACTCTGTCAGGAGATGTGTATGCTATAAGGTTTCCTATATGTGGCCATCCAGTGGTTGTTATGTGAATTTCAGCCTATTAAGCTTCAAAAATGCATTGAATGTGTATTTTGAGAAGTTGAAGTCCTTAATGAAATTCGTAGAAAGGTATGGGTGGCGATATCTATATGTCTCCTATTATCCTCATTCTGTGCTTTGAATGTGCAGCACAGTGTATGGTCATAACTTAGGAGGTACCACAATGTACTGTAGTTATCTTCTAACATGTCATAAATACAATGAGAACATCCAACTAGTTTGTGATCTGAGACCAGTACTGATATGTAGAATACAATTTCTATATAGATAGCTTTCTTTGGTAGTTCTATTGAGATTTAATCTACTGCACTATTCTTGCAGCCAAAAATACTGTAACCTCAACGGAACACTGACAGACCCCCATTCAAGTCAATGAAGTCTGTTGTGGTTAATCATTATCAGTCTGAAAGCAGATCCGACATAACTGTAAATTACACTAGTGTGAATAGAGCACTTGAGCAAATAGGATTTAACCATATATATTTGTACATTTTCAATATACTCACACAACGTTTTATTGTGAGTTTCAGGTCTAGGAGCTTGTCCTTCATGAAATGAACATTTGATGTTACATAATTTTTGTCTACTTTTGCAAGTGGTAGGACCTCATCCAGGTAGAATCGAATCATTTCAGATACAGTCTGGCAACCAATTGAACTCTGTAAAAACAGTGAGAAGATACACAAACATGAACTTGAGTGAACGACACTCTAAATTACAGACTATAGATGTATAATTCTCCTGCATGTATGGAACAAGTCAGAGAGTGAAAGAATAGGATATTTTAATCTGAAGGTCGAATAGTTCCAAGCTCCTGCTAAAGTTGAGTGTGGTGGATCACTGTCACCAAAATATGTTCTAAAATTTCTTGTGGTGATTGGTTATCCCAGTGGCTAAAACTTTAAATAACAGCTGTAATACACCTAGGTCTTCGGAACTAACAAAGAAGTAACAAAGGAATACATTACCTTAAAGTCATCCAGCAAGTTTTTTTCAAGCAATATTGTGTCAAGGGCATCATCTTTCATTTGCTAAAAGAGATAAAACACTTGATAGAATCATGTTTATAATGTGTTTATAGTCAAGATAATTCATTCTGCCACCCATTCATCGATATGATTGAGCATTCAAATACTTGAGGAATTATTGGGAATTCAGAACCCTAATGTTTAAAACTATGACCTTCATGATCTTCCTCCTAAACCTACATGGCATTCCTGATCATTGCCCCAGGTAAACATGCTGCTGATAACTAGACAAATGAGCAAATGCTCGACTGGATTTTTTATGTAGCACCTGATACCATTGTTTGTCGGCAGCACACTACTCTGTGTAAATAAGGTATGTTCTGGCAAGAAATTAATACTGTATCAGGACAAACAAGGCTTTATAGATTGTTCATCCTCATACTACAGATAACTGACGCATGTTGATGCAGATAATGAGTGACAATTGACATGCTATCATCGCCAATCGGCGCTAGTTTCTGAGTAGAATATTTGCCAGTGCAAAAAATATAAAATAAAAACTCTTTGTCCATGGTTGGACTGGCCCATCAAAATACCATAGGCTCCTTTTTGGTGGACTGTGGCAAAATGATGGACCTCATAGGTCCAGCAGAAGAGAGCCCTGTTTGGAACTCACTGGGGTCATTTCCAAAGTTCATTTCTTGCAGTTGATAAGGAAACTTTTTGAGCTTATTTATATGTACAATTATAAAATTACATTTTATGATACAATTGAAAATGAATGTGGACCCCCAGATTAATTTCTTCTGGTGAGGCCAAGGAACCTCAGTCCTATGCTGGTTATACCATTGGGTGGACAATTAACCCACAACTCTACCAACCTTCTTATGGGACAAGATCCACGTGAATATATATATATATATATATATATATATATATATATATATATATATATTCATGTGGATCTTAATAAATTAATATATATATATATATATATATATATATATAATATCTGGAAGCATTAGCAACACTGAATCTATTATGTGAATATGTGAACAAGTGTGTTATATTAACTATGAGTCACTCTGAGGATCATACAAGAACAGAACTATTATGTGAGAGGCATCGTCATAGTGAAAAAGCCAGAATTTCCTCCTCTACTACTACATGTCACGTTTTTAGCATTTATAATTTACTACATTAGCTTTACTTTATGTGTTTTATCAGGAGCATTGCCAAACAGATGTCATCATAGAGCATGTGAGGACATCAACCACAAGCACTACTGGAGATGGCTATATGTCATTGTATGAAGAAAACTTTGACCTAAAAATGCTTAATTGTAATTTGTCAATGAAAATACAAGGGTGTGTCATGGATTTTCCATAGTTCACACTTCCAGAAATGCTGAGGTAAGGAAGATTGCATTTCTGTAATACCCTTGGCTGGTGACTTCATCTTCTGGTGTCTTTCTAGTTTGGAGGTGAGGGTTGTGTTTTGTAAGAATTTAGAAAGAGAACTAGCAAAATGCAAATTCATTAACTGAAATTGTGGGAGTGTTGCATCATTTATGTAGAGTACTCAATGGGCTTGTGACTCACCAGCTCTATGAGAATTTTATGAGAAAAAATAAGTATACAAAGATTGTGTAGCATGCTGCAGAATTAAAACTCGGTTCCTCAATGAAGATCTCAGGAAGTGTGTCTACAGGTAAGAGAGAAGCAGCCTTATAACTGCATAGCTGCCTACATATTCATAGAGGGGAAGAGGCTCAGATGTACATTAACACAGTTACTGTATTTCCACAGTTAAGAGAGATTACATCCAGACTGCCTTTTTTATATTGATTTGACAGGCGTTTTATTGCATGCAAATGATGTAACTGAAGAAAGTTAGAGTAAACTTTTTTCTTCACTCAGGTCAAAGATCTAGCTCACTACCCTATATCTACACACGGGTCAAGGCATACATCTACCCTATATTTAAATAACCGGGTAAAGGCATAGCAGCTTTTTGGCATCACCTGGCACATAGAATGTGCCCCACCAGTTGTCCCATAAATCTAAAATTAAGGTATGAAGGACAAAGTGAGACATTTATCATTTGCAGTGGTTTTTATGTCGGTCTGTTTTTGCTTTGTGTACCTATGCCAAATGTATGCAATAGTGTGCCTTAATAATATCTTTGGTGTGAGTGCTATGTGGTTTACACCTGTATGTGTTAAAGCACACCAAAGGGTTGCCTGTCATGGAGTTTTGCAAAAGTTGCACATAGTAAATGTGCCTTAATCCAGGTCTAAATTCACTTTTAGCCCTTAAATAGCCTTTGAAAATTGGATAAGGAACTCCAAATGTCACAAAATGTGAATAGATGTCACAAAAAATGCTGCATCCACAGTCTCTTTTTTAAGCCTCAAAACTGAAGTATCTGATTTGAGAAATGTCCCCCAACGTTTTTATGTATAAAAAGGCAAAATGTTTTACTGATATCTTTAAAGGTGTTGTTCACTTTATTTATATCAATATCAGATCGGTGGGGGATCGACTCCCTGCATTCTTGCCGATCACCTATTTGAAGAACCTGTAGTGCTCGTACTAACAATGTTTCCTCTTCGCTCTTTACCTGTTCGCCATCGCAACCACATCGGTGAGCAGGTGCAATTTCAACTAAGCCTTCCCATTCACTTCTGTGGGACAGCTCCATCCTGTTAAAAATGAATAGGAAGGAGATGTCCCATTGAAGTAAATAGGGACGCCATAGTTGTAGTTACACCTGCTCACCGCTGCAGTTACGATGGCAAGCAGGTAAACAATGAAGAGAAGACAGTGCTCATACAAACAGCTGATCGGTGCTTGTGCTGGGAGTAGGCCCCTTGCCAATTTGATATTGATGACCTATCCTAAGGATAGGTCATCAATATAATTAAAGCGAGCAACCCCTTTAATGTCTAATGTCTAGATAAAGCTAATTGATAATAAAAAGTGTCTATAAAAATAATTTTATAATTATAATTCATCCCATATTGTATGACATACAGAAGATTTTTTCACAATATAAATCTCATGTTAGCTTTGCATGAGAAAAGTGTAAATCATATGAGCACAAACAAATTAATATAGAACACAATGCATGAATTTGCACATCAAGAAACATTATCATAAGTCACTGGCAGAACCTAAGGGCAAGTTTTAGTTATCGCTGCAGTAAAATACTTACAAAATAATCTTTGACTTTCTGGAAAGTGGATCTCAAATCTCTGAGTTTGGCAGGGAATATGTGCATTACACGTTGACAGCTTCCTTCCCCATCACCACTTTGACTCTTCACCTCCTTGCAGCAGAAGAAACTCAGCACCAGCAACCAGAAAAAAAGCTTCATGTTTCCTCAGATAAACAATTTTCCTGTGCAAAAGCAAAAAAATGATACAAAATGCCAAAGCCCATTGTCCTATTATATATTGTGATTATTTCCTGTTCCCGCCCCCTGTCATCATCACTCTACCCTTCTAGTAAATGCTTTGGCTGCTCACGTGAAATTTCTTTTAGGCAAATTATGTTCCATTTGTGGTTTGTTGATTCTTTTAAATATGTTTTTTTTTAATTCCCAACGAATTATAGTAAATGTTTTATTCCTAATGTCTCTATGTAAATGTCTTCACTTAAATGATGGTGTTGAATTTTTCAGTTTTTTTTTCTGGTATGGTATTTATATTGTATATTATATTGGATTATGTTTGCTCTCATGCTGAAGATGCACACTTTTTGAGATTAGTAATTTCTTGAGGATTTCTAAAAGCATGCTTTAATTACAGTCAGGCTTCTACTGTTTGTGTAGGTTAATATTCTAAGCTCTTTCCTGTAGTACATGTGTAATGTCATTGGAACTAGCCTACTCAACTAATAAGTATATACAGTATATTGCAATATTAAATATATAACAAATGCTACTTTCTATTGTAACCTTTTTGCTGCCTAAGACAGAAATGTAAATTGGAGATAGCAAAGTCCTGAGAAATAAAATGTGTCTTCCAAATCCTACCTTTCCTTGGGATGCTAACTTAGGTAAAGTTCTCAGTTTATGGAAGGTGCATCCTTAAAGGAGTTCTCCTGGCTTTTAATATTGATGACCTATCCTCAGCATAGGTCATCAATATCAGCTCGGCGGGGGTCCGAACTGCAAAACCTTGACGGGAATGTAATATATTTGTATTTTTTATGTTTTGCTGAAATTATCTATGTATCTATCTATTATATTTCTATCTATCTATCTATCTATCTATCTATCTAATCTATCATATGTCTATCTATCTATCTATCTATCTATCTATCTATCTCCTATCTATCTATCTATCTATCTATATCAGTGGCATGCCTAGGGTGTTTGGCACCTGAGGTGGGTCCATTCTCTGGCACCCCCCAATACTTAAAAAAATGGTGCCACCTCACAATATCATTTCCCTCATTGTACAACCTTCACAATAGCTATGTTCAGATATGTGTCCCCTGAAAATCTACATTGTGCCCCCTCACGGTAGTTATGTGCATATTGTGCCCCCATTAAAGTACTTATCCCTTCATTGTGCCCCTTTCACAGTAGTAATGTCATATCATATCTGTGCCCCTTCATGGTGGTAATACCCTCTCTGTGCCTCCTCACAGTAGTTATGCCCTTTCTGTGCCTCCTTCACAGTAGTAATGTACTCTGTGCCCCATCATAGTAGTAATGCCTATTGTGCCTCCTTCATAGTAGTAATGCCCATTGTGCCCCCTTCACTTTAGTAATGCCTACTCTGTGCCCCCATAATAGTTATGCCCCCTCACAGTAGTTATGTACTCTGTGCCCCCTTCACTTTAGTAATGCACTCTGGGCCCCCTTCATAGTAGTAATGCCCATTGTGCCCCTTCACCGTAGTAATGCCCATTGTGCTCCTTCACAATAGTAATGCTTATTGTGTCGCCTTCATAGTAATAATGCCCATTGTGCCCCCTTCATAGTAGTAATGCCCTCTGAACCCCTTTGTAGTAGTAATGCCCTCTGTTCCCCCTTTTTGTTAGTAATGCCCTCTCCTCTGTGCCCCATTTGTTGTAGTAATGCCCTCTGGGCCCCGTTTGTAGTAGTAATGCCCTCTTCTCTATGCCCTCTTTGTAGTAGTAATGCCCTGTGTGCCACCCTTTGTAGTAGTAACGCCCTCTCCTCTGTGCCCCCTCTGTAGTAATAATGCCCTGTGTGTCCCTCTTTGTAGTAGTAATGCCCTCTCCTCTATGCCTCTTTTGTAGTAGTTATGCCCTGTGTGCACCATTTGTAGTAGTAATACCCTCTCCTCTATGCCCCCTTTGTAGTAGTAATGCCATGTGTGCCCCCCTTTGTAGTAGTAATGCCCTCTCCTCTGTGCCCCCTTTGTAGTAATAATGCCCTCTCCTCTATGCCTCCTTTGTAGTAGTAATGCCCTCTGTGCCCCAGTTGTAGCAGTAATGCCCTCTCCTCTGTGCTCCCTTTGTAGCAGTAATTCCCTCTCTGTGCACCCTATGTGTGCCCTAAAAACACAGTACCTACTCACCTTGTCCCATTCCTGAAGGTAAGATCCAGCTCTCTCCTGCAGACGTAGATCGCTCTGTAGGACAGTGTGGGAGGAGCTTCTGGGCTGCAGGCTCGTCCTACTCAGGCCAGCAGCACAATCTGTGCCTGAGGCTGAATGGTGGAGCAGAGAGAAGTCTCCCTGCTTCACCATTCAGTGCGAGAGAGACAGAGCATGGAGAGCTGAGTGACAGGACCGCAGCTCACGGCGCTCCAGCAATGAGCGCTTCCATCTTTATTGATGGAAGCATTCATTGCTTCTGGCACCCTCCTTGACAGTGGGCATCTGTCTATAGATATCTACCTTTCTGTCATCTGTCTGTTTTCTTCTATCTGTCTGTCATCTATGAAGTTTTAATATATGCAAATGAACCTTTAGAAGTAAAGGAGCTCTGCTCTCTCTGCAACCTCTGCACTCTCTGCACTTTGAATGACAGAGCCAGGCAGTTAAAATATCATCACTCTTGGCCCTGGTTATCAAAGTACAGAGGTTGTGGCAGTTGCAGAGAGAGCTGAGCCTCTAGGAGTAATGGTAACGCCCCCGTTGCTCCAAGAGGCTCATTTGCATATATTGAAACATCATTTTTCTCAGTAATGTAGGCACATATGAACATGAGACCAACACAGATGCCTTCAGCTGCCAAGCACACATGCAACAGGTCAGCCAGTTTCATCAGTACAAATCTGCTGACAGATGCCCTTTAGGGGTTAATAAAACATAAAAAATTATGATTGTCCACAATATTTAATTTCTATAAGTGTCTGTCCGTTATATTATGTGGTACAATATTGTTATAATATGCTGTTCAAATAAAATTTTTATTTCCTTTGAATAATGACTATGAGTGTACCATCTAAAAGTATATATAATGTATAATATATACCATCTAAAAGTAAAATTACTGTGTTTTTCTAAATATTTCTATAGGGTGATTACAAGGTTCAGACAGTAGTAATATATATGTAGTGATGGTGTTATAATCCATATAATCTTCTGGGCACTGGACAATATATCTGTGCACTATGAGGAAGTGTGGTGTTACAAGGCAGTGATATCAAGGTAGCTATTAACCCATTGCCTATATTAAAGGTGCTGTAACGGATTTGATGAACATCACTGCTTTCTTCCAAAGACAGCAAGTCACCTGTCCATGGGATTTTTTTTAGTATTGTGGCTCATCTTCAGTGAAATGAACAGGGCTAAGCTGTAATTCCACAGGCAACCAGTTAAATTATTTTTAACTTTACTCCTATATATAATGGAAAATGCACTAAAGAAAACAACTTTAAAAGCTAACATTTTCCGTTTAAATGTGTGAATTATGTCATTATAAAAGATGTGATCAGCGACAAATGAGTAAATTATCCTTTGCCATCTGATCACTTTGGGCAGTGTAAAAGACCCATAACTGGTTGGAGCAACTTAATAGCTCTCATGTGTTTCTCTTTTCAAGGAACAGATTATAATTTTGACTTAAATTCCATAGTCCTTCTTTCCTTCTAAAATTTGTAACTGATCAATAGATCTTCATGATCAAATATATTATGTTGATCCTAAAATGAAGCCATAATTTTCCTCTTTAGTCAACCAAATATTTTAGAACAACAGAACTTGAAGCTGCCCCTACCAGTTACACAAAAGTCATCAATGTAATGTCTATGGGTCCACTGAAGGCAGGCTTCTGGAAGGATGAGAATCGGATGCAATATCATGAAATTCATCTTGCCTGATGCTTGGCTCTGCCAGGAGATATGCTGCTGTCTGAAGTCTCCTACATCAGCATTCCTCACCCTCATAAGTTAAATAAATATGCATAATATTCACTTCATAAACAAAAACATGTTACACAGGGTTTGTATGAAGAAGGGTAGCCAAGATGTTCCTAAAAATTGTATTCTGTAGTAAATGACACATGCACAATAAACACATGATGCACTATCATCCTCCCTGGAAAAGCCCTGTGTTTGACTCATAGCATTTGAAGTGTCGTAACTCGTAACCACTGTTTGTG
Organism: Rhinella marina; assembly: GCA_900303285.1. Classification (NCBI taxonomy): domain Eukaryota; kingdom Metazoa; phylum Chordata; class Amphibia; order Anura; family Bufonidae; genus Rhinella; species Rhinella marina. The sequence continues at coordinate 47,519 of ONZH01026895.1, forward strand.
TGTAACCCAACATATTACATGTTGTAACCATTATTTAGCATTTTACTGAAGTAACTGCTTGTACTGTTGGAGTCCATCACACATATAATATTTATCAATGCATTTTCACAAGTCAATAGCTTTAAAGGGAGTCTGTAACATACTTTTCACTAATATACCTACCAGCAATGGTCATCAGAACATTGGAAAACTTATAACCATATATTTTTGTTATCTGGATGTTTATTCTATGTCCTGGAAAAGCACTTTTATTCATATGAAAAATTGCTCCCAAGTGACCAGGTGGGCGAGATTTCCTTTTCAAAGTGCCAAAGCCTGCCATCCTTTCCTGCTGTCTGCTCCTCCCCTAACCACCCAAGGCTTCCTCCTCTCTCCCCTAAGGTCACGGTGATGCAAATCCTGTGCATGCTGCCTGTGCTATGCTTCTGGTGCCTGTGCAGTACATTCCCTATTGGTGACCGATTTCGAGCTGCATCGCCATGACATCAGGTGAGATCCCCCACCGATCTGATATTGATATAAATAAAGTGAACAACACCTTTAAAGATATCAGTAAAACATTTTGCCTTTTTATACATAAAAACGTTGGGGGACATTTCTCAAATCAGATACTTCAGTTTTGAGGCTTAAAAAAGAGACTGTGGATGCAGCATTTTTTGTGACATCTATTCACATTTTGTGACATTTGGAGTTCCTTATCCAATTTTCAAAGGCTATTTAAGGGCTAAAAGTGAATTTAGACCTGGATTAAGGCACATTTACTATGTGCAACTTTTGCAAAACTCCATGACAGGCAACCCTTTGGTGTGCTTTAACACATACAGGTGTAAACCACATAGCACTCACACCAAAGATATTATTAAGGCACACTATTGCATACATTTGGCATAGGTACACAAAGCAAAAACAGACTGACATAAAAACCACTGCAAATGATAAATGTCTCCCTTTGTCCTTCATACCTTAATTTTAGATTTATGGGACAACTGGTGGGGCACATTCTATGTGCCAGGTGATGCCAAAAAGCTGCTATGCCTTTACCCGGTTATTTAAATATAGGGTAGATGTATGCCTTGACCCGTGTGTAGATATAGGGTAGTGAGCTAGATCTTTGACCTGAGTGAAGAAAAAAGTTTACTCTAACTTTCTTCAGTTACATCATTTGCATGCAATAAAACGCCTGTCAAATCAATATAAAAAAGGCAGTCTGGATGTAATCTCTCTTAACTGTGGAAAAACCAGTAGTGAAGCCTACTCAGAGATCAGGTACAATGGAAAGATCCGCACCTGTTCTCTGTTTTTGACCCGCACCTGGCTTTAGATCACAATCACTGATGGAAATAACTGATAAAATAACTGAAATGTGAACTCAGCCTAAGGGGCCGTTCAGACGGCCGTGTTGTTGCGGATCCGCAAAAACACAGATGCTGGCCAGCGATTTGCGGAACACACATGGCTGATACCCCATACAAAATGCCTATTCTTGTCCGCAAAAAGCCACAAAGGATGATTATTAAGGGAAGTGAGAATTGGTGGAAGTGAGTGGTATGTGCTTCTTTTTTCCTTACCTTTGCTTAACCTCATTGAACCATCTCCATGTCTTTCTATTCTCACAGAGAGATGATCAATTATACAAATTTTTGTTATTACCCTAAATTATAATGTTTATTGATTTAGGATTTTTGTACATAATTTATTTTTATCAATTTTAGAGACCATAATGACAGATACCTAGAGTTAATAGAAGCGAGGTGCTCATGAGATTATTGCTAGACTATATTGCCTGCTGCCTCAAGCCTAGAATTTAGCTTCTCTCTTTGGTCTTCATTGTTTTGGCGGGATCTCCTTTTCTTATAAATTTCAGACATTCCTGTCAGCTCCAAAATGTTTCTTCAACCAACTTAGAAGAAGAAAGTACAGTCATGGCCAAAAGTTTTGAGAATGATACAAATATAAATTTTTACAAAGTCTACTGCTTCAGTTTTTATAATGGCAATTTGCATATACTCCAGAATGTTATAAAGAGTGATCAGCTTAACAGCAATTACTTGCAAAGTCAATATTTGCCTAGAAAATGAACTTTATCCCCCAAAACACATTTCAACATCATTGCAGCCCTGCCTTAAAAGGACCAGCTAACATCGTTTCAGTGATTGCTCCATTAACACAGGTGTGGGTGTTGATGAGGACAGGGCTGGAGATCAATCTGTCATGATTAAGTAAGAATGACACCACTGGACACTTTAAAAGGAGGCTGGTGCTTGGCATCATTGTTTCTCTTCTGTTAACCATGGTTATCTCTAAAGAAACACGTGCAGTCATCATTGCACTGCACAAAAATGGCCTAACAGGGAAGAGAATCGCAGCTAGAAAGATTGCACCTCAGTCAACAATCTATCGCATCATCAAGAACTTCAAGGAGAGAGGTTCCATTGTTGCCAAAAAGGCTCCAGGGCGCCCAAGAAAGACCAGCAAGCGCCAGGACCGTCTCTTAAAAGTGTTTCAGCTGTGGGATCGGGCTACCAGCAGTGCAGAGCTTGCTCAGGAATGGCAGCAGGCAGGTGTGAGTGCATCTGCACGCACTGTGAGGCGGAGACTCTTGGAGCAAGGCCTGGTCTCAAGGAGGGCAGCAAAGAAGCCACTTCTCTCCAGAAAAAACATCAGGGACAGACTGATATTCTGCAAAAGGTACAGGGAGTGGACTGCTGAGGACTGGGGTAAAGTCATTTTCTCTGATGAATCCCCTTTCCGATTGTTTGGGACATCTGGAAAACAGCTTATTCGGAGAAGTCGAGGTGAGCGCTACCACCAGTCTTGTCTCATGCCAACTGTAAAGCATCCTGAAACCATTCATGTGTGGGGTTGCTTCTCAGCCAAGGGAATCGGCTCTCTCACAGTCTTGCCTAAAAACACAGCCATGAATAAAGAATGGTACCAGAATGTCCTCCGAGAGCAACTTCTCCCAACCGTCCAAGAGCAGTTTGGCGATCAACAATGCCTTTTCCAGCATGATGGAGCACCTTGCCATAAAGCAAAGGTGATAACTAAATGGCTCAGGGAACAAAACATAGAGATTTTGGGTCCATGGCCTGGAAACTCCCGAGATCTTAATCCCATTGAGAACTTGTGGTCAATCATCAAGAGACGGGTGGACAAACAAAAACCTACAAATTCTGACAAAATGCAAGCATTGATTGTGCAAGAATGGACTGCTATCAGTCATGATTTGGTCCAGAAGTTGATTGAGAGCATGCCAGGGAGAATTGCAGAGGTCCTGAAGAAGAAGGGTCAACACTGCAAATATTGACTTGCTGCATTAACTCATTCTAACTGTCAATATAAGCTTTTGTTACTCATAATATGATTGCAATTATATTTCTGTATGTGATAAAAACATCTGACAAACACACATAAAAACCAGAGGGCAGCAGATCATGTGAAATTATAATATTTGTGTCATTCTCAAAACTTTTGGCCATGACTGTATACTTTCTCTACCTATAGAAAATTAAATGTTACATTATCCTCGTGTGATTTATTTATTTATTTTTTTTGGTGGACGTTGGTTATACAAGTATGTATAAACTTTCTGTGGCTATTGGCTTGAGCTAAAATAGCTGAACCACTGTTATTGATCTGTTTTTGTAACCCCTGATAAAGCTTTGTGGCCTGTGTAATTCAAATTATGTTTTATGAGTCATTTATTTATAGGGATTGTTTATATTGTTACAATTGAGCATACAATTCTAAGCCATTTTGTTTCCTAATTAGGATCAGCAGGCACATTCTGCTTAGGCTACTTTTACACTAGTGTTTTATAATTCCGGTATTGAGTTCCGTCATAGGGGTTCAATACCGGAGTAAAACGCTTCAGTTTTGTCCCCATTCATTGTCAATGGGGACAAAACTGAACTGAAGACAACGGAATGCTCCTAAAAGCATTCCGTTCCGTCTTCAGACCAGAGAGCAAACCGCAGCATGCTGCGGTTTGCTCTCCGGTCCAGGCATCCGCACCAAGACGGATCTGTCATGACCCCCAATGAAAGTCAAGGGGGACAGATCCATTTGGTGTGACACAATGGTGAACGGATCCGTCCTCCATTGACTTTCAATGGAGTTCATGAAGGATCCGTCACCTGCACACATACATACATACACACATACAGACATACACAGACATATACACATACACACATACATACTTACATGCTCCCGGCAGGTCTCCACAGCGCAGGAGGAGCAGGATGGCGCACACATAGGATGATTCCACCCGGCGCTGTGGGGAATTGTCCTATGTGCGCGCCGTCCTGCTCCTCCTGCGCTGTTGAGACCTGCCGGGAGCATGTAAGTATGTATGTGTATTTGTATGTGTATATGTGTGTGTGTCTGTATTGTGTGACATGTGTGGGGCCGGAGCGCGGTTCCGGCCCCACACATGTCTCTGCAGCAACACAGATCCGGCGGCACCCTTCACCTGCCGGATCCGTGCTGCCGCTAGTGTGAAAGAGGCCTTAGATAGGTTATTTGGCTGTCCACAGCTTGGGAGAAAAGCTTGGATCCTATTGATCAAAAGAACTAGCCTCTGATTCTCACATGGATTTGCAAGATTTCTTTCACACCAGCCCATGGAATGCCACAATATTTGCAAAACTCCATATTAATAAAGATCTCCTGCGATCTACAGGCGATCTACACTTTATGAGGGAATTTTCTAAAGTATGCAAATTTTGGGAGGCAACGGTTGTTGTGATTTATCACATAAGAATCTCATTGCATCCCAAACCCTGAATTCTTGGGAAAATTTCCCTATTGGGTACCTCAACGTGTATAACTCTGGCCATAGGAAAATTGTTATATTATATAAGGAGGTATTTCCCAGTGAAAGAGAACCATAGCTCTCCACTGTCTACTGGATATTTGGATTAGCTATTTTCCCATGTCCCAAGGCTTGTTAAAAAATTGGACTTAGGGAGCCACTTCAAAAAGGTGTCGATAGCAAGATGCTTCTCTTTCTCTGGGAGATATCTGTTTGCATATTATTTTCCCATGGAGCATTGTCGCTATACCATGGAGTATTGCCAATACATCTCCATATACAGCTGTTCTTAAGGAGAGCCAGTACCCCGCCTAGCCTATGTTATAAAAGGAAACCTATATTAAAAACTTTATATCTGAAGATTTAATGTAGATATGTGGATAATTTATGCAAAAGCATATTTTATAAAAACACAATATACAAAAGGAAAAGCAAAATGTCCAAATTTATATTCATTTTGGTCCCTTAATATAAGGAACATATGACTAATAATGAATTGGAGATATTGATGAGATATTGAGGAAGTGAAGCGGAGGGGAGGATTTTTCAATTTCCTTTATTTGGGGACGTTTATAAGACGTTATATAATATGGACGTCTGTCTGTAATATGTGATGATGGATTATTCATAACCATGAAGTATTAAAGAAAAGATGATTACTGTCAGCCTATGAGTTAAAGTATAAAAAACTTCTGTAGTTTGATGTTTTACATGTGTTCTGTAGATTTCTTAAGGGAAACAGTAAAAGTGAACAATAGAACGATTTAAAGATGCGCATACAGAAGAGATAATCTCCACACATATAATTACATTTAGTTCTTTAACTGCCACACATTACACTCATTGGAAATTCCAGGCAATTAAGATAACCACTTTAGATAGTCCATTGTTGCAGTTGTCAATAAGGAAAATAGGAAAGCACGTTTCTCTATTACCCCCTAAAGTTTTACATTTTTATGTTTGAAAATTTCCCTATTGAAATTTGAACTTTTAGAGTTTTTGTATGTTAGATCTTAAAGGGTTTTCAAGGTATATGTAATTAGAGCTGTGTTATGAATAAGGTAGGTATGTGTAGGAGAATGAGATTTTATCAGTCATGTTGTCTAAAGTTAGACAGCATAAAGGCCCTTTTAGACGGGCCGATGTGTCTCCCTGCCCGAGCGCCGATCAGCGATATCGGCGCTCGGGCAGGGAGCCTTTACACGGCCCAATGAATCGAGCGCCGGGCCGCACGAGTGATCGCTGTATCACTCGTGCGGCCGGGAAGCTCCATACTGTCAGGCGCACATCGCCTGTTTACACAGGCCGATGTGCGCCCGACAGATTGGATCTTTTGTAGAAACCAAAAGATCCAATCAGCCGACGAACGAGCGTTTTGCTCGTTCGTCGGCTGATTAGGGCCACTTTTACACGGGCCGATTATCGGCACTAGCGTTCCTAGGAACGATTTTTCGGCCGATAATCGGCCCGTGTAAAAGGACCTTAGGCAAAGGCTGTATTAGGCTACTTTCACATTAGCGTTTTTAAATTCCGGTATTGAGTTCCGTTATAGGGGCTCAATACCGGAAAAAAACGCTTCAGTTTGGTCCCCATTCATTGTTAATGGGACAAAACTGAACTGAAGACAACGGAATGCTCCTGAAAGCATTCCGTTCTGTCTTCAGACCGGAGAATAAACCGCAGCATGCTGCGGTTTTCTCTCCGGTCCAGGCATCCGCCCCAAGACGGATCCGGAATGACCCCCAAGGAAAGTCAATGGGGACGGATCCGTTTGGTGTGACCAACATGGAAAACGGATCCGCCCTCCATTGACTTTCAATGGAGTTCAGGACGGATCCGTACATACAGACAGACATACATACATACACACAAACACATACATACTTACATACTCCAGGCAGGCAGGCCGCACGTCTTCATGCCCAGGAGGCGCGCCGCTATGATGATTCCCTACAGCGCCCAGCAGAGGGCGCTGTGGGGAATCGTCATAGCTGTGTGCCTCCTGGGCATGAAGACGTGCGGCCTGCCTGGAGTATGTAAGTATGTATGTGTTTGTGTGTATGTGTATGTCTGTATATGGTACTGTGTGACAAGTGTGGGGCCGGAACGCAGTTCCGGCCGCACAAATGTCCCTGCGGCAGTCTGGATTCGACGGCACCCTTCACCTGCCGTATCCGGACTGCCGCTAGTGTGACAGATGCCTTAGACAGGCAGATCAGCAAGTGATTGTCGGGAGGGAAGCTTTCCTTTCTGGCAAGCGCCTGCTCATCAGTGAAGGAGACAGCTGCATTTACAAGAGTGATCTTCTCCACAGTATGGGGAGGAGGGATTGCTAATGCCAGCACTCATCCTCATACAGACTCTTTGTTTGCCAGCAGCATTTTACACAGCATTATCTGCTGCCAGCAAACAACTATTAAGGTGCCTACACAAACTATCCAGTTACCCACTGTATCCACATGCCCCAAGAACGAGTGTTTCCTTCGCTCAATCATCGTGTACATGGCGGCACCTTTACACTTCCAGATAATCGCTAACAAGTGTCCCTACACTTGTTAGCAATTATCTGGCTGATTCTCAGCCCATATTAAAGGGGTTCTGCAGTTTTTAAAAACTGATGATCTATCCTCTGGATAGATCATCAGCATCTGATCGGCGGGGGTCCGACACCCGGGGCCCCCGCCGATCAGCTGTTTGAGAAGGCAGCGGCGCTGCAGGAGGGCCGCGGCCTTCTTTGTGTGTACCGCAGGCCCAGTGACGTCACAGCTAGTATCACTGGCCTGGGCGGGGCTAAGCTCTGTTCACATGAATGGAGCTTAGCCGTGCCCAGGCCAGTGATACTAGTCGTGACGTCACTGGGCCTGCGGTAAACACAGAGAAGGCCGCGGTGCTCCTGGAGCGCCGCAGCCTTCTCAAACTGCTGATCGGCGGGGGCCACGGGTGTCGGACCCCCGCCGATCAGATGCTGATGATCTATCCAGAGGATAGATCATCAGTTTTTAAAAACTGTAGAAACCCTTTAAGTTACCTGAAGTGTCAGATTAATTCACTTAATTGATTCTCCTGGTCCTGTGTGTTGATATTTATGATTGTGCCTAATTAGTGTATGTGTCAGTTCTGATACTTTATGGACAACAGATGCTTTTAGTGAAGGTAAATCAAAGATCTGCGTTCTATGGTTCCTAAGAGAATATATTAGGTATGCACATGTTGGACGTTCTAGAAAACCTTTAACAAATCAAGAATTACAAAGTACATCAAGAGGTGTAAACTTCTTCTTCTATGAGTATTAATGCTTTGCCGTTTTCATGTCACTGAATAATAATGTATCAATGATGTCATAAATGTGAAACCATTAATGTCTATACACAGAGGCAGACTTCTGTATTTTAATTATATGCTTTTGTCATTTTAGGTATAAAAATCTATTGTTTGCGAATTATAATAATAAAAAGAAAGTATAATCTTCATCCCAAATCCTCTTCATTCTAGCAGTGCTGCTTCAATCCTTCCCACTACTGCATCCATGATATTATGTTAAGTTGCATGTAAATATGATAGGTAGGGGTCAGCATTTAATTATAAATATTTGCAAATAGCCATGATAACAGCTCTAAAATGGAGATGTGTGAACTTCTTGAAATTTGTTTCATGGCCAGTTCGTAAAATGAATCAAAGTTGCTCCAATTGGCCTGAAAAGTCATATATGAAACTCTGAGACTCAGATTTTTTAAATATATTTTCGTTTTTTTTTTTTTTTACAATATTTTATACATTTTTGCTTTTTCTCTTCTCCTGTCACCATTTAAGCTCTTGAAGGCAATATCAGCGATAGCAAATAATGTCACAGTGGCCCTGACATATATAACTATAGGTAAACGCATGGTTAACAAACAGCATGTTTAAAAACACACTTTTCACATGTTATGCCTTTTCAGATTAGAAAGCTCTCAAAATTGTCGCTTATCAGGGGTAGATGGTGTTTAAACACAGATAGTGTTATGGGAAAAAAAACAGTGGCTTGTTGGGACCAAGCATCCAAAAATGATGCCTTATGCTGATCCTTGACACTCTTTATACACAAAAACACATGTTATTGCCGTAAGAAACATTAGCTTGTTCTGCACAAGCATCCAAAAATTATATGTTAATGGGGCTGAATGCCTGGAACAATTCTCCAGTTTAATTGAGAGCAGCAGCAGTACAGCATGGATGTGGAAATGTAGTGTAATAATGGCCACAGTAGTAGTGGCAGCAGTAGCAACACAACATGGAACAGACAAGGCATTAGATATGTTTGTGGCTGTTTAGGCTTAGTAGTAGTAGCGGTGGCTGTGTAGTTATAATGTTAGTGGCAGTAGGGGTAATGGAAGTGGCAGTAGAGGGATTAACAGCAGGGAGTAGTAGTTGCAGTGATGGCGGCAGTAGCAGCCATATGGTACGGAACATGATGGTAGGCAGGCCAACAGCAACAGTGGTATGATGGCAGCAGCAGCCATATGTACAGAACATGATGGTAGGCAGGCAGACAGTGGCAGTGGAATGATCGGGCACTCTCAGCAAAGGAAGATTTATTCATTGGCCTCAGCCGGAGGTATGTGAAAATCCTCACAGATCCTTGTCTAGTTCATTTTGACAAAAGTGATGTTTTGTATATTGCACAACTTTGTCAGTTTGGGTATCACGATGCCCCATGCTGCATGGAAAACCACACCGGAGGCTGGACCAGAGAGAACATACTGGGCCAGTTTGAGCCACTGCTCCAGTCTGCTTGTCCAGAAGTCCATGGGGTCAGGGAACACAGTATGCATAGAGAAAGGCCAGAGTCCAGGAAAGAATGGGTGTTGAAGTAGTACGTCTCTGCTTGATGATTTTCATCAGCCTTGTGGGATACATGAAAAATTTCTCTATCATGTTCATTATATTGAGCTGGCTGCTGCTGCTTGTGATAGCAAAGACAGCAGGATGTGGGTGAGTTGGCAGGGGGGGGTTAGAAACGGACCTCAGATGCTTGGGCAGAAGGTGTCTGCATGCCAAAAGCTGCAGAAAGCTGCATACATAATGTATCCTGGTAATAAAGCAATATGATCTCTCTTTCGGCAACAGTAGAGTGCCCTTGTCACTAGGAGGGGGCAGTGAAGACAGAAAGGATGGAACTGAAAGGATTCTTCTGGTTCAAAGGCATGGTGTCAGACCCAGAAGTTACATCCACATCATCCTGCTGTGACTTAGAGGAGAAGTAATCTCATCTCCTGGCAATAACCTATGGAAAAAAGCAGTCTCTGTCATATATAGATGTATGCAGATATACATAGGTCTTTCATATATAGAAAAAAATAAATATTTTTCTGCACAGGATTTTGTAAAGTAGAACTAGCTGCCAGGGGCAGCTGCATTAACCACAGTGTGACCAGGCCCTCATTCCCTCAAAGATTTCCCTGATCAAATTCCCTAAAATCTACACAATTGTATCTCAATTCTCTCCCTATAGTGTTTCTATCACACTACATTAGCGGATTGTGTTTGAAATAGCTTTTTGTCAGACACATCCTTCAAGGTCAGAAGCTGAACATAGTATGGCAATTGTGCCTGTTTAGCATAAGGATCTCCTTGCCTACTGTCCCACTGATTGGCCCCTGAGGCCCTCTTTCAGCCTGTGACCCCCCACTTCCTCACAGTGTCATGTGATATTCCATGGTTTTTCACACCAATATTAAAAGCAAAATAGCCCTAGGTGCAGTTTTTACGTGATTTATCCAAAATGAACTGAAAAAGCTTTGGATTCATTTAGCAGATTAATTTTTGTGAAATTCATAATACACCTGATTTGTTGAGACACTCAATTCACTCTTCTGTACTCTAAAACTATCTTTCTCTCTTCTTTATTATGTGCTAGCACACAGGCTTCTTAGCTTTCTTTCAGCATTCATAGACAGCTAGAGTGTTTTCCTCTTCACTTCTTTGAAGGATGTGCTGTAGTATTTAAGGACGTGGAGTGTTTCCATGTCATGGGTTCTGTAATGAAATACTCAGTATTTATTAACCCCATGTCATATTTAGTTGCTATCTTACCCTGGTCACCTCAGTTTCTTTCCATACCAATGTACAGTAAATATACCGCCCACCCTTTGCTAAGGGTTGCTTGCCAGACTGAAGATAAGGGGGCGGCTCACTCTGGTTTTAAATCCTTCCTAATCCAGCGGCTGCCAAATATGAGGAGGAAGAGGCAGGGCTGGCCACAGCTTTTTACTTCTTGATCCCTGCGCAGCAGTTCTAATAGCTTTTGCTTGGGCTGTAGCAGGGATCTTTACAGAGAAGGCAATTATCCTGTATGTGTGTAACTGCAAGCTTCTAAAAATTTGCACTCTGAACCTCTCCTCCTCAGCAGCAGCTCCATGGGAAAAATATGTGAGGCACTCTGCCCTCCTCATACAATGTACACATACCATGATCACTATGGTGGTTCTGGTTCTCCCAGGCTATGGTCGCTTCTCGGCCTTTTAGCAAAGATCAAGTGTGGTATCTGTTATTGTCTTATGAGTGGTTTACTGAGCCATTGAGATGGAGCAGGAAGATTGCCACCCATATGCAACTTCAGACCCCTGGATCAAAGCCCTAGGTGGGGTTGTTTGAAAGCCCAAAGTGCAAAGTGCCCCAGGAGTGGTGAACCTGGGGGTGGGAGCCCACTGAGTGATGGCACGTTTGGATATACTTCACTTTCCCACATTTGAGAGTACTCACCTCCCCTTGCCCGGGTCTTCTGGTTATGCAGTACGAGAAATTTTTTAAAATAAAGCCTGAACGTCCAGGCTTTAATGACATACATTCACTTATTTTCTTTTTTTTTTGTTTCATTGTGTGTTCTCTTTCCACTTTTGTCACTAGGACTTTTCAGGGTTGCAGTGCCCTTTTGGGCTACCCCCTGAGATCTAGGTGTGTGTCGCTATCAAGTTCTTCAACTCCACCTGCAAACGCCTTCGCTTCTCCCTTTGGAGGAGAGCCAGACCTCAACTGAGGCTCTTGGCCATCACCAGGTGTGGCACCTCAAGCCAGAGTAAGATGGGAGCTTTCTCAGCTTTGGCTGAGGATGGCCACTAGTCCCTGACCCTTGCAGGTGCCTTCTGGCCCAGAGAGTTACGGAATGGTTTATGGCAGGCCCTTTTATGGAGAGGGCCTGCAATAGACCTTGTCCAAGTGCACGTTGTGTGTGACATACTGTATGGTTTGTTACACGAGATGAAGAAAGTCACGTTTCTCAGGCTTTAAAAAAAAAAAAATACAATGTACACAACCAGCTTGGTTCTCAGCTGTAAAGCAAATAACCATGTGGACTGGGCTCCCTTGATAATGTCCTGTAGCAACTGTTTTTCATCAGGACACAGAAATAGTCAACATTATTTTGCACCATGTTGCTTTCTGTTTTCACAGTGTGCTTCCAGGTCCATATGGACATGCTACAGAAGATAGGACATTTCCTATCTTTGGCCACAACATGCAGAATGCAGACCCATCCCAAGTCAATGGGTCCACACTATGATGCAGGGTGTACACAGCCGATGTCAGTTTTGCAGATCCGCTTTTTGTGGTCTGCAAAATGGACACTAATGCACCCTAAGATTGAAAAAAAAAGGAAATGGTACCTTTTAACACATGGTCAATCTGCATCAAGTTTGTCCAAGCACCGCAACAACTATTTTCACCAACAAGTGGAAATGGAGACTCGATGGTCTTTGTCAGACAGAAATTCTCCAATGAACTTCTACTCTACACCTCCTCTTTATGTCTGGTGCTCTATGCTCTCTGAGTATGGACCAGCTAGGTCTTCTCCTATCAGCGTCTATACTGTTTTACTGACTCATACTGGACTAGACTGGCTTTAGCCTGTTCCTCCATCAGGGGAGAGGATACAACTCCACCTAGTGGTCATTGATTACAGTCTAAATGTAGGAAATGTGCAGCAAACCCCAATTTTGCAGTGGCGTACTGCAAATTATTTGAAAGTTGTGTCTGATTTCAGAGAGGAAAGATACCCTGGCCACAATTATAAAGAATATATTATTACTACTATTATTTATAATACTCATGTAATAACTGATTTGAGATATATCATTACAAAAACAGCGTTGGTTATGCAAAGCTTTAAACGGCATATTTGTTATGACAAATAGACACGAGGAAGATGTTCACTTAATGTTAGAGGGCATATATTTTTATGTAATCTGTTTCACCACTTTACAAATTTCCCCTTTTAATGATGATCATTATGACCTTTTATTTGTATTGACACATCCAGTTAGCAAAATGTACAAGCCCACAATTATTTAACATTAGTCAGGCCTCCTGACAGTTTGAGCAATATTGGAAGAGATATATTTTAGGGTGCTTTTCCCCAGTAGACTGAACAATGAAAGCGTTTGCATTGGGTCTTTTCATTTCACCTGTCTGCACTGCTCAAAAATGTCCCAAAAATTTTGTAATGTGTTCCTGCGTAACTCCTGGCAGAGAATACTTCCTTATGGTGTGGTTGTTAACCAAGCATTGTGTAACTAAAGAGCAAGACAACTTAAAAATTATGATTTTACAAAGGGAATTCTATACTACAACGAGAAAAATAATATTGCACAATATTGTAAAAATATCCTCTACACCATGTATGCCATTGTTTTCAAAGGGTTCTGCTAGCTGGGACAGCCCCTTGTTTAGCAATTGCATTTCTGGAAGGCAGTTAGGTGAGATTTGAAATCCTCAATGTTTCCTGAAAAAAATTTCTTGGGTTAACATGAAGAAGAAAATGTTACTGGGGAAACCCCCTTTAAGAAGTCTTATCTTTGGACATTTGTACATGGATGCTGACCTGTTTCACAGCATTCTGTCTCTACAGTATTGTTATCATCATCATCATCATTATTATTATTATTATTATTTTATCTTCATCAAATAAATACTGCAGAAAGTGAAAAGAAAAAAATCAACTATTTTGAAGATATAATCAAAAATAGTTTAACACAAATATATCCCCTAAGGGCTGCATTCATGTGTTCCTAGAGAACTTGGCTCACAGGTACCAACCAATGGACTGACAAAATCAATATTTATTTGAAGGTTTGATAACAGATCATCATTACACAGTCATAAAGGCTTGATAACTGGTATATCTTGTTCAAGTTTACTTGCTTTTTAGTGGACTGAGGACTGGCAGTTGATCTAATATATGTGGGCTTTAGTACTACACATGACCTAGATGCAGCTTAGCCCCAATTAATTAAGTTTAGTATTATTTTTTAATGCAGAAAGTGTGAGAGATTAAGAATTGTTTTGCAGTTATAGGAGATACATGGCTTTCATTGCTATGGGGTAATAATACACTGCCTCACGTTACAGTTGTTCTGGATCCACAATTCACTTTGGCCGATCTTTCTCTCCCCCAACAATATCTGTCAGAGTCAGAAATTCCCTATACACATTAGAGTGTTGGCCAAAGCTGCCATTCTTGATCAGTTTGGCTTACAATAGACTAATGTGTATGAGGGTCTTTAGTTCCTAAAATGCTTAACAAATCTTATTAGATAACAGTTCCACTTTGTCCTATTATTTGTATATTAACAGATACTATGGGGGTCATTTATGATCAGATCTATGCCAGTTTTCTAGCATATATATGTTGCATATTGTGGTGCAAAGGTTATATGCTCATGCCGGGTCTAAAAAAGTGGTTGTGGTGCGGGCAGGGAAAGGGATGGTCTGGTTGTGGCTCATTCATCATTTTCTACATTTTCTATGCCTATTAAAAAAAATGGTCTAAATTTAAGCCAGCAAGGAAGCTGGCTTACATTTAGAAGTGGGGGTGGATATAAAGAAGTTATGTAGAGGCCGGTGCTTCTTCATAATTTCGGCAGATCCACGGCCAGCACAGGGGTTATTAAGACCGGCATCTAAAACGCTGCTCTTAATAAATGACCTCCTATGTCCCTTAAGGTTCCAACGTGCATATCTGGTGCCATCCTAAGAGTCTTGATGTATGCCGAGATGCAGATTCTTAAGCTGTTGATGTCTGCGTACTAGCACTCCTTCAATTGCAGTTTGGAAAAATAGGTCGATTAATATGATTTGGTATGAACAAGGGTTATGTATGTATAAAGGATATTATGATAAATAAATGCCTGGTCTCCTTGAATCTTGTCATTATCTCAAAATGTTTTGTGTTTCCTGAAAAAAGTTTTGTGCTTTTTCTTTTTTCCCTTTCTCTCCATTTTGGGTGGGGTGAGGTACTATTTTTTTTTTTCTATGGTAAAGGAATAACAAATGGAAAGTTGTGTCCAGTGGTGTAAAGGCTAAGACTGAGACCATAGATTATATTCACATGGAATGATAACATGTAGCAGAGAGTTTGCACCATTACTGACTCGAAAATGTGAAAAAAAATGTAAAATAAAAAAAGAAATGAAGTGTTGCTCAGCTGCAGTTTTCGTACACTAAGAGCTGCATGATTAGTTAATAGCTGTGACCCTAACTAAATTTCCAATGTAGATCTGCCCATGTAATACATGAATGGGCCAGGTTTGCCAAAGCAAGTTTCACTCCTTGTTAGCTTTTCTCTGCTCTGGCTCATAAGGGATGCTCAAGAAACGATCTACTTTTTGTGACAATCATATGCCCTAATAGGACAATTCCTTTCATCCTCGTTATTTGGCTTATAAATCTGTGTGCACTAAATCTGCAGTCTGCAGTTCATGTACAATAATGTAATTAACTAACCTAAAATAGGTTCTTGCTATATAATAAGTGGCAAAACACACATAAACACCTCTGCTTCCATATACAAACATACTGAGACCTGCTTTAAAAGACACAAAAACCTGCTAAGTATAGGATTTGTGAAAACATATGACACAGAAATGACATCACAGAAGAGGCTGCAGTAAGCATTTGTAGCTATTGCAACAATAAAAAAACACAAATGCTGGCTGTCAATTGGACAAAAAACATTGCATGAAACTTTTTTTTGTCTGGCCGAAACCAGGCATTTATGCCAGACAGCAGCTAGATCACTGCTGGTCCCCAATATAGTCAATAGGGATCCAGTGGGGAACTGTAGAATTCAGTAATGCTGCAGCAGATGTGAATGCACCCTAAAAAGTTTTTAAAAAATCTTTTCAATGTAAGTAAGAGTATTAATACATCCATGTTAATGAAATGATTGCACTATGATTCCTTGATGTTTAACAACAGGGCTGGAATTGGTTGGAATGCACAAAAAGTTTTTGATTGGTTTTGAAATGTACTAATTTGCTAATAATACTATTACTTTTATTCTAAAAGCTTGATGGATAGCCCGATTTCAGTCCCTCTTGCAGAAGTGTAGCTTCTTCTGTGAGCTGTGATGCTCTAACATAGGTAGAAACTACCTTCCCCTCTACATGTCAATGACATGATAAAGAGGATAAGACCAAGAAGGAGTATTGCTTAGCTGATGAACTGAGCCAGGCAACTAGCCCCTTTATCCTGTCACCAACACACAGGTAATGGGACAAAGCTATCTGTCTGTGTCAGAACACATCCACATTTCGAAACCAATCAAGAACTTTTTGTGTTGCTAGGACAGGTCTTTTAAGGTTAATGAATACTCATAGACAATAATTTTGGACCTCTTCAATGAAGTCTATGGATTTTGTGGAGACAAAGAGAAAGAGCTTAAGCTGTTGACTAGGCCTGCAAATTCCCAAGATCTCACTCCAAAGACTCATCTCTGTGATGTGGAAAAACAAGGCCAAACCATAGAAGCTCCCCATCATAATTTAAAGGGCTTAAAGGATCTGTTGCTAACATCTTCAAAGGTCTTATGAAGTACATACAGTACAGACCAAAAGTTTGGACACACCTTCTCATTCAAATTCACCTTCTCATCACACCTTCTCATTCAGTTTTCTGTATTTTCATGACTATGAAAATTGTAGATTCACACTGAAGGCATCAAAACTATGAATTAACACATGTGGAATTATATATTACTTAACAAAAAAGTGTGAAACAACGGAAAATATGTCTTATATTCTAGGTTCTTCAAAGTAGCCACCTTTTGCTTTGATTACTGCTTTGCACACTCTTGGCATTCTCTTGATGAGCTTCAAGAGGTAGTCACCTGAAATGGTTTTCACTTCACAGGTGTGCCCTGTCAGGTTTAATTAGTGGGATTTCTTGCCTTATAAATGGGGTTGGGACCATGAGTTGTGTTGGGCAGAAGTCAGGTGGATACACAGCTGATAGTCCTACTGAATAGACTGTTAGAATTTGTATTATGGCAAGAAAAAAGCAGCTAAGTAAAGAAAAACGAGTGGCCATCATTACTTTAAGAAATGAAGGTCAGACAGTCTGAAAAATTGGGAAAACTTTGAAAGTGTCCCCAAGTGCATTCGCAAAAACCATCAAGCGCTACAAAGAAACTGGCTCACATGAGGACCGCCCCAGGAAAGGAAGACCAAGAGTCACCTCTGCTGCGGAGGATAAGTTGATCCAAGTCACCAGCCTCAGAAATCGCAGGTTAACAGCAGCTCAGATTAGAGGCCAGGTCAATGCCACACAGAGTTCTAGCAGCAGACACATCTCTACAACAACTGTTAAGAGGAGACTGTGTGCAGCAGGCCTTCATGGTAAAATAGCTGCTAGGAAACCACTGCTAAGGACAAGCAACAAGCAGAAGAGACTTGTTTGGGCTAAAGAACACAAGGAATGGACATTAGACCAGTGGAAATCTGTGCTTTGGTCTGATGAGTCCAAATTTGAGATCTTTGGTTCCAACCACCGTGTCTTTGTGCGATGCAGAAAAGGTGAACGGATGGACTCTACATGCCTGGTTCCCACTGTGAAGCATGGAGGAGGAGTTACGATGGTGTGGGGGTGCTTTGCTGGTGACACTGTTGGGGATTTATTCAAAATTGTAGGCATACTGGACCAGCATGGCTACCACAGCATCTTGCAGCGGCACGCTATTCCATCCGGTTTGCGTTAAGTTGGACCATCATTTATTTATCAACAGGACAATGATCCCAAACACACCTCCAGGCTGTGTAAGGGCTATTTGACCAAGAAGGAGAGTGATGGGGTGCTACGCCAGATGACCTGGCCTCCACAGTCACCAGACCTGAACCCAATCGAGATGGTTTGGGGTGAGCTGGACCGCAGAGTGAAGGCAAAAGGGCCAACAAGTGCTAAGCATCTCTGGGAACTCCTTCAAGACTGTTGGAATACCATTTCAGGTGACTACCTCTTGAAGCTCATCAAGAGAATGCCAAGAGTGTGCAAAGCAGTAATCAAAGCAAAAGGTGGCTACTTTTAAGAACCTAGAATATAAGAGATATTTTCAGTTGTTTCACACTTTTTTGTTAAGTATATAATTCCACATGTGTTAATTCATAGTTTTGATGCCTTCAGTGTGAATCTACAATTTTCATAGTCATGAAAATACAGAAAACTCTTTGAATGAGAAACTTTTGGTCTGTACTGTACATCAATATACCCCATTTCATGGCTTCATGATACTGTACATTGTTGTGGTTGATAAGAAGATAGAGGGGCTTGTTTGCACATCAGGTTGCCCCATGTTATGTCTGGTCAATATACTGTACATTGACATGTTATGTTTATAATTCTATCTGTAGCAGTTACATGAATTATTTCCATCATTACAGTAACAGTGTCACATTGCCAAAGCAGCAGTTGAACCCCCATCTAGTTTACAATAGCGCTTTCGCTGTTGAGGGCAGCTTCAGGTGCAGCGTCACATGGAAGGCACGGTCATGATAAGAGCATGTGGGTCTTATTGTGGCTGCCGGAGTCTGACAATGAGGGGCTTCAATGATCAGTTCTCCTAATGTTCTGATGTAAATGAGCTGGCAAAGTGCATCAAGAGAAATAAATTGAGAAAAGAAAACTATTAATGATCATTAAACTTACTTAATAGCTATAAATAAGCTGGTCCGAGAATTTTAATAGAGAGGCAACCTAGCAATTATCACGTAGAAGGAAAGTTTCTTCATCTTACAGTGTCCTGAAATACACTGCAAAGCATTAAAAGTGTTAATACCATTGTATTTCATGTATTATGTGCATGTTCTACAAATTCCATAAGGTTGTATAGGGTTTGGCAGGGGCGTAGCTAAAGGCTCAAAGGCTCATGGGCCCTGGTGTAGGGGTTCAGCTTGGGCCCCCTTTCCCTTAGTGCTCTATGTGTCTTCTTATGTAGCACAAGGGTCTTTGGGCCCCCTCAGGCTCCTGGGCCCAGTAGCGACTGCTACCTCTGCACCCCCTATAGCTACGCCCCTGGGGTGTGGTAGGTGTCATGTGGCTAGGCAGGGCTGGCTTCACATTTCCTCTCCATAATTCTGGAGGTAATAGCTGCCTGCTGAGGAGAGAAGGCCTCAGAGCACCAAGGAACAGCTCCTGGAGGGACAATCCATTCCCATACAGGCCACAGGCAACTTTTGTGCCAGCCCTCAGAAGGCAAAGGATCTATAGACATTTTAGCCGACAGAAAGGGATTGCGGACTTTGGTAATTGCCGCTAATCGGGCTGAAGGCTCCTCCGCATGTGGTGGAAACACATAAGCTACAAGCTGTCCACCATAACCAAAGGACAGGAGGGCCCCCTGCTCAGAGACTGAATTCCTCTGAGGATACTGTGGATATTAAATATATATATATACATATATATATATATATATATAACCACTGAGGAAGGGGTCTATCCCCGAAACGCGTTTGGTGTATCGAGCAGTGTACATGATCTGGCTGGAGGGAATAACAGATACTAGTAAGACATTTATTTTCTAAAAAACGCCACAACTTAGAAAAAAAGGGCACAGAATCATAATATTGTTGACCTTTTATGCGGAGCTTTCAAGACACAAGCACAACGCTGAGAAAAGGGGCGCGCTCCACAGCCACGTGTAACAAGGAACAGCGGCGTCTACTCCGTACGCTGCAAGAGAAGGAACAGCGGCGTCTACTTCATACGCTGCAGGAGAACAGTCAGACAGTGTCTTTCACTCCGCGCGGAGAGCAGAGGCGAATCAACAAGGAGGGTAACGTACCCAGCGTGGCTGGCCACACATTATCACAGTCTGCTACTCCTGGCATATTACTGACATTATAACAGTCTGAAGACCAATTGAAATAACTATAAGCCCTTACTACCAACTATCTGATACTTATCTGATATTTGATATCCTATTGCTATTTTGTACAAGGACTATTACCATAGACTATTTAACATCTATCCAGTTAAATAAGTGACTACAACATCAGTCGCCTACCAGAATTTAATTCTCTTAATGTAGCCCTCAAGGACTCTCTAACCACTCTACTATTTTATTTGTTATTTTTTATTTTTTACATGGTATAATCATTATATATACACTCACCGGCCACTTTATTAGGTACACCATGCTAGTAACGGGTTGGACCCCCTTTTGCCTTCAGAACTGCCTCAATTCTTCGTGGCATAGATTCAACAAGGTGCTGGAAGCATTCCTCAGAGATTTTGGTCCATATTGACATGATGGCATCACACAGTTGCCGCAGATTTGTCGGCTGCACATCCATGATGCGAATCTCCCGTTCCACCACATCCCAAAGATGCTCTATGGGATTGAGATCTGGTGACGGTGGAGGCCATTTGAGTACAGTGAACTCATTGTCATGTTCAAGAAACCAGTCTGAGATGATTCCAGCTTTATGACATGGCACATTATCCTGCTGAAAGTAGCCATCAGATGTTGGGTACATTGTGGTCATAAAGGGATGGACATGGTCAGCAACAATACTCAGGTAGGCTGTGGCGTTGCAACGATGCTCAATTGGTACCAAGGGGCCCAAAGAGTGCCAAGAAAATATTCCCCACACCATGACACCACCACCACCAGCTTGAACCGTTGATACAAGGCAGGATGGATCCATGCTTTCATGTTGTTGACGCCAAATTCTGACCCTACCATCCGAATGTCGCAGCAGAAATCGAGACTCATCAGACCAGGCAACGTTTTTCCAATCTTCTACTGTCCAATTTCGATGAGCTTGTGCAAATTGTAGCCTCAGTTTCCTGTTCTTAGCTGAAAGGAGTGGCACCCGGTGTGGTCTTCTGCTGCTGTAGCCCATCTGCCTCAAAGTTCGACGTACTGTGCGTTCAGAGATGCTCTTCTGCCTACCTTGGTTGTAACGGGTGGCAATTTGAGTCACTGTTGCCTTTCTATCAGCTCGAACCAGTCTGCCCATTCTCCTCTGACCTCTGGCATCAACAAGGCATTTCCGCCCACAGAACTGCCGCTCACTGGATGTTTTTTCTTTTTCGGACCATTCTCTGTAAACCCTAGAGATGGTTGTGCGTGAAAATCCCAGTAGATCAGCAGTTTCTGAAATACTCAGACCAGCCCTTCTGGCACCAACAACCATGCCACGTTCAAAGGCACTCAAATCACCTTTCTTCCCCATACTGATGCTCGGTTTGAACTGCAGGAGATTGTCTTGACCATGTCTACATGCCTAAATGCACTGAGTTGCCGCCATGTGATTGGCTGATTAGAAATTAAGTGTTAACGAGCAGTTGGACAGGTGTACCTAATAAAGTGGCCGGTGAGTGTATATATGATGATAGAGAAAGTGCATCCCTTTAGGTGGGGAAAAGGAGAGATCTACTGGTCTGATTGTAAGAGAGAGAGGCTAGCTTCCATATACAACCTTTGGGAACTACTTGAATTGATTGTAAAGACTGCGCAATAGCGCTTGCAGTGTCGAACACTGAAAGCGCTTCCATCCTTGTGCGCACGCGCCGTCACTTTGCTGAACCCGGAAGTGACGGCGCGTGCGCACAAGGATGGAAGCGCTTGCAGTGTTCGGCACTGCAAGCGCTATTGCGCATGCGCCGGCGCGATCAGACTGCGCAGGCGCGGGATTTCAGCGCTAGGCCAAACAGTATAGCGCTTTCAGTCACTTTACAGAGGGGCGTGGACTTCGGCATGGGGGAGAGCCTCGGGCCCGGGGGGGGGGGGGGGGGCGGTGAAGAAGCGGTGTTCAGGAGGAAAGAGCCCGCCCCCCGGTGCTCCGGAGGCTCATTAGCATAATGTTTTAACTTAGTTTTTCAGCACAACCGCTGCGCTATACTCTGCAATAAAGGTATGTGAGAAATGTACAAGTTAAGGGGTTTTAACCTATGTATTAAAATACATAGGTTAAAACCTGGTGACAGAGCCTCTTTAACTTTCTCATTCCTGTTGGAAATACTCCAGCTCCACGTAAAGCAGAAGTGCCATCCTAAGATGAGTCCTCTACGGAGGAACCAAGAGGAACCAAGTTAAGTCGACGCCTGAGGATGAGGAAGAACAACAGCCACTCTGAACATCTGACCAGAAAAGGGAAACTACCTGCCCGGTACCTGGATTGAACTGTGACTACCTTTACAGACACTTTAGAGCTACAGAGCCAGGGTAAGAGACTTGCTGCTATTCTAATTGTTTGCCTTAAGAACTCTCGAAAGACTCCTTTACTTTGCCACATTCAAGTCATGTGGCCAAAGATGGACTTGCATCTAAGCCCTCAGCAATGTTCTGAAACCACCAAGCTTTGTGTCCAGGGAACAGACTCATGCCCTTTGAGCCTCCTGAGATGTTCAAAGTTGCCTTTGTTTACATTATTATGGACTGTCCTGGACTTTACTGTCGTTGTACCAGGCCAGTGCTCCCAGGTCCCCATATGAGAGAAGAACATTGCTCTTTCACCCATGCTGCTATATATATATCTGTTTGACAGCTCCTAATTTAATTGTGGCTTACCAATTTCTTTTGCAGCAAGAAAGAAGACAGAAGTATGCAAGAATAAAATATGGTACTGTATATATTCATACATGCTCTATTTCTCTTCCAGGTGACCTATCTTTGTGGCAAGAGTGTGCCGGGGATGGCTTTCCTTAAAGTAGGTGGGATGCAACGTCCTGAAGTACACTGCAAAGGATTGGAAGTGTTAATATCATTGTATTTCATGTATTATGTTCATATACTATAAATCACATAAGGTTGTATAGGGAGTGGGAGGTCCAATGTAGCTAGACAGGGCTGGCTCCACCCTTCCTCTCTAGGAGGAAGATTCTGGAGTTAATGGCTGCCTGCTGAGGAGAGAAGACCTCAGAGCAGCAAGGAGCAGATACTGGAGGGAGATTCCATTCCCCTACAGTCCACAGGCAACTTATATGCCAGCCCTCAGAAGGGAAAAGATCTTCAGAAGGTTTAGCCGACAGAGAAGGACTGCAGACTTTGGCAAAGAAGGTAATTCAAACACTGAGAGGCCCAGGGATTGGCTTACCTTCTGCTCAAAGTATGTGTGCAGGGCTGCTACAGCTTTTGCGAAAAAGAAATGTCAGCTCGGGACTCTCCACCTTGGTTGGGCTCGAGCCATGAGTTCTCTGAAATGTCAACCACATGGAAAGGGATGGACTGTAGTATCAGCAACTTGGCTAGGTGCATGTTCAGCTTCTGAGCCGTTGGATGAGTGCACTTATACTGTTGTCCTTTTGCAATCATGTCGGTGCTCGATTGCTGTTGGAACATGTGATGAGGAGTAGGAAGAGGAGCATGAAGAGCAATAGACGACATTAAAGTCGATGGGAACCAATGTCAGCTTCCTTCTGCTGACATTTTTGAGCCCTGACTGCTGGAGAGGTTGGGGGTTGGCTGGTGGCAGATGCAGCGGTTGCTTTGTCAGTCTTTAAGACTAAATGAGTGGCACAGTTTTCCGTCGCTACTTTATGGTGATACTCCATGTGTTGAAGCAGGGCCGCCGTGCCTCACCTTCTGCCTACACATTCTACATACCACCACGCTAACGTCCCCCAGTGACCTGATAAAAATTGCCTGCTGTTGCTTTTATGAACCTTCCTCACAGGTAGTCTCCCGAGTAGCAGACTGTGTACCCCTCCAACGGACGGGTGGCAGGAGGTGGACAGCGAGGAGAGCTATAGCCTACTGTGGTCTATTGTATAATATAAAGCAGAAAGTGCAACCAGGGGAGATTCTCCCCTCTCTGTACAATATGCAGAGCTGGGTTCCTCCACCCAGACCTAAGCACCTTAAATATAGTGCAGCTCCTCCTCCAGTCCTCTTTTGGTGGATTCAGGACTAGGATAGAGGAAGTGAAGCTGCAACAGCTCCTGCCAGAGCTGGCAGCATGGTGAGGAGTTTGTGAAACAGATATGCATGGTGATTCCTGTCACAGATATAGAAAAATATATTTGCCTTTAATACTGAGGCACACTGTCTCCGTAATAGAACAGATTAACTATGAATGTCAGTGCACTGCACAGTGATACAAATGTTGATACATTATCCCTGCAGTCTCCCTGCACTCTTTCTCTCCAATATTGTCCTTTTAACACTTTACAGCAACACTGTCCATAGTGCATGAGCGCTTGCTACGTCTCTCCCTATGCTCAGCTCACAGGACAATGGGGGAGACTGTGCGGGATGAGGGTTTTATAGGGCTGTGATATCACAGGGAATGGCTGGCTGCACAGCATTATGGGTGATCTTGTGTTCCCAGGCTTCTTACTTTCACTTTGTTAGGAATAACTGATTTGTTGCCATGAAGCGCGAGGACATTGCGAATTGAAGCTTTCCTAAACTCTGGTGAGTACTAATAAACATCCATGAAAATGAAATATAGTTGAGTTTTCACCACCTGTAGTAATAGGTTTAGTTAAACGGGTTGTGCAGTGTATATTGATGACCTATATCAGATTGGTGAGTGTGAGAGTCCGTGGCAAGGTCAGGTAGCTAAGGTAGGTGTAGTTAAATAGCTGTGAAATTCTTTAAAGGATATGTACACTTTTGGGGACAATTTTTTTATGATTGCATTTTACTCATTTTGGGCTAAAAATCATTTTTTCAATTGGTCTTTATCAAAAATATTGAGCCATTCTGTCACAAAGGTTCAACTGTTTAACTAGCTATGTGAATGGTAGTTTCACTTTCACTTTGTTCTAGTCACCTAATAACCCTTATCTCTAAATTACTAAAGGGTGTATTAGACATCCTAATCGTGCAGATGATTGTCAGGAGGGAAACATTCCATCCCGGCAATTGCCTGCTCGCTTGCTGAGGAGAAGGCTGCTATTACATGCAACAATCTCCTCAGGAAAATGGGGTATAGTAATCGCTATGTCATCACTCGTCCCCATGCTGTACAGTGGTTTCCCGGCGGCAGATCGTAATTAGACAGCACAATCTGCCACCAGCAAATCCTGATCTTTCAGCATGTTAAAAAATCTGGATTGCCCGATGAACGAGCCTTTGCTTGTTCATCATGCAGTCGGCGACAGCATTGCACTGCAAGATGATCGCTAACGAGCGTTCATACGAACGCTCGTTAGCGATCATCTGGCAGAAAATCTGCCCGTCTAATGCACCCTTAAAACGTCAAAACACATTTAAGCCACATTCTTATTAGTAAGATATGAATTGAGCTTAAATAGGTGTTTATAAGATCAGAGGTAACATATAAGGAGCCCGTCAGCTCCCTGCCTGACAGAGCAGAGAGAAAATACAGCTGAGTAGGGAAAAGACTTATCATTTTTAATAAAGACCAATGAGAAAATTATTTTTAGCTAAAAATGAGTACAATGTAATAATAATAAAAAAATTGCCACCAAAGGTGTACATAGCCTTTAATCTAAACTTCCGCATATTCTGCTATCTCTTTGTCAATCCACATTACATCAACTAGGCACAGTGGGCAATCATGGCCCTCAGTTGTGATGTCAATATGACTGGCGAAGTTTAGTAATGTGTCATCCAAACTGACAATGGCATTTTTTACAATGACTAAGGAAAAGATCTAAACTGCGTCAAAGGGTAGCATTTGAAATCAATTCTGCTAATACAAAAAGCAATCACATTTTTTTTAACCTCACAGATCAATCTTGCTTGGAAAGCCTGGGAAACTCCAAGTTTGAAATAGTCAATAGGTGTGACCAATACATCTTTATTACTGCTGCAATCTTATGTTGGAAAGTACAGCTGTAGCATACTGCAGTTTTGTGTGCACCAGGAACCGGCTGATGGAAATGACCTGTAATAACGTTACATTCCATACATAGTAAAGGTACCCAGTATGGAGGACTGGAATTCTCCATTGTTGAGAAAGAGGAAGAAATATTCCTCCTGACTGTAAGTCCCTGGTTCTGTCACATGAGGAAGATAATGGAGTTTTGTTTCTTTCAGTGTTATTAGAAGTTAATGGTGGTATTGTTAAAAAAGAAGAGCGTTATTCTTTCAGTCTTGCAAAACATTCAAATACTATCCCGTGAATCCTAAGGAAGAACTTGTCTTGTTCTCTAGATGAACACTGTATCTGGGGAAATTCTAAAGTTTCTTCTTATCTGTACTAAAAGCTTTTTGTTTCTGGGAAGAAAATCAGAGATTCCTGAATGGAAAATTGCTGATTTAATGATACTATACTTCCTTAGAACAATGAACGCATTGCTATTTAATTTTAGGTTAGTAGTAGGAGATAGAATTATCTACTATGTTGCTCTACTATTAAAAGTGTGCAATATGCAGCTTTAAAGGCCTTTCCGAGCATCCTGGGTGTCACCGATTAGATACTGATGACCTATCTTATCAGTAGTAAAGTCTCGGAAAATCCATTTAAATGGAAGAGGAAGTCGCTACTGAACCAACCTACCTTGAATAGAAAGTGGCCTTTGTGATCAGCTAAAAAGCTTTGTGAACCCCCAGGCATTCAGCTATTATTCCAGGAGGAAGTTTCCATTTCAGAGATATGTAGTATTATATGGTGCAAATCCATGAGCCCTTCACTGTGATATCCATATCCTCACCGTTCAGCCCCTATCAATCTAAAAGGAGGGTGTCAAGATGAGATGGCCCTGCAGTAGGATACCAACATTTAAAAGGAAAAAGTCATCAGAAAATAATCTATTGTTTAAATCAAACATTTATATCAAACATAGATTTCTTGGGGGAATTTTCTGGTTATTTAGTTTTAATTTTCATGTTAAAAAAAATTAAATTCTGCAAGTTTTGCACTAGCCATTAAAGGGGTTGTCCGGGTTCAGAGCTGAACCCGGACATACCCTTAATTTCACCCAGGCAGCCTGCCTGACGAGCATCGGAGCATTTTATGCTCTGATGCTCTCCTTTGCCCTGCACTAAATCGCGCAGGGCAAAGGCATTTTGCCCAGTTCTGGTGATGAACTGGGCACTGCCAGGCAGAGGCTTCCGCCTAGCAGTGAGCCCGGTGACGTCACTGGCAGTGATGGGCGGGCTTTAGCGCTGCCCTAGCCAGTAAAACAGCTAGGGCAGCGCTAAAGCTGGCCCATCATAGCCGGTGACGTCACTGAACACACTGCTGGGCGGAAGCCTCCACCTGTCAGTGTGTATTTGTAAACAAAATGAAATGCTCCGATCCTGGTTTCAGGCAGGCTGCCTGGGTGAAAATATGGGTATGTCTGAGTTCAGCTCTGAACCTGGACAACCCCTTTAAGCTTAATAAAATGTCGACACTTCCTGCACTGTAGAGATCATTTTTATATCATTATCATGACAGGCAGGATAACAATGAAAAGTAAAACCTCTGTATAGATGGCGCAGGATTCACAATAGGTCACATCCATGGGCATGGGAGGGAAGAGGGGGGCACAGGTAGCAGTTGCTAATTGGCCCAGAAGCCTGAAGTGACCCAAATAAGAAGACATTGGTATTATAGAAAGTGCATGCCGGTCAAGTTATACCTCTGGCTGAAGAGATGATGTTAGATCAAGAATTTGGCATGGGGGAGTGCCCCTGGTCGCATCTTATCTACTCCGTCCTTGTACAAATACCTGGACACAGGTAACAGAGCATATGTAACTTGACCAGCATTCACTTTGTATAACACTGGTGTCTTCTTATGCGATACAAGGGTCTTTGTGTTCCCTTAGGCTCCTGGGCCTGGTAGTAACTACCTCTGCACCCCCTATAGCTACGCCCCTGACTCTCCCGTAGAAGATATTGAGTCACCACCAGTTCATTGTCTCTGTCTCTAAATGTCACTAACAGTTCATGCAAGATGGCTGCCTCCATATTCCTGTACAGAAAACAATATAAAATAAAATCTACAGTCGGAAGATACAAAGCAGATCTGATTTTAACTGGTATAGAAAATTATAGGTGACACATTCCCTTTAACAATGGACAAATTATAGGTAATCAAATTTCTAGCTGCTTCTTCCTCCATTGTCCGATTTTTCCTGCTCTGTATTGATCAGTGCTGAATTTTAAACACAAATTCTTGTTGAAATTGGGCACCTTGGAATCAATAAGGAACAGATGAAACAAAGTCTCAAAAGGAAATCTGTCAGAAAGCATTAGAACTAATTGGAAACATATATACAGTAGTACATATCACATCCTTGAAGAGTTAAAGGAAGACCATAGAAGGGAAAAAGGAAAGAAAAAAGAAATAATTATAAGAACCAGATTATGTAAGGCACTATTATTATGTTGATCATTGAGGACAAATAAAAATCACAGTTCTTATAAATTGTGTTATTGCTTTACTTTTATGTTTACCTTTATTTTAGAAACTGGCATAAAACCAGCCTATAAGCTTAATGATCATCATAAAAGAGTGTCATAAATGGAGAACAAAGTTTATGAATAAAATAAGTTGTCAATCTAGTCTAATTTGTTTGACTTAGAATTTGTTAATATGGAGGTAAAGACTAATGATGAGCAAACATGTTCGGCCGAACACCGCGTGTGCTCAAGCGCCATACTCGAGTCCCCTCCCCGCACGCTAATTAGCCAATTAGCATGTGGGAAGGTACTGGCATTCACTGTAATGCCAGTAGCCATGTTAGCTACTGGCATTACAGTGATTGGTTGGCCGGGAACGCGTCATCTGGTGCTATAAAGCACCCAGTGACATGTGACCGACTCATACCGAGCCAGGGAGAGCTGCTGCAAGCAGGGACAGATAGAGTAGGGACAGAAGAACACTAGGCAGGGATAGCATTTGCTCAGAAAAGATCCAAAAGCCTTTTTCAGGGCTACTATATCTTGCTGGCAAACATTTTTTTTTATTTTTGGGGTGTTAAAAATAGCGCTAGGTGGCCTGCCATTAACGCCACCTGTGCAGCTGCTACATGCTGTATGATACTCTCTGTATACTATATACATGACATCCTTTGATATTATTTCTTCTGTTAAGCCCGCAGTGCCTCTTTTGCGTCTCGCTGTATAACATTTGTGCAAGGAGCGACTTATAGTGTAGGGATAGGATTTGGCTAGGCAGGGCTAGTATTTCTGTTCAAAAGACACAAAAGTCCATTGTTAAATCTGGCTGCATTTTTTTTTCTTTTGGGGCAAAAAGAACGCAAGTGTGCCTGACACTACCACTACGTAGAACCTTTCAAAAGTGTACATACCTGACATCCGTTGGTATTTTGTCTACTGTTAATTTAGGCCGCTGTTCCTCATTCACGTCTGCTATATAACATTTGCGCAAGGAGGAACTCATACTGTAGGGATAGGATTTGGCTAGGCAGGGCTAGTATTTCTGTTCAAAAGACACAAAAGTCCATTGTTAAATCTGGCTGCATTTTTTTTTCTTTTGGGGCAAAAAGAACGCAAGTGTGCCTGACACTACCAGCATGTGCACAGCGTGTGTATTAGAATCTTTCAAAAGTCTATATACTGGACATCCGTTGGTATTTTTTCTACCGTTAATTTAGGCCGCAGTTCCTCATTTGCGTCTGCAGTTTAACTTGCGCAAGGAGGGACTTATACTGTAGGGACAGGATTTGGCTAGGCAGGGCTATTATTTCTGTTCAAAAGACACAAAAGTCCATTGTTATATCTGGCTGCATTTTTTTTCTTTTGGGGCAAAAAGAACGCAAGTGTGCCTGACACTACCAGCATGTGCACAGTGTGTGTATTAGAATCTTTCAAAAGTCTATATACTGGACATCCGTTGGTATTTTTTCTACCGTTAATTTAGGCCGCAGTTCCTCATTTGCGTCTGCAGTTTAACTTGCGCAAGGAGGGACTTATACTGTAGGGACAGGATTTGGCTAGGCAGGGCTATTATTTCTGTTCAAAAGACACAAAAGTCCATTGTTATATCTGGCTGCACTTTTTTTCTTTTGGGGCAAAAAGAACGCAAGTGTGCCTGACACTACCAGCATGTGCACAGCGTGTGTATTAGAACCTTTCAAAAGTCTATATACCTTGCAGCCGTTGGTATTTTTTCTACCGTTAATTTAGGCCGTTGTTCTTCATTTGCAGCTGCTCTATAACGTTTGCACATTCTAAATATTTGACATTCAGTGAAATTTTTCTGATCTTACATGTAATAAAAATCTGCACTACTGTACTTGTGACAAGGTTGCATATATACTATATAATATGCGCAAGGCGAGCAGTAAGGGACGGGAAAGTGGGCGTGCTGCTGATGGTAAACGCAAAGGCCATGGCTCTGAGCGCGGTGAAACTGTGCCTACTGGCAGAGCCCAAGAAACAAAGTCATCCAAAACTTCTAGCTTCATGTCACAGTTTTCAGGGCAGCGCAAGACACAACTCTTGTCACCACACCAGTGCGAGCAGGTAGTCGGTTGGATTTCAGCTGATAATGCTTCCAGTCGGTTAAGCACCACTCTCTCTTCCACAAAGTCCATTCTCAGTAGCCAAGAGTCTGGACAACCGCATCCTCACCCTGATCCTCCTTCATCCCACCATGCAGAGTCTGGGCAAAGAACTAATCCCACATTTGGATATTCCGAGGAGCTTTTTTATCACCGTTCCTTGGCTTGGGCCTCTGGCCAAGGCCGCTTGAAGTGGGACATGAGAAGATATTGTGCCCTGATTCCCAACCTATTGAGCAAACACAGTCTGAAGAAGATGACGATGGGGAGGGGGAAGTAGCGTCTCACGAGGTGCATGATGATGATGAGACACAGTTGCCAATAAGTCAAGGGCAACTAGTGCCTCAAGAGGCTGTTGATGAGGATGAGATTCAGTTAAGTCAGGTTCTTGTTAGCTCACCATGTCAGGAGGAGGAACAGAGTGAGGAAGAGGAGGTGGTGGATGATGAAATCGCTGACCCAACTTGGGAAGGTGGCAAGCCGAGCGAGGACAGCAGTACAGAGGGGGAGGGATCCGCAGCACCGCAACAGGCTGGAAGAGGCAGTGGGGTGGCAAAAGGGAGAAGGCAGGCCACGACAAACAGGCCCACAACTGTTCCCCGGAGCAGCCCCTTGTGGCAAGCTCCCTTGCCAAGGGTTAGGTGTTCTGCAGTTTGGCGTTTTTTTGAGGAAAGTCCTGACGGTAAACGGTTTGCAACCTGTGCCATACCAAGATGAGCAGGGGCGTAAACACCAGCAACCTGACCACCACCAGCATAATCCGCCATATGTCAGCAAAGCACCCTAAAAGGTGGGCCGAACACCTGGGTCCACGATCTGTGTCCATGATCTGTGTCTGCAGGTCACACCACTGCCTCCTCTTCCCCTCTGTTACGTGTTGTCCAAGACGCAGGCCCAGATGCCTCCCGCCCTGCACCTGGACCATCAGCCAGCATGTCCACTACAGTGTCCAAGCACGGCGTTCAAATGTCATTACCCCAGGCATTTGAACGCAAGCACAAATACCCTGCCACCCACCCACAGGCCATAGCTCTAAACGCACAACTTTCCAAATTGCTGGCCCTGGAAATGTTGCCATTTAGGCTGGTGGACACCGAGACTTTTCGCAGCCTGATGGCGGCGGCTGTCCTTCGTTACGCAGTCCCCAGCCGCCACTATTTGTCCCGGTGTGCCATCCCCGCCTTACACCAGCATGTGTCCAGAAACACAACCCATGCCCTGACTAATGCAGTTACTGGGATGGTCCACTTAACAACTGACACATGGACAAGCGCTTCTGGCCAGGGACGTTACATTTCCCTGGCGGTACACTGGGTGAATGTTGTGGAGGCTGGGAGCGAGTCATACCCTGGGATGGCACAGGTGCCACCCACGCCAAGGATTGCGGTGGAATACCAGCTGCAACACGGTCGGTGCCTTTCCAATCAGCTTCCGCTCTTCACAAGCGACAAGTGGGCAATGATGTCTGACCTCTGTGAGGTGTTACGCAACTTTGATGAATCTACACAGATGGTGAGCGGCGATAATGCAATTATCAGCGTAACCATCCCACTTCTGTGTTCTAAAAAGCTCACTGCTCACAATAAAGGCGAACGCTCTGCATGTGGAAAAGTCTAAGTCTCCGTGTTGTGTCACAAGGAGGGAAAAGTTTTGGAAGATGGTGAAGGAGTACCTAGCTGACCGTGTCAACGTCCTCAGCGATCCCTCTGTGCCTTAACCATAATTTTTTCGATGGTCAGCTCAGCAGAAGCATGTCAACCATAATTTTTTCGACGGTCAGCTCAGTAGCAGCATGTCACCCATAATTTTTTTACACGGTGAGCTCTGCTGCATGTTAACCATAATTTTTAACATGTTCAGCTCTGCTGCATGTCAACCATAATTTTTTACACGTTCAGCTCTGCTTCATGTCAACCATAATTTTTTTACACGGTCAGTTCTGCTGCATGTCAACCATAATTTTTAACACGTTCAGTTCTGCTGCATGTCAACCATAATTTTTAACACGTTCAGCTCTGCTGCATGTCAACCATAATTTTTTACACACTCAGCCCTGCTGCATGTCACCCATAATTTTTTTATACGGTCAGCTATGCTGCATGTCAACCATAATTATTAACACGTTCAGCTCTGCTGCATCTAAACCATAATTTTTTACACGGTCAGCTCTGCTGCATGTCACCCATAATTTTTTACACGGTCAGCTCTGCTGCATGTCACCCATAATTTTTTACACAGTCAGCTCTGCTGCATGTCACCCATAATTTTTTACACGGTCAGCTAAGCAGCAGCAGCATGTCACCCCTATTGTTTTTGAGTATCAGCAGCAGGCCATCTTTCCAAATTTTTCAAGGGTGTGTCTGATGCATTCCTTTATGTGTAATAAAGGGGGTATTGGAGTGCCTGTTCCTTGTAATTTTTGGCTGCCCTTTCACTTTGTGCATAGGTTTTATGAGTGTAGGAGTCCCACAATTATGCCACAATGTGAATAAGGCCCTCCTTTATGTGATATACCGGTTGTATCGGAGTGCCTCATCTGTGTAATTTTTGGCAGCACTTGCGCTTAACGTACAAGTAAATATATGTTTCCTAACAATATTTCTTCTAAAATCGATGTTATCTTGGGTTTTGGGGGGGTATTTTTGTTATTCCGTAAAAGTGGCGTAATAGTCGGACATCATGCTGAATATCAGCGACTTTGGAGTCCAAGATGCATCCAGACATCCTCTCCATGCTTTTCCCTAACCATTTCAGTGGTGTTTCCACCATTTTCTCACGTTTCCCTATCAACCAGATACCCTCTCCTCTGCAGAGCAGGGGATGCCTGGTCTTCTCCCATAGATTTCCATTATACTCGGGCGCTCGGCCGAGCACTCGAGCACCACCTAGTCTTTGGCCCGAGGACCCGAGCATCGGGGTGCTCGATTATCACTAGTAAAGATGCTTTTATATGAGTTGAAGATTGGGAAAATTAGAGGGGGTGAACATTTGTACACCATGTAAAGGTGATGCCTATCACCCGATGAACAAACAGATGGTTGGTATCATCGGGTGATAATATCTTCAGAAAAATCATTTGGCTGCCTTTGGAGCCAATCACTTGTTACTAGTGCTTATTTCTTTAATTTACCTATTACATTTTATTGATGATAATTAGAAATGAGCGAGCACTAAAATGCTCGGGTGCTCGTTATTCGAGTCGAATTTTTCCCCATGCTCGGGTGCTTGTTTCGAATAACGAACCCAATTGAAGTCAATGGGAGACTCGAGCATTTTTTGCAGGGGACCAAGGCTCTGCCTAGGGAAGGCTGGGTGAAAACCTGGAAACCTCAGAAAATGATGGAAACACCACGGAAATGGACAGGAAACAGCAGGGGCAGCATGCATGGATGCCTCTGAGACTGCCTAATCCCACCATTACCCCAAATTCTCGGGCAACAGCCTGGTGGTGACCCTCAAGGCAATTGTGCTCACCCAGACCATAAAAATTTATCGTGGCCCTGTATGGCTGTGACTATAGAGTGACCGAGTTACACTGCAGGAGCAGGCGAAGCACATAAAAATTTATCGAGGCCCTGTATGGCTGTGACTACAGAGTGACCGAGTTACAGTACAGGAGCAGGCGAAGCACATAAAAATTTATTGTGGCCCTGTACGGCTATGACTACAGAGTGACCGAGTTACAGTGCAGGAGCAGGCGAAGCACATAAAAACTTACCGTGGCCCTGTATGGCTGTGACTATAGAGTGACCGAGTTACAGTGCAGGAGCAGGCGAAGCACATAAAAATTTATCGAGGCCCTGTATGGCTGTGACTACAGAGTGACCGAGTTACAGTGCAGGAGCAGGCAAAGCACATAAAAATTTATCGTGGCACTGTATGGCTGTGACTACAGAGTGACCAAGTTACAGTGCAGGAGCAGGCGAAGCACATAAAAATTTATCGAGGCCCTGTATGGCTGTGACTACAGAGTGACCGAGTTACAGTGCAGGAGCAGGCGAAGCACATAAAAATTTATCGTGGCCCTGTATGGCGGCGGTGACAACAGAGTGATTGAGTTAGACTGAGGTAGCAGGTGAACCACCCAAAAATTTAGCCTGACACAGCATGGTGGTGACACCACCAATGCCTTTGTCCGACTGAGATTGCAGTCAAATGGCTGTAGGTGAGCCTCCCAAAATTTTTTTTTGGAGTGTCTGAAGTCGACCCTCCAAAATTTTTTTTTTGTGTGTCTGTGGTTGACGATACTGAAAAATTGTTTTAGAGTGTCTGTAGTTGACGCTCCTGAAAAATTGTTTTAGAGTGTCTGTAGTTGATGCTCCTGAAAAATGGTTTTAGAGTGTCTGCAGTTGATGCTCCGGAAAAATTGTTTGGAGAGAGGGCCTGTAGGTGGCCCTCCGGAAATATTGTCTTAAAAGAGTGCCAGTTGGGCCTCTAAAAAATTCCCTTTTGGGTCAGCGTTTGGCAATGAAGAGAAGGAGGAGGAGGAGTAGAGGAGAGGAATCGGATACATAAGGAATCTTATTCTTTAGCTGTTTTCCCCCGGAGGAGATTTGAATTCTGGTGAAATCCAGGCTTTGTTCATTTTAATAAGCGTCAGCCTGTCAGCGCTATCAGTTGACGTGATAATGCCACCAGCTGCACTGAATACCCACTCTGACAACATGCTAGCGGCAGGGCAGGCCAGCACCTTCAAGGCGTACAGCGCCAGTTCAGGCCACGTGTCCAGCTTTGAAACCCAGTAGTTGTATGGAGCAGAGTGATCACACAGGACGTTGGTATGGTCAGCTAAGTACTCCCTCACCATCTTTCTGTACAGCTCCCCTCTACTCTGCCTAGACTGGGGACAGGTGACAGTGTCTTGCTGGGGTGACATAAAACTGGCAAAGGCCTTGTAGAGTGTTCCCCTGCCAGTGCTGGACAAGCTGCCTGCTCGCCTCCTCTCCCCCGTTACTTAGCTCACAGAACCACGCCCTCTGCCGCTATCGGCGTCAGATGGGAAGGATTGTTTCAGCTTGTGCACCAGGGCCTGTTGATATTGATTCACTCTCATACTCCTTTCCTTTACAGGGATGAGAGTGGAAAGCAGGGGCGGATTGGCCATAGACCTTACAGGGAAATTTCCCGGTGGGCCGATGCCCAGGGGGCCACCTGAGCCCTCCTCACAGCTGGCCAGTGGAAGTTTTTGGGGATGTATTTTGTGATGGACTGTGGTATTTGGCTCTGTTGTGGTGGTATAATGTGCTACAATATGATATTGCTGGCCCTGCCTTTCATCAATTTGGACCTGACTACAAAACGGGGCCACTTTTAGCATTTTTTCCAGGGCCACTTTAAGTTCCCATTCCGCCCCTGGTGGAAAGGTTCTGCTTGTACCGTGGGTCCAGGAGAGTGAACACCCAGTAATCGGTGTTTGAAAAAATGCTTCTAACGCGAGGGTCACGGGATAGGCAGCCTAACATGAAGTCTGCCATGTGCGCCAGAGTCCCAACACGCAAGAATTCACTCTCCTCACTGGCCTGACTCTCCATTTCCTCATCCTCCTCCTCCTCCAACTCCTCCTCTTCAGCCCATACATGCTCAAGAGTTAAGAAGGACTGAGCATTGGTACCCTTTTCTGTCTCGCCAATATTCTCCTCCTCTTCCTCCTCATCCTCATCCTCATCCCCCTCCTCCAATACGTGCTGAGAAACAGACCGAAGGGTGCTCTGGCTATCAAGCGACGTATCTTCTTCCCCCATCTCCTGTGACAAGCGCAAAGCTTCTGACTTCATGCTGAGCAGTGAGTTTTTCAACAGGCAAAGCAGCGGGATGATGAGGCTGATAATGGCGGCATCACCGCTGACCATCTGTGTTGACTCCTCAAAGTTGCTCAACACCTGACAGATATCAGACATCCACATCCACTCCTCATTGTAGACTTGAGGAAGCTGACTGACCTGACTACCAGTTCTGGTGGAAGTTGACATCTGGCAGTCTACAATCGCTCTGCGCTGCTGGTAAACTCTGGATAACATGTTTAATGTCGAATTCTATCTTGTGGGCAAGTCGCACAACAGTCGGTGAGCTGGCAGTTATAGGCGCCGCTGCGCTGCCCTGAGAGTGGCAGCATCTGTGGTTGACTTGCGGAAATGCGCACAGATGCAGCACACCTTGGTGAGCAAATCTGACAAATTGGGGTATGTCTTGAACCGCTGAACTATGAGATTGAACACGTGGGCCAGGCATGGCACATGTGTCAGTCTGCCGAGTTGCAGAGCCGCCACCAGGTTACGCCCGTTGTCACACATAACCATGCCTGGCTTGAGGTTCAGCGGTGCCAGCCACAGATCGGTCTGCGCTGTGATACCCTGAAACAGCTCTTGGGCGGTGTGCCTTTTGTCACCTAAGCTCAGCAGTTTGAGCACCGCCTGCTGGCGCTTACCCAAGGCACTGCTGCTGCGCCTAGAGCTACCAACTGAAGGCGCCGTGCCCACGGATGGTAATTCAGAGGAGGAGGAGGAGGGGTAGGAGGAAGAGGCATAGTACATCTGAGAAACCGTGACTGAGGTAGGCCCCGCAATCCTCGGTGTGGGCAGTACATGAGCGGCCCCAGGGTCAGACTCGGTCCCAGCCTCCACCAAGTTAACCCAATGTGCCGTCAGTGAGATATAGTGTCCCTGCCTGGCAGCACTTGTCCACGTTTCCGTGGTTAGGTGGACCTTATCACTAACCGCGTTGGTCAGGGCACGGATGATGTTCTCTGACACGTGCTGGTGTAGGGCTGGGACGGCACATCGTGAAAAATAGTGGCGGCTGGGGACCAAGTACCGAGGGACAGCCACCGCCATCAGGTTGCGGAAAGCCTCAGTCTCTACCAGTCTATAGGGCAGCATCTCCAGGCTCAACAATTTGGAGATGTGGACATTTAGGGCTTGTGCATGTGGGTGGCTGGAATTGTATTTGCGCTTGCGCTCTAATGTCTGCTGCAAAGACAGCTGAACGCTGCGCTGGGACACATTGGTGGAGGTTGTGGAGGATCGTGGAGGTGAAGGGGTGGTTGTAGGGTGGGAGGTGCTCATGCCGGGGTCCTGGGCGGGGGGTTGACTCGCCGAGCCAGCATGTGACACAGGTGAAGGGGCAGTGGTGTGACCCGCAGGAGGTGAACGGCCTTGGTTCCACTGAGTCGGGTGTTTAGCACTCATATGCCTTCGCATGCTGGTAGTGGTTAGGCTGGTAGTGGTGGCTGCCCGGCTGATCCTGGTGTGGCACAGGTTGCACACCACAGTCTATCGGTCATCCTCACTTTCTTTATAAAACCTACAGACTTGCGAACATCTAGGCCTCAGCACGGGAGCTTGACTCTGTGAAACAGTTGCTGATCTACCTGCTCTGGTCCTGCTTCTCCCTCTGGCCACCCCACTGCCTCTTCCAACCTGTTCTGGTGCTGCACTTGCCTCCCCCTCAGAAGCACTGTCTTGAGTTGGATTACCAACCCAGCTCGGGTCAGTCACCTCATCATCCACCAGCTCTTCCTCCGATTCCTCACTCTGCTCCCCCTCGGACTTACTGCCCTGACAACAACGTCACTGTCTGACAACCATGTCTCATCATCATCATCATCATTATCATCCGACACCTCTTCGCGCACTACTTGCACTAAGTCTACACTCTCATCACCCACAGACTGTGAAAGTTCTAAATTTTGGGCATCGGGACAGAGCAACTGCTCAGGTTGCTGTTGAGCAGTGGTTTGTGTCTCTGGGTAGGGTCCTGAAAAGAGTTCCTGTGAGTATGCCTGATCTGAATCCATACTTTCCGTGGCGGGGGCAGGCTGGGGGGAAGGAGGTTGAGCTGGAGGAGACAGAGGTCTACTCCCTTGGCTAGCGTGGGTGGACTGCGTGGAAGACTGGGTGGTGGATAAATTACTGGACGCATTGTCCGCTATCCACATCATCACCTGTTCGCACTGTTGTGGTTTCAGTAGTGGTGTACCACGTGAACCAGTAAGTAGCGAGATGAAACTAGGGAGCGAAACTCTGCAGAGTTCCACTGCTCCCTCATCAACATGTACTGTGTCAACCTGCCCAGGACCACGGCCTCTGCCCCCTACACTACTTGAACGCCCACGTCCTCGTCCTCGACCCTTAGCCTTTGGGTTCAACATTTTGTATGTTCACTGCACTGTATGATATGTAACTCAGAGAAAAAACGTAGTCTTTAGACGGCGGCTATTGCACCGGAAACCACTCAGTTTTTCACTGCACTGTATAATATATAACAGAGAGGAAAAACTTATATTTTCTACACTCTGGCTAGTGTGCAGCACACGACACAATTTTGCACTGCACTGTATTATATATGACTGAGAGGAAAAACGTAGTCTTTAGACAGCGGCTATTGCACCGCAAACCACTAAATTTTTCACTGCACTGTAGGATATATAAAAAAACGTATTCTCTAGACTGACGCTACTGTACAGCACACTACATAATTGTTCACTGGACTGTAGTGTATAGAAATAACAGAAAAACATATTCCCTAGAATGACGCTACTGTACAGCACACTACATAATTGTTCACTGGACTGTAGTGTATAGAAATGACAGAAAAACATATTCCCTAGACTGCACTACAGATCTCAGCAAGCCAAGGTACAGCAGCAGCAAAAATGAGTACTATGGGCAATTTATTTTGGGTCAGTGTGGACCACATGCTGTCCCTTCTGCCACCAGTCACTGTGTACAGTGTGCAGCCAAGATGGCGGTAGCTGTACTACAAGTCCCAGCCAGCAGCCTGGAGGAGACCAAAAAATAAAGGTGCTTGTAGCCCTTAGAAGGGCTGTTGGGTTCTTTGTGGGTGATTCCTGCCTAACCAACAACTAAATTCAGGCCCTAACACTCTCCCTGACAGACAGCAGCTTTATCCCTAATCTCATGCAGACGGCGTATGACGCGAGCAGCGCGGGACCAGATTCTTATATTCCCAGGTCATCTGATCTGGCCAGCCAATCCCTGCTATCGACTTGTAGGGGCCCCACGTGATGCTAGGAGGTACCAAAGACTCTCCTGCATGTTTATTGGCTGAAAAAAGGCGGCTAACATGTAGGAAGAGGAAGTTGCCATTTCCTCGAGGATCGCGATATGCTCGTCCGAGTAGCGAGCATATGCGAATACCCTAATGCTCGAACGAGCATCAAGCTCGGACGAGCATGTTCGCTCATCTCTAATCATTATAGTGTCCTATGTATAAACACCCCTTTAAAGTGGACCTCTTATGTCCTCATAGAAGTGTAACTGGCTGCCTACCTTTGCAGTCACATCAATTATAACTCCTGTGATGCTTTTCTTTGTCTTTTAGACTTCACCATTCAGCTGCCATCAGTGCTGTTAGTTTTGGGGTCCAGTACCAGCAAATTGTTTAGTGGGCATTCCGCACTGCTTAATCTCAATAGAACTTCACCTGTGCCGCAGCCCTCCTGACAATTGATTGGTATTGGCACCAAAACAAGTGGCGCCAATTGTGGCTGTATAGGATAAGCTAAAAGAAAAAAAAAACAGCACAGGAATCAGCAGTGATATGGTTTCCAAGGTATGCACCCAGTTGCCCTTCTATGAGGATGTGGCAGGTCCTCTTTTAGATGACTGTATATTTGCCATAGAAAATAAAGGTTATGTTTTATGAGTGGACCTAGTTCAGTGAGGTTCATGTTTGCTATCTATAACAGTTTAAGGGAAAAAGAAATATTACACATAATTGCAGTTCTGTTGAAGGCTGACTGTTTACTATCATAGATTGCAGTCTTGTGATTTTTCATAGTTTCTTTACTCACCAGTTTCTGTTACATAACTGGTAGTGCTAATTTTAGACAGAGCTCTGCCATTTTGCACATCAGTCTCTTTCATATGGATATTGTAATCCTACACAATTAATTAAAAATAGTTACAAATACAATAAAGCAATGAGTCAGCAAACCAAACAGGTTGAAAACTGAATTGTGCAAGATGCCTGCAGATTATTTTAGCAACAAAATGCTGCTCTCTCTATTCCTTAAGGTAACCTTAAGCCATTTCTACTCTAGTCTTCAAGTGATCCCAAAAGATGTTTTCAGGTTTATTAGGAAGTGTCAATGGGACTAAGCTGTGATGCCAGGAAATGCCTGGACAAGAGTTCACTTGCAAGTGTAACAGGTTAAACCTGATTTACTTGCCTTTTTTCTATCCACTAGGAACTACTGTACTTGCATACGTGCAGTTCCTCACCATGAAAATAAAAGCAAACTTTGAAACCCAGACATATAGAATCATCCACAGTACAGAGAACTTGTCAACACAAAATGCGATGCAATCTGCAGGCAACATGTTATAGAGCAGGAGAAGCTGAGCAGATTGATATATGGTTTTGTGGTAAAAGATTCTGAAAATTTGCAATTTATACATTGAAATCTCTTCTATTTCTGATCTCAGTTGTATATAGGGGAGGGGTTATCAGTAATTCTATATGTGTATATACATACAGTCACTGATAGCTAGAAAACGCAGAGATTAAAATGTATAAATTAAATGCTTTATGGAATCTTTCCTCACAAAACTACATTTTTTGGTTTTCTTTAAGGGGTCCAGTGCAAAAGGAGTGATAGCTGTAGTAGTCTACTTGTTGGATGCTACAGTTACCTTTTGGAGCAAAAGCAGAGACTGAAGCACACTTCACAAGGAAGCTCTGAGTCCTGGGCACTTGTAGGAGCACATTCTGGCAGAATAAAAGTTTAAATTCACACTACTCATGACAAAAGACCCATAAGACAAGGGCTACACAGCGACACCTGTCGCGGCCAGGATAGCTGAGCAGCGGTGCTCCCATAGAAATGAATGGGATCGCTGCGGCAATCATAATAAATCCAGCTGTGTACTTGTCATTGTCATCAGTTACTGCTTCTCCTGCTCAGACTACACCTCCTCCTCCAGTCTATTGAAAGCCATCAATAATGGAATGTGTGGCAAGGAAACAACTCTATGTACCCAACAGTCTCTTGGTGCACAAGTTTGACTCCCTCCTGACCAATTTGCTAGGGGAGCAGTTGTTGTCGTACCACTTCTTCTACCTAGTTATATTGTGTGCTCAGACTTGCTGGAAGATGTCTAGCTGGCATTATTTCTCAAAAAAAAAAAAAAGCTATCCCTACCTTTTACTATCACATGGCGGAAAACATGGGCCCCTCATAGTAATGGTTATCAGTGTCTGGCAAGGTGCACTCTATGGTAGGCACTTTGAGCAGCTTTTATGAGCTGGGGCAGTACATATCTCTCACAGCCCACTGGGCCAATATTTTTTATGGCAGGGTCTAAGGCAGCACCGCAGCAACAAAGCCAGGTTCTATTGACACCTTCAGATTTGGGTCTATCTGGTTCCCGCTAAAGGTGCTTATCCGCTTCCTACGCGCTGGCACGAGTGGGAAGCTGTATGCTTGCTTGCTTACATAATGTCAGGAGTATCATTAGCATCTGATGATTACTGGATAGCCATGCTTTTAGACCCTTGCTATCAAAGCAAAATTGGGCAATGTTTTCCTGTTGCTGAAAGGGAGGCTGAATTGTTTTGTTACCCCTCTCTGCTCCCCACTGAGTCAACCACCTTCCACTAGCTCCGATACCAGTAGCAGAAGCCACATTAGTAGCCAGTTCAGTTTTATCAACACGATGGAGTTTTAACAGGTGCTGGGCCAAGGGGACACAAATCAGCAAATTGAGATGTACCACCTGAACAACCAGAACTCTGAACTAGAGATGAGCGAATCATCCAAAATTCGCTTCGCCGAATATTCACCGAGTTTCTGACAAGATTCGTACTTAAACAAATTTATTTGATCGAATCTACGTTAAAAAAAACAATCGTTGTTTGGCGAACATTCCTGCACAAATTACGAACGTACATTCAGCGTAGTTAAAAGTACGCAATACGTAAGGATTAGCGTACAAAAGTGCGTACAAATCCTTACCATACTATTAACGCGCGAATGCGTCATACGCACGAGACTAGGCCGTGGCGTACAGTCTTTAGAGGCGGTCCATATGAGGTAGAAAAATAAGGTGCTCACTGCTAGCTATGCAGCTAAGTGCATAATTTATTAATAACACTGGACAATAAGTGCATAATAGGACATATACATTGCAGTACCTAAAAAAGAATACACACAAGTGCTGAACCAGTAAAAACAGTGTAGCTATAATACAGCAAAGACATAAGTATGCAAACATTTTAGTGGCTCCTTAGCTTGATAAAACACTGTCTGGAACACATAGTCCAAAATTCAATTGTAATCCACGTGAGGTAATATTGTAATCCAAACAGGTAACGTGTAATCCACATGGATAATAGAAAATAGCAACAAATAAAGAATCCTTTTTGCAAAGGGGGCTCCAAAATAACCTGAGAAGGGGGGAAAAAGGAAAATAGGCGCACTTAGGCACAACTGGGACTTTTCTGCAGAATGGGGGGAGTCTTGACAGCCATGCCCATCTGGGTGAGAGTCAAACGGGGCAATACAAACAACCAAACATAAAAAGTGCCAACTAGCTCTCACCCATCAGCTGCAGTCCATGGTGTGGCTCCCATAGGTCCTCCTGAGGTGTCCATTACATCACCCAGCCAGTAGAATGGTTCCTCAAATGAGGGACCTGAAGTCCTCCTTGCTGGAACTGCTGCTAAACGTCATCAGAGGACACTCCTGCGTCTTGTAGGCCATGCTTGCTGCCATAGTAGAACTCCAGTGCCCTCTTCTTCCAGAATTCGTACTTGACCGGGTCTGGGTGAGGCTGGTGAACACTGTAGCCATTTGCTCTTTTCCGGATCCTCCTGTCAGGACAGCAGGGGTAAGGACTTACGGCTGCAGCGGTTCTGGCAAGGTTGCATCCAGGGAAGTAGCCCCACCTTCCCTGGCTGCTGCTGGCTTCATCTTCCACGGCAGCTGGTATTGGAGGATGACCGTGGATTGGAACGTAAACGATGTTGTCGTCAGCTGACCCAGCTGAAAGGACTGTGGTGGCGGTGGTGGTGCTGGCAGTTCAGGAATCAGAGGCTCCGGCTTTGGCTTTTCCCTGAACCGGAGGACGCCATCTGGGGACTCCTGAAGGCAGGTTGGTGGTTCATCCGGCCACACTTCAGGTTCTGTTATAGGTACCAGCGGCTTTGAAAGGAGGGTAACCCCGGTCGCAAAGGGGCCTTTCAGAGATGCCATGGGGGTGTACTCCACCTGATCCCCCAAGAACAGGCTATGCCGAGGTTGTGGCAGGTACAGCCTTTTTACCGACCTGCGGCTCACAAAATACTCTTTTCCGTCCTCATCGTCTGCCAGGAAGCCAGACCCTCTCTCAACGGAAAACCACAGGACTGTTCCCTTTCGGCGTTCCAATGCAGGATCTCCCGGCCTAGGGTGGTCGAGTCCTCCACAGCATTTTTATAGTCCCAGAGGGTCTGCACATGGGCCATCACCGATGGTGGCACAATCAGGTTCTGCCTTATGGAAGGTGTTGTCGTGGATCTCCTCCTGGGCAGCGAAGTGGACGCTCCAGCCGCCTCCGCCACATGAGCCACAGCATGCGCTCCAGCCGCACCAGCCACAGCAGACGCACCAGCCGCCTCACAACGAACCGCCTCACGATGCGCAGCAATCTCAGCAGCCGGTAAAGAAAACAAGGGCACTGAACCCCATGGGGTTCTCTTGAGTTCAGACTGTGACACCCTGATGTCTGGAGCAGGCGGTGGTTCAGAGAACTCGTCCCCAAAGGCCGTCTGGTTCCAGTTGGGACGCAGCTCTTTAGCCATGCTTGCTACTTGCTCAGTGTTCAGCGCTGGTCTAAACTGGTTCAGAGGAGGGTGGAGTACTGAGGGAGGAGTCTTCACTCCCTATACGTGCAAATAGTTAGATCTCGGTGTGCCGGGCTGTTTTTTTTCCAGTTCTGAGGGGGGTGTATCTTCATTTTCCCACCTCACGCAGAATGCATACATTTCGTACGTTTCATA
The DNA here is from genome assembly GCA_900303285.1 of Rhinella marina. Classification (NCBI taxonomy): domain Eukaryota; kingdom Metazoa; phylum Chordata; class Amphibia; order Anura; family Bufonidae; genus Rhinella; species Rhinella marina. The sequence goes on from ONZH01026895.1 coordinate 92,010, forward strand.
CATATCGTATGTATTGTTAGTGTTCAAAATTTTGCAAAGGTTTACAAATAATATGAAAGGAATCCTAAAAAATCTGGATTCGCTTCGGAGGAGAAAATTTCCAAGATTTGATATGAATCTACAAAGCGGCGAATAGATTCGCTCATCTCTACACTGAATCTATCTGGACTCTCGCCTGTCTCTGGTGCACACTGTGTTCCCTGACATCATGGACTCCTGGGCATACAGATTGGAGTGAGTTGAACTGCCCAGTATGATCTCTTGTCTGTCTTGTCCAACCTCCAGTCTCATCTCAGAGAGAGCTTTCAGCATGGGTGCATCATGACACCCAAATGGACTAAGTTTTCCTTCGTCATTGTTATGAAAAAAAAATATAGCACTGTAAATCTGATGGGCAGCAAGTTAAGCAAGTTTCAGGCAAAAATAAAATAATATATATATTTCCTCATTTCCCTGGTTCTCTGGCCCTTTGTTTACATGCAATAACAACAATCTCTGCCCCTCCCCCTGATCTGCAAAGACAGTGAATACAAGCGCTGCCCTGAGTGACATGTCTGTCTGCTTGGATACTCAGCAGCATGTTGTATGTGTAGGACTACAAGACCCAGCTATACAATGACACTGCTGATACACACAGGATCTTCCCCCTACATGTCCTTGTGCAATGCTCTTCAGAACTCCTCTAGTCTGTCAGCTCCTGTGCCCAGCATTTGTCTCCTCACTACCTGCAGCTACTATAGTAAAGCCTTCAGCCCTGAGTCTGTGCTGGCTGAAGGGTTTAAAGTTTTATCTGAAAGAATCCAGGTTGAGAGCAAAAGCAGCTGACAGTGCAGGGGGGCATGGCCAGCACAGTGACATCTCGTGTACAGACTCTTATATGATCTATCAGGCTTGTGCACAAAACATTAGCAGAGCATCGAGAGAAGCTGATCACAGGTCATGTGACCCTGAGTGAAATCTGAGAAAGCAGCAACTGTAGAAGCCGAAAGTGCCTGGCAAAGCTGTTACATTTGATTAGTTAGAAACATACAAAGAACAAAAAAAATAACTGTGACAACCCCTTTAATTAAAAAGTCCATTTGCTCAAAGATTAGGGTACCAATCAACCTGATGTATTTGTCCTACTTCACAGTTACTGTATATTGTACAGTATTCTCAAATAATTTTTAAAATGTAATAAATTCAGTTACGCAGAGACTCATGTGCCAGATGTATTGCTTTCCGTCACAGTTAATGTATATTGTATTGTACAGGACTCTAAAATCATTATTTAAAAATGTAATAAATTCACTTAATCAAAGACTCTGCCTGATGTATTGTTCTGTGTCACAGCTGTATTCTACTGGACTGTAGAATTGACTGCTTTTTTCTTTAAACAATTTTTAAAATTCAATTTAATAAATTCAGTTGATCCGAGACTATTTTGCCAGATGTATTCGTCTGCATCACACTTATAGTACACCAGACTGTGTTAAATTGATAATATACAGTATTTTTAAAGTTAATTAAATACATTCATTTCATCAGTCATAGTTATATTAGAATTATAGTGGCCTCAAAGGAGCAAAGGATAGAGAAGCACCGCAGTAGATATTTTAAAATCAGCTTTTATTATACTTGCAAGTTCAAAAAGGACACAGGCATATCAAATGTTTAGACTGGTTTCCCATCTACCGCCTGACCCAGGTTTCACCTTCGCTTCGTCAGGGGCATATGTTACACCTTTCAGGGGTGTACATTTTATATACACATGGGTTCTACTCCTCCCTCCAGCTGTCTAACATCCTCCTCATTTACATACTTATTTTCATACCAATCTAAAAACCTTCATAAATACATTTTTTAAAATCAATAAAAACTCCCAGAAATAAACATTCATAATTTTTACATATAAAAAGGCCTAAAATGTATAATCCCACATAATATTATTATTATTATTATTATTTATTATTAAAGCGCCATTCATTCCACAGCGCTGTACATGTTAAAAGGGGTTTACATACATAGTCTAGACAATTGCTCTAGGACAAACAAGTTACAGACTGGTACAGAAGGAGAGAGGGCCCTGCCCATGAAGGCTTACAATCTATGCGGTATGGGAGTACACAGTAGGTGAGGGTAAAGCTGGTCATGGCAGTGTAGCAGCAGCAGGGTCACAGGTTGTAGGCTTGTCTGAAGAGGTGGGTTTTCAGATTTCTTTTGAAGGATTCCACTGTATTTCCGCTTTTCTTATCAATGGAAAACCTCTTTCTTCCCCCTTCATAATCACATGTCCAGGTATGGCCAATTGGAGATCACTATCGTGATTCATTCATAAAAAAATAATTTCACCTCCCTTCTCGGTCACGTTTACACCATCCAATCAACACCTACTACTAAATTATCATAGTTTATACACCGCTGTCACAATCTCCAAGATCAGTGCTTTATACCCTTCATATGAGGGACATTATACCTTCACATAAAAAAATCTATTAAGGCTCTTTTCCTGTATTCTCGGAATACCCATTTTTATATCAAACAAGGTTTCAGGTCAAAATCCATATTTAGCCCAGAGGGCTGAAGAGTGCCTAATTTATAGATCCACTCTACCTCGCGGTGATTAATCTGGGAGATGGGATCTTACCCTCGCCATTTGTTTACCACTCGTTCCACTCCCGCAAACTTTAATCTCAATGGATTTTTGTTATGCACTCTTTTAAAGTGTGCCAAGACACTATGGGGGGAATTTATCATTAGGAGAATATTTGAAGTCAGTTTTGCTTGCGTCTATGTTGGAGTACTTTGTGCCACATTTATCAAATGTCACAGGTTGTTTGATAAATGTGGCTTGTCCTTAAACCTAACACTTCTGTCTAGAGAAGCTACTCCACTTTTCCTACTCCTCCCTCCTCCTGGAATGAGATTGCGACTTATTTGTGATTTTTTTAAAAAGTCTCAATGATAAATCTGGAGTGAAACTCATTAACATAGCTAGCCACACCCACTTTCACACCCATATTACAAAACTGTAGTGATTGGTGTACACATGCAAAGAGTTGCAAAATTTTGCGCAAGTGAATGTAAAAAGTCGCAAATTTTGGCGCAATCGCAGAAATTTTGCGCATGGGAGTGCAAAAAAGTCGCACAGACCCTATTTTGCAACTTTTTGATGCCAGAATTCGGGAGTGAAGGTATGATAAATCAGGGCCTATGTGTCTCAAGCCCTCTTTTTATATTCCGAACATGTTCCTGTACCCTTGTTTTCAATTTCCTCAGGGTTCGTCCTACATACTGGAGTCCACATGGGCATTCCAGCATATAGACGACTCCTGTATTTTCACAGGTTAGTTCACCCTCAGTCCTAAATTTCCCACTGTTGCTATTGTATACTACTTCCACTATATTGCGTATTCTTTTTTTAAAATGATTTTCGCATGGCATACAAAAGCCGCACCATATAAACATATGCTTTCTACCACCTTCTTTTCTTGTGGATAAACAACTATGTACAAGATGGTCTCTTAAATTGGGTGTCTTCCTAAAAATAACATCTGGATAGGCTAGAAGAGCTTCTCCCAAAACGGGGTCATTTTTTAAAACCGACCAATTTTTCTTTATAGCATTCTTAATTGGGACAAATCACTGAGACGATATAAAGGTGAGTATACGTCCAATGTATAACAACACAAATCACTGCCTGAAAAGGACGCTAAAAATTAAAACAAAATTTTTTTTTTATTGATAAGCTATTAAAATATCGGAGGAAAACCTAGTCTCAACCGTGGGACATCAAGGCAGTATGCACCACCCAGCTTGGAGGGTAAGGTAAGGCCCAGTGAAATCTAGCAAACTTCAGTAGTCTATAGGTCCCTCAATCACAGCCAATGCACACGATGGTGATCAAAACTACCAGCAAACTAACTGTATCACAGCCACAGTGTATCCCAGATGGGATCACTCACGCATCAACTGTGGTCTGTGAGGAAGATAAACCCCACCGCACTCAAGGAGATGGGCGCATCATCAGTAGCCCAGTATTGGACCCAAGGGATAGCGTACGGTAGCGTACACCCCACAAATCCCGTATAGGCGTCCACCTCGTGTGCTGGGGATAACACTGACGTGCCTAGTGCTACAACAAACATGTACTGCACTTCCCCATCAGCTCAACGCGTTTCGCCACGCGCTTCCGATGTTGAAGCGACGGCAACTGGCGCTAGTATGGCCGTGGAGCGGTCATGGCTCCCGGCTATTTAAGACAGGAAAGCTCCTCCCATCAAGGTGGTGAAAACCCCCATGGTTGTCCAATGAGAGGTGGAGGGGCGCGGCACACCCACAGGAACTCTACCCAACACCTGGACACCGACGCTGTTCAAGGGGTAATGCATCCAGATCAAAGGGACCAGTCGCGGTTGTGGAGATGAATGGCAATAGCCACTAAGCTAAAGAACAAATGTAAAGTGAAAACAATAAAACGCAAACTAGATGACTCATCCCATACAGAGGCACGGTAGTATGACACAATGAGGCCAAATGATGGCTAAAAAGGCTCCTGCAGTATACAGGACATTAGTGATGATCGAGCA
>ONZH01026896.1:0-119500 GCA_900303285.1 Rhinella marina
AAGCAATGTTCCCCACTGCTACCCACTGTGTTTCCTCATAAATTACCATGGCATTGACCTGTAATTCAGGCCACCCTCAAAAGAAGGACTTAAAGCACCTCCCCCCAAGGTCCCGCTAAACCACGGTCAGGTCATGCCCCCTCCCACTCCACAGCCAATGGGAATTGAAAAAATGAAGGTAACAATCAACTTCTGTTAGCTGCATTGAGTTTCTCTCTGCAACGACACACACTAACATTAAATGAAATAGACGAAATAGAATAATTTTAGACTAAGACCGTTCAGTAGTAATAAAAGATGTTTTCTTCCACTGCTACCCATTGCGTGTCCTCATAAATTACCATCGTATCTACCTGTAATTCAGGCCACCCTCAAAAGAAGGACTTAAAAGCACCTCCCCCCAAGGTCCTGCTAAACCACGCCCCTGATCTGGTCAAGTCACGCCACCTCTCACTCCGCAGCCAATGGGTATTGAAAAAATGAAGGTAAAAATCAACTTCTGTCAGCTCATGGACTTTCTCTCTGCAACGACACACACTAGCATTAAAGAAGCTCTGTCACCCAAATGCAACCTACCCTACCAGGCATATAGCCTGGTAGGGCTGATGCTGCTGATAAAGCCATACCTTTGATAGTGATGTAAAATGTCCAGTTTTGAAGAAACAGTTTTTACTAATATTTGAATGAGCCTTTCGAGCACTCGGAGGCGGGGTTACGACATCCGAGCACTGCTGAAGGTATGCCCCTTTTCATTTCTAATGCTGCAGCCTCCACTAAATAGCGCCCCCTTGCATTTTGAGTGACAGTGCTAGAGCGGTGGGTGAAGCGCTGAGTTTCAGCACCTGCGCACTTATCTCCTTGCTGGCGCGTGCGCACAGGATCATTTCTTTCCTGTCCCGGCCTCTGAACATGTCTTCACGCGCCGCCAGTTCTGGATTCAGTGACGTGGCAGCGTGTGCGCAGAAGACATGTTCAGAGGCCGGGACAGGAAAAAAATGATCCTGTGCGCACGCGCCGGCAAGGAGACAAGTGCGCAAACGCTGGAACTCAGCGCTAGACCCACCGCTCTAGCTTTGTCACTCAAAATGCAAGGGGGCGTTATTTAGTGGAGGCTGCAGCATTAGAAATGAAAAGGGGCGTACCTTCAGCAGTGGCTCGGACGGCGTAACCCCGCCTCCGAGTGCTCCGAAGGCTCATTTAAATATTTGTAAAAGTTACTGTTTCTTCAAAACTGGACATCTTACATCACTATCAAAAGGTATGGCTTTATCAGCAGCATCAGCCCTACCAGGCTATATGCCTGGTAGAGTAGGTTGCATTTGGGTGACATTGCCTCTTTAAATTAAATAGATGAAATATACCCAGGCGAAGCCGGGTCCTTCTGCTAGTATGCGATAAATAGGCCCTACACAATGATATGAGAACATCCCTATATCAAGATTTTTGCACCACCCTGCTTTGCTGTCTTCATAGTATACTGTGGCTTGAATTCAATGCTTGGGGGTCATCTGACATACTGTCTGCAGCCACTAGACCCAAAAAGAACTATTTTGCTTTCATCAGTCTACAAAATGTTGCACCATTTCTCTTTGGGCCAGTCAATGTGTTCCTTGGAAAAATTTAACCTATTCAGGACATTTTTTTTTCAACAATGGGACTTTGCATGGAGTTCTTGCTGGTAACTTGGCGTCACTTAATCATCTTTTGATTGTAGTAGTACTCACTGGTAACTTCAGATTTCCTTTGATCTTTCTGGAGGTGATCATTGGCTGAGGTTTTGGTTGCCACCTCAAGGCATTTAGAATTATTTTAGTTGAGCAGCCTATAATTTGCGGCACTTCATTATATGTTTTCCCTCTCCGATAATATTTTTAACCCTTTCAGCCCGAGGGTTTATGTTTTTGTGTTTTTGATTGTGCTCCCTGCCTTCCCAGAGCCATAACATTTTTATTTCTCTGTTCACATAGCTGTATGAGGGCTTGTTTTTTGTGGGACAAGTTGTACTTTCCAACACCACCATTTAATATTGCATATAATGTAGTGGGAACCAGGAAAATAATTCCAAATGGGGTGAAATTTACAAAAAAAAGCAATTCCGCCACTGTTTTACAGGTTTTTTTAATTACCACGTTCAATGTGCAATAAAACTGAGCAGTTACTTTCATTCTACAGGTCAGTATGAATCCGACGATATCTTATATGTATAGTTTTTCTTCCGTTTTGATAGTGATAAAATAATTATAAAGTAGGAAAAAATCATTTTGTTTTTCATCGCCATATTTCGACCCCTATAACTTTTTGGTATTTATGTGTACAGCGCTGTATGGGGGCTCATTTTTTGCGGGGTGATCTGAACTCTTTTGTTATACCATTCTGGGGTGTGTTTGACTTTTTGATCACTTTTTATTTCATTTATTTTAGAAAATGAAGCAACCAAAAACATCAAATAGGCCATTTTGACGTTTGCCGTATGGGGGAAAAAAATTATATTTTTATACTATGGGCGTTTTCGCACATGGTGATACCCATGATGTGTATTTTTTTAGTTACTTTATTTTTATTTTGGAGAAAGGGAGGTTATTTGAATTTTTATGTTTTTTATTTTTTATTTTTAAAAACTTTATTTATTTATTTAACAACTTTTTTATAATTCCCATAGGGAACTATAACAAGCAATCATTAGATTGCTATTCTCATAGACTCCAATGCACTTGCATTGGAGCCTATGAGAAAATTGCTAGTTTCCTATGGAGCCATAATACAGGCAAGGGCTCCATAGGAAACACTGTGCAGCCTCCATTCACAAATGCAGGGGCTGTTGCAGATACGCTCCGGCTCCTCCGATCGCTGCAAGGGGGAGCCGGAACAACACCGGAAGCACGCGCTTCCGGTGTTCCGTATGCTCAGGTGGGCATCTGAGGGGTTAAATGTCCACGATCTGCATTACTGCCGGTTGCCGACATAAGCCGTAGGTGTCTGCAGTAAGAAACAACAGGCCACCCACTGCTATGGCCTGCTTTAAAGACCCGGCCAGCGCCGTATTAGTATGGCGCTGGTCGGGAAGGGGTTAATCAAAGTATGTTCTTCATCAGAACAATGTCTGGAGCTACCTATTTTCCCCAGTATTGCAGATGTAAATGTACTATAACCAACATGTACAACATTTGCCACCCTGCTACCATGAATAAGGGACAAAACTAACATCCCTTATTGCACAGAATGAATTACTTCTCCAATTTAGCTAATCACTGCTATTAATTTGAACAAACCACTTTCAAATTAATAATTCAATTACTAAGAATGAGAGTCATGTTTTTTTTTTCTGTTCGTCTACTACACTTACAAGTAAATTATTTGCTATGTAGAAATACAGTAATTTATCAGGTTAAGAGCCTTTCACATGACAATAGTCCCGCGGGCGGCACGACGTGCACAGCATCATTGTAATCAATGATGCTGTGCGCACGATCAATGCCGCTCCAGGACATATGGCCCGCTCACGGACCTATGTCTTGGAGGGCATACGGTCATGTGAAAGGGCCCTAATGATGTTGGACTGCTATTTTTTAACACTACTGTACAGATAAGACAGGATCCACCATTTACAATAAGCGATTGTCAATGAGTATCTATACTTGCCCAGAAAACTTCCAGACTTTATTTTTTACATGCCCAAAAAACTCTCCCATAGAAGTCAAACAGTCAGCTCCTGTCCATTGTGTCTCTGGGCCATGGTCGCGTCTGTACAGCATACAGATACATCTTAATAAATTAGAATAGCATTGAAAGTGAAACTCATATATTATGTAGATTCATTACACACAGAGTGATCTATTTCAAGCATTTACATATATATTTTGATGTTGATAATTATGGTTTACAGCTAATGAAAACCCAAAAGTCAGTGGGGTTATTTATCAAACTGGTGTAAAGGAAAACTGGCTTAGTTGGCCATAGCAACCAGATTCCACATTTCATTTTCCAATGAAGCTTTGAAAAATGAAAGGTGGAATCTGATTGGTTGCTATGGGCAACCAAGCCTGTTCTACTTTAAACTAGTTTGATAAATCTCCCCCAGTACCTCAGAAAATTAGAACATTATATAAGATCAATTAAAAAATTATTTTCAATACAGAAATGTTGGCCTATTGAAAAGTATGTAGAGTATATACACTCAATACTTGGTTGGGGCTCCTTTCGCATGAATTACTGCATCAATGCGGCGTGGCATGGAGGCGATCAGTCTATGGCACTGCTGAGGTGTTATGGAAGCCCAAGGTGAAAACCTCCAGCTCGTCTGCATTGTTGGGTCTGGTGTCTCTCATCTCCCTCTTGACAATAATGCATTAATTCTCTATGGGGTTTTAGGTCAGGCAAGTTTGCTCGCCAGTTAAGCAATGTGATACTGTTGTCATTAAAGGGGTATTCCCATCTCACAAATGTAGTTTATATAGTTAGATATAGCCATACCAATATTATTACTAATAGAATGTATTTATATAAAATGTACCGTTTAGAAGATTTGTCTATATATCCATTGTCCCACACACATCAGTCCGGCCGTTGCCCCTAGTTACGGCCACCGTGGCCATGTAGTAGTGGAGGCCAGCTTGCTCCTTTTCAAACCCGCTCTGAGGTAACTACTGTATTGTGAATGCACATTGTATAAGCATGCGGAGACACATCTTGGGGTACTTTCACATCTGCGTTTTGGACGCTACCAGTCCAAAACACAATGGTCAGGATCCGTCCAAAATGCAGACTTTATAAACGGATCCTGCTCCATAGAGATGAATTGATCTTGGAACAGGTTCAGTTTCTCTGCGTTTTGGAAGCGCAGACAAAAATGCTACAACCCTAAGATGTGTCTGTGCATGCTCATGCAATGTGCGTTCACAATACAGCAGTTACCTCAAAGCTTGTTTCAACAAGAGCAAGCCGGCCACCACTACTACATGGCCGCAGTGGCCGTAACTAGGGGCAACGGCTTGACTGATGTGTGTGGGACAATGCCTATACAAATAGGAAAATCTTCTAAACGGTACATTTTATATAAATACATTCTATTAGTAATAATATTGGTATGGCTATATCTAATTATACAAACTACATTTGTGAGATGGGAATACACCTTTAACCCTTTCGCTACCAGAGCCGTAAATGTACGCCGCCTGAGCGATGTATACACATATCGCACGCTTGCAGGTGCAGTGGGAGCCATGGCCGGGACCAGCAATGATGCCGATTGCAGTCATTAAAGCATTTAAATGTTGTGATCAAGTGTGATCACGGCATCCAAACAGCGAAAAACTCGGAAGCACGTGCTTCCAGGTTATTACCGGCATCCCCGTGCGGCCAATGGGGATGACAACAATTCACTTTAATATGCTGGGTCTCTCTGAACAGACCCAGCTTATTAGAGCTGCAATTCTTATGTTGACCAGCAAGTGGCAGGCCAACATATGAAATGAGCAATTCACATATTACCATGCTCCTGTATGGAGTGTGGTAATATTGCATTAAAAAAAATGAGTTAATGTTGTAGCCTCCTAAAATTTGATAAAATGTGATCATAACGTCACACACTGCAAAGTGGTATTAATAATAACTAGAGATTGCCCCGCAAAAAATGAGCCCCCACACAGCTCAGTAGATATACCACATGTTTTGTTTTATAAGACGCACCCGATGATAAGACGCACCCCAGATTTTAGAGTAGGAAAATAAGAAAAAAATATTTTTCATCACACCTCATATCACAGCCCCCATAAATTTCAGGACATCACATCAGACCCCCATATCAGCCCTCTATGTCAGAACCCCATCAGCCCTCCATGTCAGTCCCCCATCAGACCTCGGATCAGCCCATCAGCCCCCATATCAGCCCACTGTGCCCCCATCAGACCTCAGATCAGCCCATCAGCCCCATATTCAGCCTACTCTGCCCCATCAGACCTCAGATCCAGCCCATCAGCCCCCATATCAGCCCACTGTACCCTCATATCAGCCCACTCTGCCCCATCAGACCTCAGATCAGCCCACTCTGCTCCATCAGACCTCAGATCAGCCCATCAGCCCCCATATCAGCCTACTCTGCCCCCATCAGACCTCAGATCAGCCCATCAGCCCCCATATCACCCACTGTGCCCTCATATCAGCCCACTCTGCCCATCAGACCTCAGATCAGCCCACTCTGCTCCCATCAGACCTCAGATCAGCCCATCAGCCCCCATATCAGCCGACTCTGTCCCATCAGACCTCAGATCAGCCCACTGTGCCCCACATCAGCCCACTGTGCCCCCTATCAGACCTCAGATCAGCCCACTCAGCCCCCATATCAGCCAACTCTAACCCCATCAGACCTCACATCAGCCCACTATGCCCCCATATCAGCCCACTGTGCCCCCATCAGACCTCAGTTCAGCCCATCAGCCACCATATCAACCCACTGTGCCCTCATATCAGCCCACTGTGCCCCCATCAGACCTCAGATCAGCCCACTCTGCCGCCATATTAGCCCACTGTGCCCCCATCATACCTCAGATCAGCCCCATAAGTATAAAATAAAAAACTCTCTCACCTCTCCTGCACAGCGGCTCCGCTCCGGGTACGGCGCTCCTCCATCTTTTCCGACCGGCGCTGCACTGTCACCTGACTGCATGCAGTGCCAGATCATAGTGCGCACACTACGTCCTGATGCTGTACGCGGTCAGGACAGTGCAGCGTCGGCAAGAGAAGACAGAGGAGCTGGACCTGGAGCGGAGCTGCAGCGCAGGAGGGTGAGTATGTTTCCCCGCTCCCGGCACCTATTACATACTAGTGAGCGCTTCCATAATGAAGCGCTCACTAGTATTTGCTCACTAGTATTATAAGACGCAAGGCAATATTCCCCCTACTTTTGGGGGAAAAAAGCACGTCTTAGAAAGCGAAAAATACAGTAAATATAAAAGTTATGGGGGTCAGAATATGGTCATGTAAAAAAATGTTTTTCAAAGCTTTAATTTATTTTTACGGTATTTAGATATATAAAACCTACACAAACATGGTATTGTTGTAATCGTACTGACCCAGAGAATGAAGTGCATGGGTCAGTTTTGCCACAAAGGGAATCCCATAGGGACAAAACATTTAAAACGTTGGAGGAATTGCATTTTTTTCCAGTTCCATCCAATTTGGATTTGTTTTAGCGCCCCACTACATTGGATGAAGTCAAAGACTGTCTTCTGGACAACTCTCAAGTCAGCAGCTTTCTCCATGACTGTGCAGTCTACTGAACCATACTGAGGGACAATTTAAAGGCTTAGAAAACCTTTGCTGGTGTTTAGTGTTGATTAGTTAATTAGAGTGTGACACCATGAGTCAACAATATAGAATTTTTTTTTACAATAATTTAATTTTCTGAGATACTGACTTTGGGGTTTTTATTTGTTTCAAGCCATAATCATCAACATTAAAAGAAATAAATGCTTGAAACAGATCACTCCGTGTGAAATAATTCTATATACGAATTTCACTTTTTGAATTGCTGTCTGATGATGGCTGTCTCAATAATCATGTTCAGGAAATAAAATAAAAATCTAGAATCAAAAAATAAAAACATTAGAGTGTTGCTATTTGGTTTTAACTAGCAGTAAAAAATTGATGACGCATTCAGCTTAGCAATATGCGATCTCTTTATAAGATGGGAATACCCCTTCAGTGGCAGATTGTGCTACATATTCTGTTGCTATTAACCAGACTCGCCTGTCACTGTATCAGCCCAATTATCCTGAGGCAACAGAGAGCTGGAATGGTCAGTTCCTCATCACAAAATGTAGACAAAGTACAGCATGTCATGCTCCACAGCAGGTTCTTTTCTTTGCAGTGGATCTCTACACCCTATAGAGCAGGGGTGCACAACCTTTTCTGGTTGGGGGCCACATTGTCAGCCTGAACCAGTTCTAAGGGACAAAAATAAAACTTAAAGGGGTATTACCAACTGAAATACTATTTTTATGGCATATTGAACATATATGATAAATAGTATACATTATAAATGTCTAGTTACACTTCCAGAACTCCTATCTAATGGGAGAAATACATGAAAGATATATGTTAGCATCCACAAGACACAGACATACATGTCTGTTACCAGATGGTTGGGGGCCGCACAGAATGGTATCGAGGGCCGCATGTGGCCCCCCAGCCACAGGTTGTGCACCCCTGCTATAGAGAATATGGAGTTGGTGGGAATACCTGGCAACAGTCATTATGCAACACCTACCGTATTTTTCGCTTTATAAGACGCACTTTTTCCCCCAAAAGTAGGGGGAAAATTGCAGTGCGTCTTACAAAGCGAATACAAGTGAGCGCTTCCATTATGGAAGCGCTCACTAGTATGTATTAGGTGCCGGGACCCCCATCAGACCTCAGATCAGCCCACCCAGCCCCATAAGGATAAAATAAAAAACTCTCTCACCTCTCCTTGCGCCGCGGCTCCGCTCCGGGTCCGGCGCTCCTCTGTCTTCCTCAGGCCGGCTCTGCACTGTCCTGACCGCGACAGCGTCAGATGTAGTGCGCGCACTATGACCTGACGCTGCACGCAGTCAGGTGACAGTGCAGCACCAGCCAGAGAAGACAGAGGAGTGCTGGACCAGGAGCGGAGCTGTGGCGCAGGAAGAGGTGAGAGAGTTTTTTATTTTATCCTATGGGACTGGGTGGGCTGATCTGAGGTCTGATGGGGGCACAGTCAGATAATATGGGGGCTGATGGGCTGATCTGAGGTCTGATGGGGGTAGAGTGGATTCATATGGGGGCTGATCTGAGGTCTGATGGGGCAGAGTGGGATGATATTGGGGGCACAGTGGGCTGATATGGGGGCATAGTGGGCTGAATCTGAGGTCTGATGGGGCACAATGGGCTGATATGGGGGCATAGTAGGCTGATCTGAGGTCTGATGGGGGCAACAGTTGGGCTGATATGGGGGCATAGTAGGCTGATCTGAGGTCTGATGGGGGCACAGTGGGCTGATACGGGGGCACAGGTGGGCTGAATCTGAGGTCTAATGGGGGCACAGTTGGGCTGATATGGGGGCACAGTGGGCTGATCTGAGGTCTGATGGGGGCACAGTGAGCTGATATGGGGGCTGATGGGCTGATCTGAGGTCTGATGGGGGTCTGACATGGAGGGCTGATATTGGGGTCTGATGTGATGTCCCTGAAATTTATGGGGTCTGATATGAGGTGTGATTAAAATATGTTTATCTTATTTTCCTACTCTAAAATCTGGGGTGCGTCTTATCATCAGGTGCGTCTTTTAAAGTGGAAAATACGGGATATCTTAAAAATTGTGCTAAAAAAATCTCATGCAGGGTATCCATGCCATTTCCATGCAACTTTTGTCAACCTGTGACAGTTGCATGATGTAGAGTATTCTATTATTAAGTCCAATTATTTGCTCTGGAACTAGTTGCATCAGTGACTTGAGACTTCTACCAAAAGATGCTGTCAACTTTCCATACAGCATGATACATTTCTATCTTGGAAATGGTTTACCCAAGAATATTATTTTAAAAGGAAAATTTAGCGGATGGACATACAGACAGTGAAGCCATTGATCACATGCCAGCGTTCCACTGACAGCAAATCTTGGAGCTACCATATGCTCCTGTGTAGTGAGTTCTAAAAGATAATGCAAATCTAAGACCAAGAATACAAAAAGATGGTTTGTGAAGGACCTCATTGGTTCTTATGGGACTCCAAAAAGCAGCCTATTGAAGCTATTGTGCATTTCACTGATGGAGCTGATATATTTTGTCCACTCACATGAGGACAAGCGATTGATACTGCCATCACTCATCCTCATACTTTCTAGCTAGCAGATCACGGTTTAGACCTTACAATCTGCTGCCCAGAAATGATAATGTAGGTGCTTGCACGAACAACAGTTTCACCCGATGAATGAGTGTTTTGTTTGTTCATGCGGTTATCGTGGCAGCTTTAGAGGGGCAGATTGTTGGCAATGAGTGTTCGTAGGAACATTCGTCCCCCAATAATCTGCCCAACAATTGGTCCATTTAAGCCCTCCATATCAGGTTCTCTTAAAAACTATGGCTAACATAGAATAGTAAGCTGTCCCTATTTTGCTCTTTAAAATGCTGGATACGAAATGGAGAGCTGATGGAGCCCAGTAAAGTCAAAGGGGTCTTACCAGCGTTGTTAGTTCCAATTATGTGCCAGAGCTGGGCACTTCTGGTATTTTAATTGTTCTTTTGCTGTTATTGTGTACCCATAGGTTCCCATTGTGCCACCAAAACAACTCTCTGACCAATCAAGGGCATGGACTCCACAATACGTCTGAAGGTGTTATGTGGTATCTGGCACCAAGATGTTAGCAGCAGATCCTTTAAGCCCCCTTCACATATGTTGGGTGATCCATCTCCAGCATGGTTCAGAAAACTGGGAACTAGAACTGATCCCATAGCTTTCTATGAGATCATTCACATATATCCAGCAGATCAGTTGTTATGCCGGATAGTGTCAGATAGAAAATCTCTGCCATACAGTGTTATCAGTCTAGGGAGTACAAAGTGCACTGCACTACATCAGTTGTGTCCGGATCTGCAAAGAACCAACTGGCGAAGCACAACTGATGTATGTGCACCCAATAGTGGGGGAGATTTATCAAACTGATGTAAAGTAGAACTGGTGTAGTTGCCCATCGGATTCTTCCTTTCATTTTCCAAAGTAGCTGTCCAAAATGAAAGGTGGAATCTGATTGGTTGCCATGGGCAACTACACCAGTTTGATAAGTCTCCCCCAGTGACTTTTAATCTAATAGCCCACCTCCGAAAAGAGAAGTTTTATTCTTACCTTCTCCCTACTGCTCTGGTGGTCCGTGCTGACTTCCATATGTTCATGCTCCAATCCTACATCCGGGACGAAGAAGAGCGCATACGCTCCGAAATGCGCTGGATTTTGATCTAGCCAGTCTCCAGTAAGCTCTTGTGGAGTCACAGAGCACTAGGGACAGAGTGTAAGCTTCAAGGAAGAAGTGCCGCCGGCCAGGTCACACTCCTATGAACATCTGGAACTGCTTACCGGGACTCCAGCTCTCTGGGCACAGACTAGGAACACACCACTGACACGGTGTCAGGCTTGAGATATACATTACTCCAGTGCACGATCTACCCTCAGGGCACCGGTGTATAGGTGGTAGCGTTCGGTATTGAGTGGGTTTGCGGTGACAGTTTTGGTAGATAGGGGAATAACCATTCTGTTTTATTACCATGTGCTACTGGCTAGGTTCATCCTGAATCTCTATCACATTAGCACCAGTGTACTTTGTTATCTTCAAATCTACTCCAGCCTGCAGATTTCTGTTGTAATAATGCGCCAGTTTCCTGGCACACATAAGTGGACATTCCACCAATTCTCTTTATGCCAATTCCTACTTTTCTCTCAGTTGGAGTTCCTGGAGCAGAGAAAGGTTGGGTGCGGTGCTGCGCGGCGGCCATTGTTGCCTTGGTGCTGTGCTGGTGGGTTGGTGGAGCTCAGTGCCAGGGTGGCTTAGCTGGGCAGCGGGGGCGCTGTCTGGCTGCTGGGCTCTACCGCCTATCGGCATGGTGCTGGTGGTCGCCGCCGCAACGCTGCGCCAAATTTAGAGTAGGTTCCCACTCGAGGAGGCAACCTTGGCGCGGTGAGTGGGCCTATGCTTTTTGATCAAAACGTATACTAATGCCTCATGTGCATTATATGACATAGGGGTAGTATACCATTAATTACCCTGAGAAGCAATTACTAGATCAAAACATAGCATGAGGATGTGCGATCCAGATTCATTCCTTATTTTGTATAGATTTCTGTTGTAATAATGCGCCAGTTTCCTGGCACACATAAGAGGACATCCACCAATTTCTTTACGCCACAATAGTGGTGTACAAAAGTCACAAATTATGGTGCACTCCATACATACACCATAATTCGAGACTTTCTAAGCTTCTTGACACTTTCTGAAGTGTCTAGAAATGGGGTATGGCAATGCGGGAGGGGCGGAACGTCGTATGGCCCGCCGGATTTACTAAAACTTTCACCAGAAAGTGGCAGACATTATAGCTATAGTCTATGCCATCCTGTAGCTGGCATAAATTTCTGTTTTTGGCAAACGGCAGGGCACGTGCGGCTCCATTGAAAATGCCTATACTTGTCCGTACGCAAGGACAAGTATAGGACATGCTTCAAAAGAGCCGAGGCACGGAGCCATAGAGGTGAATGGGGCCGCATCTATTCCCGCATTTTTGCGGATAGATATGGCCCCATTCATACGGTCGTGTGAATGGGGCCTAACTCTGGTACCCTGGAACTAAAGCCAGGTGTTAAAGTGGTTTTCCACACATTCTAAGACGTACAGTATAAGGGCTCATTCAGACGGCCATATGCTATCCACAAAAATACGGATCCGTTTTTTTGCGGATTAGACGCTGCCCCTTTCACTTCTATGGGGCCCTTTTCTTCTGTTCCACATCTAAAAACGTCTGAAACATATCCTATTCTTGTCAGTGAAAATCAGGACATGGTCCCATTGAAGTCTATGGGTCTGCAAAAATACGGAAAGCAATCCGTTTTTTTGCAGACATGAACTGTCCACAAAAAAACGGATCCGGATTTTTGTGGACAGCATATGGCCGTCTGAATTTTTTGAAGTTCTGAATAAAGCGACTTCAGATGAAGCATCCAAAGCTCTCTTCGCTCATCTCTAGTGAAAATCAACCACAAAATAATCTGGTCAAGTACCACCAGCCTCAGAAAAATCACTCATCAATTTTTTTCACAGATGAAGGGCCAAAGTCGCCTATTTTTACGGACTGTCCAAAAATTTGTGGACGTTTGGCACCCCTGCCCCACATACAGTTCTACAGAGGGAAAGAAACTTCATTTTTATTTCTATTTTAGGTTAATTCCATTTATATAGCTCATGTATATCAGAAATATAGTTTTAAATATTAAACAGCATTTTATCCACATCACTGGAACTGGTCTTAAGTTGGTTAGAAGGACGATCATTTCTCTTCTGCTTTTTCTAGTTGTTCCCCTCTTTGGCATTAGAATCTACACGCTGTGGAGTGTTCTGACTCTCTTCTTCCTCACTGTAGGCAGAATTCCCTTTTCGACGTAAGGCTGTGTTCACACTTTACGACTGTGGTGCAGTTTCCCGCATCCGCCGCTGCCAAAGGGTGCAAACTCTGGCCTGTCCGTCCCTGCAAGATGTTCCTCAGCCTGCCGTATAACCAGCCCAGCTGTGAAACATCCTCTCCCCATAAACGCGCCTGCGCACTGCACACGGAAGAAGTTAACCGCTTTCCAAGCACGTCACGTGACCATTCCAGCCTCACGGTCTCCTCTGTGGGTGGAGCTTGGAGTGTACGCTGCGTCGCTTAGTCCGAACCTCTCCTAATTGGTTCTTGCCTATAGTAACCGTGCGACGCTTGGGGGAGGGGCGGGACTTAGCAACTGGTAACTGGGCAGTGTGCCCTGGGGTGGTCACCGACGAGTCTATGGGGTGTTGGGTGACCCGGGCTCCGTGAGTTCATACCCTCAGCATGGGACGCTCTTCTGTACTTAGCTACGTGGGTAAGTGTGCGCTGTAAACTGGGCTGACGGTCCTGTCCTTCCACCAACACTTCCCCACGACTGGAGCATCCTTGTAAACGGGGAGATGAAGAAGATATTTGGGTTTGGGAGGAAGAAGAAGAGCGGTCCTTCCTCCAGCACATCCGAGACCGGCAGCGTCCTCTCGGCCGGCTATGAGCTGAAGGAGAAGGACCTCAGCAAGTTCCAGCGAGCTGCGTCCTCCGGAGATGTGGCCAAGATCAGGCAGCTGCTGCACAAGCAGGACATCAACCAAGTGGACAAGGAGAACAGGTGAGGGGCTGAGCTGTCACCAGGGACAGCCCAGGATGGCTAATGCAGGCTACTGGGCTTCTAATTGTGTGGTTGCAGTTAGGAAAAGAGGAGAGTTATGGATGCTACCATACGAATCCATAACAGAATTTTTAGATAACCCGAATCTTTTCACCAGTCAACTCTTTTTACGTACGTTACAGTATATGCGCAGGATTACAGTACTACAGGCGCAAGTCAGACCCCATTCATCTTGAGATCTGAGTGCGAGAACCCCGCCGATCTCATTGCTGGAGGAAGTGGGCTCAGTAGAAGTCTATGGGCCTATCTCTGCAGTTGAGAGAGAATGCCATACGTGAGCACTTCTCTCTCCTCTTTTTAGCGGTCAGTGGGGGTCTAAGCGCTCAGACCCCCACCGATAAAAACCTTTGCTATGTCACTATGACGTCCAAAAGTTTTGTGAAAACTTGGTGACCTTTGAAATCAGGGATGCCAAACCTGCGGCCCTCCAGCTGTTGCAAAACTACAACTCCAGCATGCCCGGATAGCCTACAGCAGGGCATGATGGGAGTTGTAGTTTTACAACAGCTGGAGGGACGCAGGTTGAGCATCCCTGATATAGACGAATCTCATGCACACATTGCGGATAAAATCTGCTCGGGTCCCATACGGAAAGTGACGTGACGTTGATTGTATATCCTGTGCTTTCTTGATTTAAGCCTCATTCACACCTCAATGTTCCACATGTGTGTTCTCCACGGACAGCACACGTCCCCATTCGTTTTAATGTGTTGCATTCACACATCAGTTTTTTACCACGGTCCGTGTATTAAGCACAAATTCATGCTCTATTTCAGAGATCTCAAACTCGTGGCCCTACAGCTGTTGTAAAACTACAACTTCCATCATGCCAGGAGAGCCTACAGCTATTGGGGCTTGCTGGGAGTTGTAGTTTTGCAACAGCTGGAGGGCCACGAGTTTGAGATCCCTGCTCTATTTTGTCAGTGTTCAGGAATCTATCACGCCCATTATAATCTATGGGTCCGTGAAAAACCACGGATGCCATCCCTGTTTCATGGATCATCAGGAGGAGATGCTTTAAGCTGTGCAGTGACACAAGGACCACACATGGATCCATTACGGAGGCATCTCTGACCACCTTTTCACGGATTTAAGCACGGACGTGTGAATGGCGCTTTATACTGTGGATTTCTTTGCAGTGCATATGCAGGAAAGCTCCAGCAGAATATGGACCCGTGAACGCACTCTTAGGGCAATATTTATACATTAGTTTGCATTTTCTGCACTGAAATCTGCACCCTCTGTGTGCTATGTGAATTGGGGTGAGTTGGCGATGCCCCATTAGCCCCTTTGAATAGGGCAGTTCCGTGTGAGGACCAGCAGCGGTTGTAGATGCAAATACACAGATGATATGAGGGTCGGCCGTGGATATCTGCCACACGTTTTACAGGAAATTCTTCCGCGTGTAATTTCCGCTTTGAGAAATACCCTCATGTCACCAAGATGGTAGATGAATTTGTGGGACTTGTTTTTCCACTTGACCTATTTGACTTCCTGAGGATCGGTGTCATTCGCTGGGGTGCGAAGATTATCATCTCGATTCAGTCATTTTCATTACAACCAATGAACCAAACTCTACATGTTTTTACAGTGATTTGATTCAAGGGGTTTTCCGAGTGTTCATACAGACGACCTATCCTTCAGGATGGGTCCAACACCTGGGACCCAGCCGCACCCTCCTCGCAGCTTACCAATGGCAGCGCAGTACATTGTATAGCAGATGTGCTTGGTCGTACAGCTCGTGCCCGGTCACTTGAATGGGACTGAGCCGCTCCTAGGTGATGTGACGTCACTGGCCTAGGAACAGGCCGCAGCACTCACATTGTTCTCTGGTTACCTTGGCTAATGTTATAACATGCCTGGGGGCAGGTGACCACCCCGACTAGTCACTGGCTGTAGTGGGCATGTAAAAATGGAAGGAACATAGAGCATCCAACCGAACATGACATGTAAAAGCCAAGGAAACAGAGTAAGGCCTCATGCACGTGTTCGTATTTCCACATTTTTGGCTGATTGCACGTGGGCCCATTCATATCTGTGTCATTTTTTGGGGGACTGCAAAACGTATATGGTCGTGTGCCATATTATAGCACAGCTCCTTAATGGAGCCATAATAGGATTGTGTGCATGAGGTCTAAGTGTATCAGAGCCTCAGAATATAAAGAAGAAAGGTACCATTCACTGATGGCAAGCACAGATCTAGAAGTGGGGAGGCATGAAAAGTAAAATAAATTACAGTTGCAAAAGTTTTTATTGTACAGTGATTGCACTTTAAAGGGGGTTTCCAGCCTAGGAGCCAACAGCCCTGTGTCTTAGCCTCATGAACGTGATGCGGGCTGTACGCGGCCCGTGCCTGTGTATTCAGACCCACTGTTTGCGGCGGCAATATGACCACGGTGCATGAGCCCTTAACCTGTGGCCAATTAAAACAAAAAAAAACCTCCTTGTCTGTGGTTCTTCCATTACTGTGCGCTACTCATCGTTGGCCACTTACGGCCCCTGTCAGATTCAGAAGTGGTTTGATTGCGTGGCGGCTCCTGCCAGTCCGGCTCTTCAGTGGTCACATATGCTAGGACGGACGTCACTGCTAGTGACCTGCTGATCTAGCGCTTGTGACTGCTGAGACAGTGATGGGTCATGGGAAATGGGGCACCAGTGTGGACCGCACCACAGATTAACACAGTTGGTGTGGTGGCCTCTTAGGCCAGACAACCCCTTTAATTTTTCTTTTTCCTCAGGCTTATGATTGGTTGAGCTAATGTTCCCATGGAATGCTCATTCCTAACCACTGCACCGTCTAAAAATGGTTGTTTCTCATGTAATACTGTATGGGGCGAACAATTAGGGTGCATTCACACGACCGTAAGTGTTTTTGCGGTCGTGAATGCACCCTTAAACAATCATTTGTCCCCATGCAGTATGGTAATTGCTACATGTAAGTGACAGTTTAAGGGGTTGTCCAGGTCAGATAAATCCATGCAGTAGACTTAAATAGGATAAAAAAACCATAAGAAGTGATACTATTTTGTCACCTGCCAGGTGTCACCCTCTGGTCCTTCAGTGCTGATGTCATCTTCCTGATTGGCAGCGCTGACATCCTGCGCAACACCAGGTCACCATGCAGCCAATTGCTGGCCTCCACAGTATACATCACGTGCCTTGTGAGACCAGTGATTGGCTGCAGTGGCGACATGGTGTGTACAGAATGCACCACGCTGCACCCAGGGGGGAGGGCCAGGAAGCGGCAGGGGAGGAAAGTGGTAAGTATGAATTCTTTTCTCATTTTATCACATTTAAGGTACGTTCACACATGGCGGATACGCCAAGGATTTGCTGTTGCAGATTGTTGTGCGGCGTTGTACAGTACCAGCAAAGTGGATTTTTAGAAATCTCATCCACACGCTTCGTACAAAATCACCTACAGTGTAAAACTGAAATCTGCAACATGTCAAATAATTGTAATTTTTGCAATGGATGATGGTCTACGTCCATTTCTGTGACTTGTGGGCTCCAGCATTACTATAACCGCAGTAAACCTGTCTCCTGCATGTGTCTGGAGTCCGGGAATTAGGTTAGGCCCTTACATCTACATAAGTGTAATGAGATTAGTGATCTGTCACTGTGTGACTTCAGCAGGGTGTCACTAATCACATCCTCCTTACAGTTCCCCCGCATCTTCAGTGTATTCATTGCCATGGTAACCGCTTCCAAACTCTTGCCCATTGTCCCGTCGTGTCATGTCCACCACTGATCCTGTGGCGTGCTCACATTCCAGTGTCCTGCATACTGAACGTGCTTCCTTTTGCCCCTATTATTTTCATATGCTGTTATGGATATCAAATATGACAGTGTGAACTTGGCCTAATTACACAAGGTCGTATGGATTTTGCTATTGAAAATCTGCACAGAAACTGCCTTTCAAGCTATTGGGATATTGAATTCAACTGCATTAGGCTCCATTCACACGTCCTGTTTTTCTTTCCTGATTCGATCCTGATATTTTCAGGACCCATTGAAATGAATGGATCCAGATCAGGATCGAATCAGGAAAGAAAAACAGGACGTGTGAATGGAGCCTTACAGTAGTGAAAATCTGCAGCATAATCTTTGTGGATTTTTCTGGAAAATGTTGCGGTTTTTACTTGCACTTGAATGCACACGATCAGGATTACGTGCGGATTTGCGTGCGGAAAATCCGGTCCGTAGGTCATGTACATTATATTCTATGACAATTTGAAATTCTCAATGCACACGATGCGGATTTTTATAGCGCGGATTTTAACCTGCGTTGCGGATTTTACAATCCGCAGCATGTCAATTTATTTTATTTTTCCTGTCCGGATTTCATGAGGATTTTCTCCATTCACTTGAAAAAAAAAATCCGCACCAATTGGTGCGGATTTACCGCACGAATTTCACTGAGAACACCTGCGGATTTCAGTGCGGATTGTCCGCAGATAAATCCTGATCGTGTACATTTACCCTAAAGGGTTTGTCCAAGATTAGATAAATGTTGCTGCTTTCTTCCAAAAAGAGCACCGCTCCTGTCTATGGGTTGTGTCTGATATTGCTGCTCGGCTCCATTGGAGTCAGTGGGGCAGAAGTGCAGTACCGCACACAACCTGTGGACAGGAGTGGTGCTGTTTATGGAAGAAAGCAGCAACGTTTTTTTCTTATCCTGGACAAACCCTTTAGGAACCTTTGAGACGAGCGAGTGTCATGCTCTGGACTCGCAGCTCAGCACCATTCCTGAACTCCCAGCACTGCCGGGGTTACATAGCATTATATTAATTGATAGTCTGGAACGTACTGGGTGACACTGACATAATGCTGTTAGTGTTAGCCACTACATTCCAGAACTGTAAGGGTTACATAGCATCATAAATTAATATAATGCTATGTGACCCCAGCAGTGCTAAGAGGTCAGGACGGGTACAATGCTTGACATCCGCTCGTCTGAAAGGGGCCTTAACTTTTTGAAAAGATTGCAGCCAGCCATGCATTTTTTGGAAATGTCTGATGGCCTATCCAGCTCTGTGAACAGCACTGTGCTTCCAGTTCCACTCTTACTGGTTAGTTCTGGTGCTGGAGGCAGCAGGGAAGAGCTGATTAAAGTGATGCGGGGTATTGGGCCCCCACTGATCGGCTATGGATGTCCGATTCTGAGGACAGATCATCAAAATATCAGGAGCCTAAACAACCCCTTTAAAGAAAAAAAATGGTGAAAAAAGGTAAAAACAAAAAATAGCGACATTGCTGTGTGGTTACTAGTTATGTATGGCCTCTTTATTCTACAGGCCATTACATTTTCAGTAGTAGTATGTATTTATTTTTACGGTTTACTATTTTTTAAAATAATGCAAATATTTTCTGGCCTCTTCATAACTTCAGTGGATCCACCGGTGCTTCTAAATGTAAGATGGCTTCCTATCTGTCTTACATTTAGACATTTTTCACAATTTTAGACCTGGAGTGAGCGGGGAGAAGTCGCAGATTGCAGAGCAAATAACCATTGTGACACAATCTGCACCTGAAATATGCCTAATTTAGGCATATTTCAGCTATATAAATGCCCCCCATATTCTTTACTTTGGCCTCTGGCATGGCTTTATACTTATGGCAGACCAGGGGCCCTTGTTATCCCTGCAGTTGCTATGGTAAACATTGGGGGTTTGTGTTTGGCTGATGTAAGGAGCCCCCACCCTTTGTCAGATTCATTAGATCTCACAGTTCCTATTGACCTTGGTATCTAAGGTGTTCAGTTCCCCGGTCATCAGTGTAGAGAGACTCTTGGCTGTGGATTATAGCCGGCACCCACAAGTGATCTTTTGCCTGTACGATGATTGCTCCATAATAGCATGGCAGCTTGCGGGAATGGCCAGCTACCGTCCATGTGTTGTTACATCACAGGATGGGAAGGGGTGGAGGAGTATAACCCACACGTCATTGGAGACCATTCACATGAACAGTCCAGCTCTGTTTAATACAAGCAGCAACTGGTAATTTTATTACTAAAGTAGATTTTCACTTAAGAATGACAAATATAGAAGTAGTCATCCACCTGATCATTTAGTGCAGACGTCATTTTGCATATTGCATTAATTTAATGTGTGCGCTGAGACGAGATATATCCAGATTGCTCTCATGTTTGAGCCGTGCACTCCAGACACAGTCAGCTGTGGCGTGTGCTCGCCTTCTGGTTTACAGAGCCATGTAACATGGTTGTTATAGAAACCCAGTGCGTGTTAGGAGCACCACTCTGACACTAAGAACCTCACCCTGATTGTTCAGAAGAATCGACTGAAAGACAATCGCCTCAATATGTCTTTGTACCACCATGCTGCTACCACATTGTGTCAGTACAAGGAATTGAACACAAGCTGAGACACAAAAATGTCTTGTGTTTCTGTTAGTTAAAAACTGTGTCTGGGGCCTGTTGCTGCCACTAGATATGTGTAGAAAACTCATGTGTTCCTATCCCAGATAAAAACACTTCTTGTCCTGTATTCCTAAGGCCGCAATTATACGACGAAAACAGGGGTCAGCAAAACACAGACAGGTCTTGTGCACCATGCATCATGGTGTGCTTCCATTGACTTCAATGAATCTGCAAGATGCAGCCAAAGATGGGCCATGTTCTGGAGGCACTTGTAAGTGCTTCTGGGTCTATGCCTTAACATGGACTCCTGTCACGACAAACCATCTTGCGTCTCTCTGGAGTTGAATCAGAGGTGCAGCATACCTCCCAACTTTTTAAACGAACAAAGAGGGACACATTGTGTGGCACGCAAATAATCCGGCATGAGCTACACACAGCGGATGGAGTGGTCTGCTTCCAGGTCTGTGTAACTTCTGGTGCCGACAGCTGCTGAGAACAGATGAGATCAGTGGAGATGCTGGGATTTGGACTCCCAGTGATATGATGTTGATGACCTTTCCTAAGAATAGGTCATCGATAGCCAAACCCTGGACAAACCATTTAAAAATAAAAAGTAAGCCATATAGGGACCACCTCTTCTGCTTCAATGGCAGTCAGGTCCATGCTCTTCTCCACTTTCTGGTCCTAGCTCCACAAGCCAGAAATGCCAGAAAAGGCCTGCTCAGCCATGTATGGCTGTGTCTGGTCAGCACTATGGCCAGTCATATATATATAATATCCCAGGAGTTATCTGGGTGATGTTGAAGCGATGAGGAGTCGCATTGTCTTGGTTGTTATCATGCCCGTTCAGACTTGATTGACATCTGTGAGGAGTTTAATACCAATGCTGCTTATATACCCCGGGCATGTGCCTTAAAGTGAGGTGTCCTATCCTTGGCTTCATTTATGCACTATGTGTAAGCTGGATCCCATAGGAAAGGTATGGATTTTGTAAGTCTCGGGGCACCTCTCTTCGTCCTTTTTTTGGACCCTGAAGCCGAGGATGATAATTCCGTTAATTAATAAACTTGTTCTTCACTGTCTTTTTTTTTTTTTTTTTTTCTTTTTAATTGGTTTGTCTGTAATTCAGATAGTACTTCTATATACCGTATTTTTCGGACTATAAGGCACACATAAAACCCTATGATTTTCTTAGTAATCAAAAGTGCGCCTTATAATCCGATGCGCCTTATATATGAATTAATTCTGGATTAAAGAGGACCTTTCACGGTTTTGAATTACTGTAGATAAATACCTCTTGTCCCGGGGTACCCCCCCCGCTGATGCTGCCACTCTGCCTAGTTTTTTAAAATACAGCTCCTACTCCCCGCTGTGCCCGCCTGTAGTTTTCGCGCTCAGTATGTAAATACTGAGCATCGTACAGGGAGGAGGAGACGCCGGCATTTCTCAATGGGCGTCAACCTTCTCCCTGGCTGTGACGCTCTCCGCTGTGATTGGATCGCGGCACAGCCAGGGAGAAGGAGACGCCGGCATTTCTCAATGGGCGTCTCCTTCTCCCTGTACCAATGCGCGAAAACTACAAGCGGGCACAGCGGGGAGTAGGAGCTGTATTTTAAAAAACTAGGCAGAGTGGCAGCATCAGCGGGGGGTACCCCGGGACAAGAGGTATTTATCTACAGTAATTCAAATCCGTGAGAAGGTCCTCTTAAGCATTACGGCCACCGTAGTCAGGAGCCTCACTGAGTGCGGTGATACGTACAGCTCTGTGCGCAGAAGCTCTGCGGAATATCTGTGTTTCAGCATTACGGTAATTTGCGTGCATTCAATAATTTTTTATACCCACTACCACAAAAATGCCTCCTGTTAAGAGACATGCTTATGATAGCAGATTTTAAGCTTAAAGGCTATGTCAGTGCAGTAGCGCATGGAAATAGAGCAGCTGCAGAGAATTCAACATTAATTAAATCTAAGTGGAGGAAACAAGAAGATGCCCTATCGCCAGGTAAAGAAGACCAAACTGAGTTTCCGAGGAAACAAAGCAAGATGGCCACATTTGGAGGACAAAATAGAACAGTGGGTTATCGAACAGAGTACTGCAGGTAGAAGTGTCTCCACTGTCTCTATACGACTCAAAGCCACAGCGTTAGCATGCAACATGGAGATCAAGGACTTTCGAGGAGACCTTCATGGTGCTTTCGTTTTTATGAAAAGGCGTAATCTCTCCATCCGCGACCAGAACTATTGTCTGCAGCAACTGCCAAAGGAATATGAAAGGAGAAGCTGGCCATTTTCCACACCTACTGTATAACCAAGATAAATGAAAAGAATATCCAACCAGAACACATCACTAACATGGATGAGGTCCCCCTCACTTTTGATATCCCCGTACAACGTACTGTTGAGAAAACAGGGACCAGTACGGTATCTATACGTACCCACAGGAAACGAGAAATCATCTTACTGTAGTATCTCGCCTGTCAGGCTAATGGCCAGAAACTACACCCATGGTCATTTTTAAGAGGAAGACTTTGCCAAAAGAAAAGTTTCCTGCTGGTGTCATCGTCAAGGCTAACCCAAAGGGCTGGATGGACGAGGAGAAGATGAATGGCTGAGGGAGGTCTACTTCAAGAGACCGGATGGCTTTTTTCACAAATCCCCATCCCTGTTAGTCTGTGACTCTATGCGCGCCCATATGACCGATACTGTCAAAGCCCAAGTGAAGAAAACTAATTCGGAGCTTGCCGTCATTCCGGGTGGATTAACCAAAGAGCTCCAGCTGCTAGATATCGGCGTCAACAGGTCATTTAAAGTTAAATTGCGAGCTACGTGGGAGCATTGGATGACAGAAGGTGACCACACATTCACCAACACAGGGAGGCAACGCCAGGCGAGTTATGCCACTATGTGCAAGTGGATCATGGATGCCTGGGAGAAGGTATCAGTCTCCAGTGTCATCCGAGCTTTCAGTAGGCTGGAATCATCACTGAAGACCTAAGCAACAGCAACGAGACTATGATGAGGATAATGATAAGGTGGACCCGAGCATGCTTGATGCCGAAATCGCCCAACTGTTAAACTTCGACACTGAAGATGAAGGATTTGATGGATTTGTGGTGGACGAATGAAATAAAAAAGTACCGCAAGTGTATTGATTTGCTGATTTGCAGTTACAACTGAACAAGTTGAGAGTTATCGTGAAAGAGTTGAATAAAGTTTGATTTACGGTCTGAGCTTTGTTTCATTTAATGCGCTGTGCCTTATAATCCGGTGCGCCTTATATATGAACTTAGACGCCTTAGCAGGCGCTCCTTGATGATGCGCCTTATAATCCGGTGCGCCTTATATATGAACTTAGACGCCTTAGCAGGCGCTCCTTGATGATGCGCCTTATAATCCGGTGCGCCTTATGGTCCGAAAAATACGGTATTAATAGCAATTATATAATCAAGCTGTGATGGATGGTAAGCATGGTAGCACGTATCTTCTTCTCTGGACTTTGTACAACCCCTCATTTATGTATTCTCTTTTGATTTCTTTTAGGACACCTTTGCACCTTGCTTGTGCAAATGGACATCTGGATGTGGTCAAACTGTTAGTAGAAAACAAGGCCAAATTAAATGTCTGTGACAATGACAGTCGATCTCCACTAATGAAGGTATGTGTCAATCTGAAGATAAGCTCTGCAGATTTCTGTAGTACTGAGAATTCTTCAGTGCTGTGCTTTTCTAATAGGCCATACAGTGTCAACATGAACCGTGTGCAACCGTTTTGCTAGAACATCAGGCAGATCCCAATGTGGTAGACGTCAATGAAAACGCTGCTCTTCATCTTGCTTCTCTGATTCCATCAATGACCATAGCAGTTCAGCTGCTGGAACATGGGGCCAACATCAATGCAGTAAATAAGGTGAGCAGTGAGCTCCATTTGAGTCCATGAAGTATGAACGTTATAAGTACAATTTACCGTTCCATCAAAGGACTTGATTTAGCCAAAGTGATAAAATTTAGTATGGTTATACATAGTAACATAGTAACATAGTTTGTAAGGCCGAAAAAAGACATCTGTCCATCCAGTTCAGCCTGTTTTCCTACAAGTTGATCCAGGGGAAGGCAAAAAACCCTGTGAGGTAGAAGCCAATTTTCCTCACTTTAGGGGGAAAAATTCCTTCCCGACTCCAGTCAGGCAATCAGAATAACTCCCTGGATCAACGACCCCTCTCTAGTAACTATAACCTGTAATATTATTACCCTCCAGAAATACATCCAGGCCCTTCTTGAACTCTCTTAGTGAACTTACCATCACCACCTCCTCAGGCAGAGAGTTCCATAGTCTCACTGCTCTTACCGTAAAGAATCCTCTTCTATGTTTATGTACAAACCTTCTTTCCTCCAGATGCAGAGGATGTCCCCTCGTCATGGTCACTGTCCTCGGGATAAATAGATGATGGGAGAGATCTCTGTACTGACCTCTGATATATTTATACATAGTTATTAGATCTCCCCTCAGTCGTCTTTTTTCTAAAGTGAATAACCCTAATTTTGATAATCTTTCAGGGTACTGTAGTCCACCCATTCCAGTTATTACTTTAGTTGCCCTCCTCTGAACCCTCTCCAGCTCTGCTATGTCTGCCTTGTTCACAGGAGCCCAGAACTGTACACAGTACTCCATATGTGGTCTGACTAGTGATTTGTAAAGTGGCAGGACTATGTTCTCATCACGGGCATCTATGCCTCTTTTGATGCAACCCATTATCTTATTGGCCTTGGCAGCAGCTGTCTGACACTGGTTTCTGCAGCTTAGTTTGCTGTTCACTAAAATTCCTAGGTCCTTTTCCATGTCAGAGTTACCCAATGCTTTACCATTTAGTATGTACTGGTGACTTGCATTATTCCTTCCCATATGCATAACCTTACATTTGTCAGTGTTAAACCTCATCTGCCACTTTTCTGCCCAAGCCTCCAGTCTATCCAGATCTATCTGTAGCAGTGTACTGTCCTCTTCTGTGTTAATTACTTTACACAGTTTAGTGTCATCTGCAAAAATTGATATTTTACTGTGCAAGCTTTCTACAAGATCATTAATAAATATATTGAAGAGAATAGGACCCAATACTGACCCCTGTGGTACCCCACTAGTGACAGTGACCCAATCTGAGTATGTACCGTTGATAACCACCCTCTGTTTTCTATCACTGAGCCAGTTACTTACCCACATACAGACATTTTCTCCCAGGCCAAGCATTCTCATTTTGTATACTAACCTTTTATGTGGTACAGTGTCAAACGCTTTGGAGAAGTCCAAATATACGACATCCATTGAGTCGCCGCGGTCAAGTCTAGAACTTACCTCCTCATAGAAACTGATTAAATTGGTTTGACATGACCGATCCCTCATAAAGCCATGCTGATATGGAGTTATTTGCTTATTTTCATTGAGGTACTCCAAGATAGCATCTCTCAGAAAACCTTCAAACAGTTTACCCACAACAGACGTTAAACTTACCGGCCTATAGTTTCCAGGCTCTGTTTTTGGACCCTTTTTGAATATTGGCACCACATTTGCTATGCGCCAATACAGCTTCCTGAATAGATTTCCACCTCATGACAAGGGACTATAGCGTGTCCACAATTGCCCTTAAAATACTTTTCTGGAGAATAAGACAAGAAGAAGTCTGCAGCACAAATTAATTTCATTCCATATCAGCGCCTCGTTTCAGTCCTGTCACAGGACCTTTCTCCAGTGACAGGACTGAAACGTCACATTGGCTGGGGGTTAATAAGCTTTCTTTTTTGAATATGACATTTCTGGAGCACTGTGGACTATGGACCAAATTCATCATTAAAGGGGTTTTCTGGGATTTTACTACTGATGACTTATCCTCAGGATAGGTCATTAGTATCTGATCGTGGGGGTCCAACATCTGGGACCCCCACCGATCAGCTGTTTGAGAAGTTACTGGCGCTCCCGTGAGTGCCCCGGCCTTCTCTCAGCTTTTCCTGAGGCCAGTGACGTCACGTTCATCGGTCATGTTGGCTAGAGGTGAATGGGGCTGAGCACGATACCAAGCACAGCCACTGTACAATGTACGGTGCTGTGCTTGGTGAGCGGGGAGAAGGTAGCGGCACTCACAGTGCCAGTACCTTGTCAAACAGCTGATCGGCGGGGGTCCCCCACCGATCAGGTACTAATGACCTATGGATAGGTCATCAATAGAAAAATTCTGGAAAACCCTTTTAAGGTTCGCTACTTCACGTTTGCGACTTTTTCAATGGTACTTGCACAAAAATGTTTCTCCTCCAGCCCTTGCCACCTTCCCAATAGGGGGGCATGGTGAAGGAGGGGCGCCCAAACACTACACTTGTCATCTTCTACGCCAGTTTTCTAGAGTAGAAGAACGCAGAAATGTGGCTGGTGTAGATCTCCATTCAGGTGCACGGACTGCCAGATGCGGTGCCTAATTTATGGCAAGGCGTATTGATAACTGATGGTGGGAAAGAGCATGATAAGTTGCATTGAATTTCAGTGCCCAATCCTTTTATTCTTCTGGAGAAGAGGTGTCTTGCTTCGGCTTTCTCCTTTGTCCCCATAGAAAACACATACATACTCAGCCATGGAGTTGAAAGAGGGCGCTTTTAGCCGAACAAGCACTCAGTTGACAGCTACTGAAGGAGTATAGGCATTGTCCTTGCGCTAAATAGGTGGAAGATTGTCAATGTTCAGTCATAAATCTGTTTACAATCTTTTTTTCTTTAAGGATGGCTGTACACCACTTATTCTTGCTGTTACTGAAAATCACCAAGAAATGGTTGAGCTTTTGATCAAAGAAGGAGCTGATATAAATTCAAGGGACAGCAATGGAAGGTAAAAATAGACCTGACAAGATGGAGACTGGAGTAATTTACCTAGAAAAGATGTGAACGCTCTTCTGGAGATTTTGAGGAAAACTTTGTTGTTGCCACTGCAGCCAATCAGAGTTCAGATTTGATATTTCCAATGTAGTTTGATTGAATAGATTTGCCCTTTTTTGGTTGGACTGTAGCTGTCGTATTAGTATTATGTCAATTCTACCTTCTTCCTATGCATGTAATAGATACACTCTGAAATCGCAATAGAAACCAGCGGTAAGGGCTTAAATTGATGACGTCCTCCCTATCTACTCCTACAGGTTCTGTTTGAAGTATTCTGTAATATATGAAAACTTAGATTATCAACCATACTTCTTCTCTAGCTTGTGAGGAAGTGTCACAACAATACCATAGTCTTCACACATCGTTACATTTGAAAATTTCCAGTTTGGTTTTGCCAAGTTCTAGGCTTTCATCCATACATATAGATGAAATTGATTTGGTGTAGTTCCCAACAGTCACACAGACAACAGACAATTTTCAATCATGTTTGTTGGTTAAACCTAGATGTCAACATGGGAAGAAAACTCTTCTGTAAGAACCTGCTTCCAACACAGTGTCAAGTGGAGGGTTTAAGTGGGGCGATACACCTGTCAAACTGTAATGCAGGTGTCCTAAGGAGAGCTCAGGGAGGACTGCAGCTGGGTGTGTCATATTTCTCTTGTGCAGGGGTATACAACCAGTTCTGGTTTGAGGTCCAGATTGTACCACTCTAAAAACTAGAACTTTTATGTTAAGGATTGAAGTTATGGATGGGAATAGAGAGGCCTTTGCATTGAAATATGTAGTAGAACCCTCAGACCAGGAGAGTGTTTGTAAGACTGGTCATCCAAGTTGCCTTTATGGTCATCTGTCTCCAGAAGACTTTTACCCACTTTAATTTGAACCATCTGCCATATGCATCTTTTCCAGCCACTTAACTGTTTTTTTTATGTGATGCTTCCATGATGCTGATAGCAAAGGAAACACGATTTCCAGTAAAGTATGGAAATTGGCATCTAGCTTATTAAAAAGGTTTTCCAAGATATTAATACGGATGACCTATCCACTAGGACCCCTGCCAATCAGCTGTTCGAGAAAGCGGATAGGTCATCAGTATTAAAATCTCGGAAAACCCTTTAATTCTCTCCATTAGAATTACATGGCTGGACAGAGTTCTGTAAAGCAGGTGGGCAATGAAGTATTATACAGTGCCCATTGTACGTTGACTGTCGTCGTAATGCGCAGATGTCCTCCAGAGCAAGCGCTAACCGTACCAGAAACCTCACTCTGGCCTTTAAAGGGGTAGTGATTATGGAGCCCTTTTTATTGTCTCATTAGGGCATATGGAAAGGGGTTATCCAGAGATGCACTTTCTTTAACGGTTTAGTCAGTACTATAGCATTTGCCTCTTATACATAATAAAATAACATTATAATTACAGGACATCGTTAATGATTGCAGCAAGCAACGGTCACATCAGTTTAGTGAAGTACCTTCTCCAGAACCAGGCTGATAGTTCTGTAAAAGATCTGACTGGTTGGACTGCGGATGATTATGCTGTTAATGATGGCCACCATGCGTAAGTTTTAATATCTTGTGTTTTAGGGATGGGGTTGAGTACATTTTAATTCTATAATTGTGGCAGAAGTGTCACCAGGCTGGGTTGTGTAATGAAATGTTGGTGGAACTTCATTTCCAGAGTGCCATCATTTTTATTTGTTGTCTATTACACCATTTCACATTTTTTTACAATGGATTGTTATGAAACTATATATAAACTATATATATATATATATATATATATATATATATATATATATATATATCGTCTTTAATTTTTTTCTATACTGTAATGGATATTCTGGATTTTTAATTTTATATTTGGAATATACTAGCAAATGCATATATGCTTGTGTATTATTTCAGCCCAGTAGAGGCACTTTTTTGTCTTTTCTTTTTTGATTTTTCCATTGTATTCATTTTTCTTTTCATATACCATCTTGCTTTCTCTCTTGCAGATGCTCACAGTTAATTTTTGAGCATGTCTCAAGGTCTAAGCCTAACTCTTCTCCTCACTATGGAGCTAATAAGAAAGGAACATCTGTGGGTGGTAGATTTACTCTGGGCAGTCCAGCTACAGACAAAGAAGGTAAAGGCAACCTAGATTTACCTAATTTACTGGCATCCTTCACTAAAATATATGTAAACAGCTGTCCAGTATGGGTTTCTGCATATGGTTTAGCATACCTTGATGTCTTGTTGTTTTTCTTTGCCACTTTCTATACATGATAAAAGCCATTTGCTGAAGTGAGACAACCCCATTATGTAACTGATACACTTACTATATCATATGGACACAGTGTTGCACCTGAGAAAGGCTCTGGGGACAGAGCAGCAAGGACATGGAGCAGTAAACACCATCATTTTTTTTATCTTACTTTGGAGTGCTGCAACTTTTTCTATAATGTATGTTGTGCCACCATATTCAGCGCCTTACAAATTCAGAGGGTTCATGTACAAAACAAAAGACATCACAACGTAACTAGGTAATATACAACTGAAACACTAGGAGTGAGGGCCCTGCTCGCAAGAGCTTACAATCAAATATATATATATATATATATATATCCATGCAAAATGACTGTCATGAAAATGTGCTGAGATTTGGGTTTAGGAGATTATAAGGTTAGGTTAGTGAGCGCATTAGCTCTTATTACTCAGATCCTGATTGACAGTAAGCTGTGCCTGCACCATTAACTAGTTGCTTACTTCCCATGCAGAGGTCGTTCTACATTTTTTCCGGAAGAGTAAAAGTACTCCTCTGACCATTTTTGAGGAGTATTTTTAGCCGAGGAGGAGAAAGAAAATTGCAGTTATTCATATATATAATACTAGGCCTATATAACATTATGGGGTTGCTATTTCTGCAGGGAAACCATTACCAGTCTCCTCTATAATGTCTTCCATGCAGAAATAGCTAATTTTGACCATTTTAAATTTATCTCTCAGAAGACTGAATCCCTACCTTTCTTTAAGCGCCAAATCTATCACGTAGGGATCGGAGTGGTAGATTGGGCAAAACTCAGTCCAATAAGAATTGAACAGGGATGTCTGGTCGTTGTGGCAGGGAGCAATGGGTGGTACTGGGTGGCTTGGTGGCAGTGGGTGGGGTCTGGGACATTATACAGGATGTATAGTGTACTGTATAGTCCTTTCTTTGATCTTTGGACAGCGAGCTCCATACAGGAGAATAGACCTCTGGTGCAGGGAACTTGCATAGAAAAAGTAATAACCAAGAGGCTACACACAACCCTGTTTCTGACCGTTATGTTAAAATATAACTTTCCTTTGATTGCTGTAATACCTAAACCTTATGTTCATAGTAGTGTTAATAGAGTCTCAAAGGTCTATAAAAGTAGGGTACCTGCTTTTATAGATCTTTGAGACTCTATTAACACTACTATAAACAAAAGGTCATCTAGAGAAACAGTAGGTTTTTAAAATTCGTTTTTTTTTTCCTTTGGGTGTTTAGGAATTACAGCAATCAAAGGAAAGTTATGTTTTAACATAAGGGTCAGAAACGGGTTGTTTGTAGCCTCTTGGTTATTACATTTTCTATGCAAGTACCCTGCACCAGAGGTCTATTCTCCTGTATGGAGCACGCTGTCCAGAGATCAAGGAAAGGACAATATGGTACACTATTAGTCCAATGTATTCTGTTGTGCAGCCTCATGGCTATTAGTTTTTCCATTCATGAAACTCCATATTGAGCTCCCAGCAGCAGACAGAAGCCTGCAGGGCATGCTGGGACTTCTGATGTCACATCACCTGGGCACAGGGTCTTTACTCAGCAGAGGCTCCGTTCCCATGCTGTCTCTGTTCCATCATCTGTAGCCGGCAATGGCGCGGGGGTGGCGCGCACTCTTCATTTTAACTGAAAAGGAACGCTGCTGCTGCTGTGTGTTCTGCGCGGGAGAAGGGGGGTGTGACAGAAGCGACCAATGGCAGAGCAGTGCGCCGATACCGGCAAATCAGCAGCCTGGGATGTGTCTGCAATCTTCTGTGAGGCACTGCTGTTAGTTATATAGGTGAAAAACAGGTGAAAGACTCCCTTTAAGGAAATAGCTAATCTGCCATACATTGCAATGCTAATGCAATGCAGTGTAAGGGAGAAGGGATCTGAAAATCCCAAATTCAAGCCCCCTAGGGGCTTAAAAAAAGGTAATAATTTTTTTTATATAAAATTTAAATCACTGACCTTTTAATAAAAATAAATAAAAAAACAATAAACAAAAAATAAAGATCATATGCCCCAAATATAAAAATATTTATCCTGTATGGTGAATACCATCATGGAAAAAAATCAAAATGGCCAATTTACAGTTTTTTGCCACTTCTTCCAAAAAATGAATAAAAAGTGATCAAAAGTCATACACACCCAAATTGATGGTATCAATAAAAACTGTAGATCACCCCACCAAAAAATGCGCCTTCACACATCTCCATAGATTGAAGTATAAAAAAGTTTTGGGGGTCAGAATATGGGGAAATGTAAAAAATATTTTTCCCCCCAAAGTATTAAAACACAAGAAAAACTATATATAAATGTAGAATCACTGTACTGACCTGAAGAATTAAGAGAACAGGTCAGTTTTACTGCATAGGAAATGCCGTAAAAATGAAACCCATGATACTATGGTGGAATAGCATATTTTTTTGCCAATTCCACCCCATTTGGAATTTTTATTCAGCTCCCCACTATATAATCTGCAATATTAAATGGTGCGATTACAAAGTAGGACTTGTTCTACAAAAAACGCTCATTCATCTATGTGAATGGAAAAATAAAAAAGTTATGGCTCTGGGAAGGAAAGAAAATGCAAAAATGGAAAATGGCTGTATCCTGTTTTTTTATTTTTCAGGAGTTGATGATGTTTCTCATGCTGAATCTGAATCCAGGTAAGAGTACTTAAAGGAAATTTGTCACCAGGAAATTCACTGTTAAACCAGGCACAATGCCATGTAGTGCTAGCTCTGCTGAATGTAATAATACTTTTCACATAGCAATCGTGCTTCATTCTGGAGAAAACTTACTTGATTACAAGAATAGCCGTTAAGTGCGTTGAGGGCGGCCCCAAGCCACTCTGTGCTCTCTTGCTTCTCCTGCTTCCTGTACGGGAGGATCCATCTTAAGAGACTGTACTGCTGTCTAAAGACTGGGATTATTCCTGTCATTACACAGTCCTCCAGAACTGATTTCAGTGGTGGTCAGGTATCTCACATGTAGTCTTTGATTACCTTAGATGGCTCCACACCAGGTTCAGCCTGGGCTGGGGCAGAATATTGGCATACACACACACACGTAAGGCATGTTCTAAGAGGACCTGCCATTTCTCCTGACATGTCTGTTTTAGAAACTACATGCATTCCTATTGTATTAACAATTCTGGAGCATCGTATGACTGTATGATGCCCCATTCCTTTATGAATAAATTACTAGTATTTTGCTTTGAAGTACTAGTTGGGGGTGTGTTCCTGCAGTGTCTGACATTATTCAATCAGAGCTGTCCAGTGTCAGACTGTGCAGGAACACCCACCCTTCCCCCTACTAGTAAAACCGATCTGGACCTTTATTGCAAACTGCTAGTAACTCATTCATAACTTCTAGCAGTAATAATAAAGGAATGGCAGATCATAGAGTAATATGAATAGATGCTCCAGAATTGTTATTACATGGAGAATGCAAGTAGTGACTATATCAGACATGTCAGGAGAGGGGACAGGTCCTTTTTTATTTAGCCGCTTTCCATCTGAATGCCTCCATAACCATGACCGCTTTAAATGTCAGCCTTTCAAGTTTCCGCAATGTAGAAGTCACTTTAAGCGGATGGTTTGCTCATATTTTGCTTAGATACAGCAAAGAAGCATCACTTTCCACTATTGGCTCTGTTGCAGGACACAGAGAATGGTGGAGCTCTGAGTGGGGACCCTGTTCAGCTGAATCCCCTTATGTCACAGTAATATATCACAGACTAATGGAGTAAATGAAGTTTATCTTCAACAAGTTTTTACCCCTGGGGGGAACGTTTAATGAGTACCTCGGATATTGCATTTGATTATAAAGGCTTTGATTGATGAGCTGTAATAATTTACCCTTGTCATACAAAAAAAATCATTTGAACAGCCATGTTTCTTTGAAAATAGTCTTCAAATATTGGCATTCATTTTTTTTCTTAGTCGTGCTACTGAAGATGCTGATTCCTGGCCTTCTGATGATGAAGATGACTTAGATTTTAGCCCAAAGGTATTACTTCAATCCTTTTAGAACATTGGGGTAGATTTACTAATCCTATAGAGAGCATAAACTTTTGAGAGACTGGCTAGACCTGCACCAGACCTGCATGTGCTGTGGTGAGACTGTGTGGTTAAACAGGAACAGATCATACCAAACGCTAAGACAACCAAATGCTGTTTTTAGTAAACGCAGTTGAGCCTCGGACTGTCTGTGAGATATAGGGGGAAGCATGTCCATAATACAGTCTTAGGGGTCTTTCACACAAGAGGATCCTGTGCGTGGAATCCGCTGCGTGAAAGAGTGCCAAGGCCCGTTCCGGACAGCAGAGACGCTGAGCATTAACATTTTTTAACAAACAACTTTATCTCACTGTGATTTTGTAGTAAAAAGATCACAGAGAGGCACAGAGCATTATCAATGATGTTAATGCTCCGTGTCTCTGCTGTCCGGAACGGGACTTGGCACTCTTTCACATAGCAGATTCCACGCACAGGATCCGCTCGTGTGAAAAAGCCCTTAGGGTCTAAGTGGTTTTAATAAAGGGACTAATGCCTGGTTTAGGCTTCCCAAGCTCCTTGATTTCATGTAATACGTTCTCTGCCAATCTAGTACCTAGTAGTTTGTGTAGATTTAGGTTGGGATGGCAGTTTCTGTTTACACGTAATAGAGTAGAAAAGTATTTCAATTTAGAAAAAGCTATGATCTGTAGACTTGGGGTGGAGCTGGGTTGCAGGTCACTGATGTGTTGGGTCAACAGGGAGAAAGAGGATGATAAGGCAGTATGTGGAGATATTGCACTTGGGTATGGCTAGAATGTATGTGTTATTTCAGTGTGTGCCCTCTTAATATTTTTCACACTTTCAATATATTTGCTCAGTTTTCTCAAATTATTATATTTTTTTATTATATTTTTTTTTCTTTTATATATATATATATATATATTTTTTTTTTGTAGAAGACTGCCAAACCAAGTTTAACACAGCTCCTGCATACAAAGAAGAACAGTAAGTAGATGATTGTTCCGTCCATTGTCGAGTGATCAGACGTGTGATTTGGAGTGTAAAACTTACTTGTGTTTGTTTCTTTTGATGTAGTTATTGAAAAGGGTAGTTTTACCTCAGTACAGCCTAAAGGCTTTACTCTGGAGAGTAAATCAGATAGTGAAGAAGACTCTGTTCATGATAGTGAAGATGAAGGTGCAAATATTCAGTCCCCTCCTCAGCCTTTCCCCCAGGCCCGCTCCTTTCCTCATCCTGTGTGCATTAAACCTGG
Source organism: Rhinella marina (assembly GCA_900303285.1). Taxonomy (NCBI): domain Eukaryota; kingdom Metazoa; phylum Chordata; class Amphibia; order Anura; family Bufonidae; genus Rhinella; species Rhinella marina. The sequence continues at coordinate 34,792 of ONZH01026896.1, forward strand.
CTCTCTTGCAAAACCTCCCCAGCTGGCTTCTGCTTCCCTCTTCGGAGTCAATAAGGTAAAATGTTTAGTAACTCCTTAGTTATTACTTTTATTAATTTATTTTATTTTGTTTTTTTTCTGCCTGCTTGTGGAATTATGAATTTCTTCATGAAAAGGCAAATCAGAGAATCATGGCAGGAAAAAGGGGAATGTAGACTGTACTAAGAAACAAATTGAGAATGAAGGGATGCAGAAAGGTGATGAAGAATGTGAAGATGAAGAGACGAATAATAGTGGTGATGAAGAGTGTGAGGATGAAGAGACTCGTAATAATGGTGATGAAGAATGTGAGGATGAAGAGATGCAGAATGATGAAGAAGAGTGTGAAGAGGAGGATGACCAAGGTGAGGAAGATGAAGAGGAATCTGAAGACGGTGAGGAAGGAGAAGACTGCGAAGTTGAACAGGATGAAGAAGAAGATCAGGAGGAAGAGCAAGAGGAAGAAGATGGTGAAGATGGGGGTGACACATCTGATAGTCATGAAGATAGTTCAGAAAAAGAATGTGATAAAAGTCTTGGTGATGATGTTGAAACCTGTATGAAAGACTCTCAAGAAGCTATTCATATCCAAGACAGTGTTGAAGGCACTTCTGGACTTGACAATAATATCAAGCTGGGTGATCCACAAATTATGGAAGATGAGCAGCAAAACTCTTATGATAATGTACTTCCCAGTGGAAATCACGACTTCATAGAAACTCCTGTTCAGGACACTAAAGATGCTCAGGCTTGTCCAGATACTAATGAGGTTCCAGTTTCATTAATATTTGGCTTACTTGAACATGATGATGAAAGTGGAACTTCCCCAATGGAAAATGAAGTGACAGTGTTAAAAAGCCACCTTAAGTCAAATATACAAACCAATAAGCATGTTACTTTTACCAATACAATAGAGGAATGTAATAAGAAAACAAGCAAATGTATCCAGCCATGCATTGCGGTAGACTTTCTAACGAACAGTGAAGATGTTCATGACCAAGCACCAAATAACAGTTCTCAATATTCCGGTGAAGTAATTGAGCAGTTAGATTCCAATATTAGGGAGTACAATACAGAAGGTTTGGAAGGGATACATATTAGGGCATATAGAGAACATGTGAGTAAACTTCTGTTCCTGTAATTGTCTAGAGAGATAAGGTGACCATACACATTACAGAGAAGTAGGAGTAGTAATTGAACAACTGTTGACTAAATGATTGGTTAAAACTTAAAGAAGAACTCCCGCAAAAAAATTTATTCCATGTCCTGCAAGAAATGTACATGATGTAATCTGTAGTAAATGTCATTTTCTTACCAGTAGCTGATTTTTTTTAGTTATATCATCCTGTAGTTTCTTATCTGTGTCTAGGAATTAGACCCACCAACTCACACAGCACCTTATGTGTGGACAGGAAGTCTAATTTTCTATGCATTCCTATGGGAGCCTCACTTTCAGTCTCATAGGAATGAATAGAGCAGTGACTGGCTTTCTGTCCTGGGTCAGTTGGAGGTCAGGGAGTTGGTCACATGACCCAGCTACAATAAGAAGAGAGTGGAAACTCTCAATTTCAGCCTCTGATAAGAAAATGACATTCAGATTATATCATGCACCTTTCTAACAGGTCAGAGAATAAAATTTTGCAGGAGTTCTTCTTTAACAGTCGTTTTGCAGACGCAACCATAGACTTTTAGTTCATATTGTTTGTTACAGTTGTTCAAACTGACCATACATGTTCACTGACACCAGACAAACGATCAATCAATTATGGGCAAAATATCTTTTGGCTAACTATCAGACAGAAAAAAATGTAAACATGGCTGACTTTTCCAGATGACAGCACTTTTGCCCATCATTCAGTTTGGTTGGGTTGTCCATTTTTACCAACTTCAGTCTAATGTGTATGGGGACCTTTAGAGTGTGCTTCCCTTTCAGTAGGTTGTAGATTATATTTTTCCCTAGCATATGTGCAGTTTTCTCTCGATTTATTCCTTTGTGATATTGTTTTGTGCTTTATCTAGAGTAGTTTTTGTAAAAATGTATAGACACTTGACATTCCTTGTGTTCTCCCTTTCTAGAAAACCATTCACTGTTTTCCTTATTGTTTTCTGGTATTCTATACATTAACACATTAACTCTTGTGGACTGCTTTGTATATTTTCTTATTTGTGTTTTAGAATGAGAAAAAAATCTGAGGTTATAGTACTTTTGCTCTTTTTGTTTCTTATCATTTGCGTTTCTCCTTTTCAGGATGAGTCTTTTTCTGGTGATGAAGTTGATGAAAGTGCTAAACAATCATCTAGAACGGATACTTCTCAGCCAGAAAAGTTGCAAGCTAGTGGAGAAGGCATTGGCAGAAAAGGTTTGTATTTGTATATTGTGAACAGAATGAGGTCAAAACAAAGGTTTTACTATATACTGCATACACATTACGTAAGTTATGCACCTTGTGGTAAACAATACTGATATATATCATTATGTATGTTCATGTCTGTAGTTGCATTAATGACAGAACTAGGATTTGAAGATGACGATGTTGAATCACCTTGGGACTCTGAGGTAGGATTTTAATTGTTCTATCATTCTATGTTTATTTTCTAATACCACACTGCCTTGCATGAATTTGGTGTGTGTGATGTGGTCATATCCACCACTTTAAGGGTTCAAACCCATGGTTTGTAAAAAAAAAAATGAAAATCAGACGTACATGACAAACTCTAACAAAGCTAGAACGAGCTGTTAACCATGCATGGATCTAGAGATCTCCCCATTCAGTGCTCTATTTGTTCTGACAGATTTTCTTCAGGTTGGCAGCACAAGGGGTATGTCCTTTCTGCTGCAGTTCTCTCCCTATCACAGCTCAGGTAGCGTGTCATTTCCCTTTAAGGCCATATGCACACAACCATATTTTTAGTCCGCATCTGATCCGCATTTTTGCAGACCTATTCATTTCAATGTGGCCACAAAAATTGCGGACAGTACAGCGTGTGCTGTCCACATCCTTATGTCCATTCTGCTCCATTTTGTGGACAAGAATAGTCCTTCTTATTACAGCATGCAAAGACATATCTACATCAGTGCCTTTTCCCTGTGAGTGTGCGCACAGAGATGGCTGTCAATTACTGAGTAAGACCACCAAAATGAATGCTAAATCTTTTCCTAAAAAACTATACAATTTGCTCAGCTCCTTCTGCTCAATAACATGTCTGCAGATTGCACTACATTTTCATGGTTGCAGTTTCCGTTTAATATGGCAAAATAAAATGTACTTGTTCAGACATGGATAAGCTGTATTGTCATCCATGTCTTTGGGGGACACAGGGTAGACCATGGGTATAGCAGCTGCCACTATGAGGCGGACACTAAGCATAACTATACTCTTCCAACAGGAAATAAAATAAAGCAGTTTTTAGCTTAGTGTCTATAGGAGACAGACATGCATGGCAACCAGGTATGCAAATAAAATATTTATTTATATGATTTTTTAAAGACTGGCTTGCGTCCCACAAATTCACAGTTTCACGTCAGCCCAAGGGTACCCCGCACCTTGGGACCCCCACCCGGTACCAGTGTAACTGCCCTCACATAGAGGCAGTACACTAAAGGAGGTAATCCCCCTGCGAATTGGAAAGCTGTCCTCTCGGCAGAGAGGTAAGTGTCCCATAGGACCAGTTTCGATCCCATACTTGGATGACATCCTAGTCAAAACTCACTCTAGAGCATCCAACTAGGACAGAGTAACAATAGTCCTGCATACCCTACACTGCTTCGAATAGTCTATTAATCTTCAGAAATCCAACCTTTTCCCCTCCCAACGACTCATCTTCCTGGAGATTTGATTTGACACCCACTTGGCCAGAATCATCCTTCTCCCAGAGAAGACCCCCTCTGCCTTCGCAGCAGTGTCTGCCCGATTTGCCCTTCTTACTGGTACCTCATTCACCTATGCTTACGAGTCCTCGGTCTCATGGTTGCTGCCATGGAAGCAATCCCTTACGCTCAATTTCGTTCTCACCGTCTTCAACGTGCAATTCTGGCCAGATGGGACATGTCTCCAGCCTCCATAGACTATTGAATCCACCTCCCAATGTCTCTCTCTTCAGTTGTGGCTGTCGTCCCTGATGCTGGGTCAGTTCTTCGATGGGTAGTAGTCACGCTAGATGCCAGCCTCCATGGATGGGGAAGAGTTCCCCATTCTCTCACAGTTCGGGGGAATAGTCTGTTGAGGAATTTTCCCTTTCAATCAACATTTTGTAACTGATGGCTTTACGGTTGTCCTTGAAACATTGGATCTTGCTCGTCATCTGATCTCTACCAAGACAGACAACTCTACAGCAGTGGTGTATCTCAACTATCAAGAGGCAGCATGAAGTCAGACAGCCAAGGTGGAGATGTCCCTGATCTTCCAGTCAGTGCAAATTCACATACCAGCACTGTCAGCAGTTCACAATGCAGTCATAGACAATTGGATTTCAGACTTTCTAAGCAAGGAATGCATAGAACTGGGAAAATGGGCGCTTCATACTCAAGTCTTTTGGGCAATCAAGGCCCACTGGACATGGCCATGATGGCATCATGCTTCAGCCGACAACTGGCCTTAGGTCCAATGACCCGCTCACTCTGATGGTGGGCGCTCTTGACAATTCTTGGAGCCAATTCTCATTCTCTTACATGTTTCCTCCCCTTCCTCTAATACCATGGCTCCTCAGGAAAATTTGGGCCAAGGGTGTGCCTGTCATTCTAGTTGTCTCAGAGTGGCCTCGTCGTGTGTTGTACATTTCTCTAGTCAACCTCCTAGGGGACCAGCCCTGGCCTTTTCCGTTGTGGGAGGATCTTCTCACTCAAGGGCCTTTGCAACACCCGAATTTACTGTTTGAAACTGACGTTCTCAGACCCAGGGGAGTCTCAAAGCCTGTCATCCAAACCATGATCATGGCCAGGAAACTAGCATCCTGCTGCATCTACCATAGGACTTGGAGTTCCTTTTTCCGCTGGTGTGAGCAGCTGCAATGTTCACTGCTGCAGTTCTCCCCTCTTTCTAGCCTCTTTCCTCCAGGCAGTTTTGAAACTGGGCCTTGGCCTCAGTTCTATTAAGGGATAGGTCCCTGCACTGTCCATTCTTTTCAGAACCCTCCTGCCAGTTTGGTGATTTGCACCTTTCTTCGGGGTGTGGCCTATGTGGTATCTCCTTACCACTCTACTTCGCCACTTTGAGACCTCAACCTTGTACTGGAAGCGCTACCGCTATCCCTATTTGAACCCTTACAGGATATTTTCTTACACATTCTTTCCTTGAGGCCTCATCACATCCACATAGCTTCTGAGTTGGCAGCCCTCTCTTATAAATCCCCTTTTCTTGGTTTTATACCAGAACAAGCCCCTCCTTCCTACTGAAGGACATGCCAGCTTTTTACATTATCGAGGATATTGTGTTATCCTTGTTTTGTCCAGCTCCAACTCGGGCCAGGGAACCAGCCCTCCACACTCTGGACATTCATTCATTGGAGGACACCGCTCCCATCTTTCTAATCATCCCTGGCCTGTCTGCTGTGGGCTGTCTTTGTTTTGTTTCTCTGCGTTAGGTTTTTTTTCCCCTGGTCACCTCCTACTGCTCTGGTATGCACTGGTTTACCTTAGTACCTGTGGGAAGAGTATAGCTGGTGGGAAGAGCGAACACTTTTTGGTAAGTGGCCATGTCATAAAGGCAGCTGCTATATCCATAATCTATCCTATGTCCTTCAATCAATGGAAAAGAAAAGGTGATGAAAAAGATTCTATGGTAAGCAAAAAAAATCCATTATTTAATTTTCTTTTTTTTCTGTATGGTTCCTACTTCTGCCAACTACCAGATCAAAATAATAGTACATTTAAGCAGTTTTACTCACATTTGGAAATTGTGCCAAAAAGAACAGCTTGCAGATTATGCAATAGCAGCTGCAGATTATACAGTGTACCAATTATACCCTATATACACATAACCTTTATGAATATATTAGGTATCAAAATCTGATGGGAAAGTTTGTGGATGTGCATATGAAAAGTCAAGTGCCAAGTACTTGAACTATAATAAAAATTTGCATTGCTATTTGCTGTGTTAGTTACAGAAGATGAAACTTAAAGGGGTTGTCCAGCATTTTTATATTGATGTCCTATCCTCAGAATAGACCATCAATATATGATGCTTAGTCATCTTAGTGTTCTGGGTAAACATGTATATGGAAACTAAGAAATAACCAACTAAACAGGACTGGGTGAATAATCAAATTCACTTGACTATTCCACGCTTTGTTTTCATTTGGATATCAATTCTGATTTGATCAGAATAATGAAATAGATATTACCCTCATCCCTACAAGTAAGGTTAATAACGAGCAACACAAACACTGCATGAGCCCAACAGTGAATGAAGCTGGCCTTCTGCTGTAACAGCCGGGATTGGAGATGATGCTGATCTCAGCCATTTAACTCCCTAGATGCATTCGTCAATAACGACTGTAGCATCTAGGCACTTAAGGTAGAGGGTAGGGGCTACATCTGTGTCCATCACCCCCCAGTACAAACGCAGTCATGGGATGCTAATTCGCTGCCGTGGGGGGCCTAACAAAGATCCCCAGACCTGCTAGACTGTATGCCTGTTAGACAGACACAGCCTAATAGACAGCCTGTTACTATTACAGTCATGCACTATAATGCCTTTGTATCCAAGGTATACCAATGCATTAAAAAGTGATGCCCTGTAGTGGGACTAAAAAAAATTATTAGAAAAAAGTCATAAAGGATAATGGGGTTTATTGAAAAAGGTGAATAAATGAAGCCATGTTTACCATCAAAAGTGGGTTTCTTTTGTAAAAGCGGTTAAAGACATACAAACACAGCACCCGATGATAAGACGCACCCCAGATTTTAGAGTAGGAAAATAAGAAAAAAATATTTTTCATCAGACCTCATATGAGACCCAGTATAAATTTCAGGACATCACATCAGACCCCCATATCAGCCCTCCATGTGAGAACCCCATCATACCTCAGATCAGCCCTTTTAGACCCCCATCAGACCTCAGATCAGCCCCCATATCAGCCCACTCAGCCCCCATCAGACCTCCATGTCAGATCCCCATCAGACCTAAGATCAGCCCTTTCAGACCCCCATCAGACCTCAGATCAGCCCCCATATCAGCCCACTCATCCCCATCAGACCTCAGATCAGCCCCCATATCAGCCCACTGTGCCCCCATCAGACATACATGTCAGACCCCCATTAGACCGCAGATCAGCCCTTTCAGACCCCCATCAGACCTCAAATCAGCCCACTAACCCGCAGATCAGCCCTTTCAGACCCCCATCAGACCTCAAATCAGCCCACTAACCCCCATATCAGCCCACTCAGCCCCCATCAGACCTCAGATCAGCCCCCATCAGACCTCAGATCAGCCCCATCAGACCTCAGATCAGCCTACTCATCCCCCATCAGACCTCAGATCAGCCCCATCACACCTCAGATCAGCCCTTTCAGATCCCCATCAGACCTCAGATCAGCCCCCATCAGACCTCAGATCAGCCAACTCAGCCCCCATCAGACCTCAGATCAGCCCCCATCAGACCTCAGATCAGCCCCCATCAGACCTCAGATCAGACCTCAGATAGGCCCCATCAGACCTCAAATCAGCCCACTCTGCCCCCATCAGACGTCGGATCAGCCCCCATCAGACGTCGGATCAGCCCCCATCAGACGTCGGATCAGCCCCCATCCGACGTCGGATCAGCCCCCATCCGACGTCGGATCAGACCTCAGATCAGCCCACTGTGACCCCATCAGACCTCAGATCAGCCCATTGGCCCCATACGAATAAAATAAAATACCTCTCTTACCTCTCCTGTGCCGCGGCTCTGCTCCGGGTCCGGCGCTCCTCTGTCTTCTGCTGGCGATGCATTCCCCCCCGCATCTCCTTCTGAACAAAATAATAAATATTAATCAGTAAGTCTCATGTGCCCCAGAATGGTAGCAGTAAAAATGATATCTCTGCCCACAAATTTTACAAGTCCTGATACACCTACCTTGGTGGGAAAAAATGAATGTTTCTGCATTACACGTTCTATATCTGGTATCTCCATAATCATACTGACCCATAGAGTAAAGATAACACGATGAACATCATAAATGTAAAGTACATACAACAATGGCAGAATAGCTTTTTTGTCATTACCAGTCCCCCAAAAAATGATAATTTATGTGTTTCCCAAAATGGTTTCACAAAAAATGCAGTTCAGCCAACAACAAAAAAAACAAGCCTTCATACAGCTACTTCAAAAGAAAAATAAAAAAAAAAAGTTATGGCCAGAAAGAAAAACATGAAAAAGTGTTAATGGATAATTGTTCTTAAACTGGAAAAAATCAAGATTTTAATTTTTGGCCATATTGCCCAGCCCTACAACTAAGTGAACATGAAAATATTATTCCCACCAAACACCACCCAAATTTTATACAATGTAAATATTTCAATATCATTTTTGTATTCACTCTACAAATTTATCAAATGTTAAATATAATGCAACATATAACCTGTATTCTTTTATTTATTTTTATGTTTTTGCTGATATTTTTATTAGTCTGCTTCAGAGAGCCCAAGAAAGCAATCTACCAGCGATGTAGTCCCAACTTCTGTTCAAGCCCATATGCAATGTATCTCTGAAGAATCCAATGAAGGTATGGACTCCTTTATTTTCAGTAGCGTTACATTTAACAGAATACAATACCTAGTATCCATTTAACATGTATTTAGAGTGAAGTGCATGTGTTTTGCCGTCCAAAAACCGCGGATTCCAGAAATGTGCGCCCCACACTTTGACATTCTGTATGTCTCACCCAGTTGTAGAAATGCCTATTCATGCCTATTCAAGTTTTTTTTTTTTTTTGCGGACATACGGCTGCTCGGATGCGCACAGCACAGGGATTACATCCGTGTGCTGTGCATTTTTTGCAGCCTTGTAGAAATGAATGGCTAAGGCTATTAATTGAAAGTTGTGAAAGTTGTTAATTCTGGTACTGAGATCCGGTAGAGGATCTCAATACTGGAATTAAACAGATCTGTTTTGATTTTGCACATCAGGATGCATCCGTTTCGTTAGGATGCAATTGTGTGAAATCAAAACTGAAAAAAAACGGATCAGGCACTAAATACATTGAAAGTCAATGGGTGACGGATCCGTTTTTTTAGTCTCCTAAAAAAAAATGGATTCGTCACCATTGACTTACATTGGTTTCAGTGCTGGATCCATTTTTTTCAGGTTTTATGACCGGACACAAAACTACAGCTTGCTGCGGTTTTGTGTCCGGTCACAAAACTGAAAGCTGCCTGAACTGAAGACATCCTGATGCATCCTGAACGGATCTCTTTCCATTCAGAATGCATGGGGACAAAACAGAACCATTTTTTCCCGGTATTGAGATCCTCTGCCGGATCTCAATACGGGAAAACCACAACGCAAATGTGAAAGTAGCCTAAGCTGTAATATCGCCTATTTTTGAATGCTGGATCCTGTGTTATCTGTACAAAGTTGATATCTGTCATTGTAGTTCTGCTTGTGATGATAATGAGATGGTAGTTGGCTGTACAGAACAGGAAATCTCGACCTATTATAATGCCTAGTGACGACTGCAAAAATTCTATTCATTTTTAAAATATAATGACATGGACAATTAAAAAAAAAAAACTCACCTAAAATTAAAAAAAAACATGTTTAACATAAAAAAGTGATTTAAAAAATAATGGGTCATTTTCTGCGGACACATTCACTTTCATATAAAATCAAACACGGCACTCAGCAAACACAGAATGTATGAACTAATGCTATACTCACTATGGAGGGTCATTTATTAAGACCAGCGATTTATATCCCAATGCGCTGGCGGCGGACGCGCCAAAGTTATGCTGAGGCGCAGGCCTCTACGTAAGTTTGGTCCTTGGTTCCGCCAGGCATGCGACCTGCTTTAAGCTAGTTTAAAGAAGAACTCCCGCAAAAAATTTTTATTCTCTGACATGTTAGAAAGGTGCATGATGTAATCTATAGTGAATGTAATCTTCTTATCAGAGACTGCATTTGTGAGTAATCCCCTCTCTTCTAATTGTAGCTGGGTCATGTGACCAACTCCCTGACCTCCAACTGACCCAAGACAGGAAGCCAGTCACTTCTCTATTCCTTCCTATGAGACTGAAAGTGAGGCTCCCATAGGAATGCATAGAAAATTAGACTTCCTGTCCACAGATACTGTTATCTAGTGGGTCTGATTGCTGGTCACATGACACAGATGAGCAGCATCAGGGAGATATAACTCACAAATACAGACACTGGTAAGAAAATGCCATTCACTACAGATTACATCATGTACATTTCTAGCAGGACATGGAATAACATTTTTTGCGGGAGTTCTTCTTTAAACTAGTTTAAGACCATTTTCCATGCCATAAACTGGCATAGAAAATGGTAATTGAGTTGGGCCGGCCAAACCACCCTCTTCTCTGCCCACGCCACACCCCTTTTTCTGCCACCTCAGAAAAGTGGCATGTGGGGGGAAAAGGTGCAGATTTTGTCACAAAACCGAAAAAATCTGTGCCTTAAATATGCCAAAAAGTGGCGTATAAATAAATGACCCCCTAAATGAATAAATGAGAGGTTCTTAGCAACTACATTTTGATCAAAATCTTTTGTGCCCATCCACCATGGCAAGGTGACCTCGTCTGGACAGGAACCTAGGCTAAATGCTATTTTACTTTAATATATTATGTTAGGGAACTGCTTTATCAGCAATGTACGGCATTGAACATTTACAAAGAACCGGCAGCTTTCCTGATAAATTTCTCATAGTTTCTTCTTGCACCTGTTTGTCGTCTTGGTGGACATGTCTATTATAACATACAGTATGAGCATTGGTTATAATGCAGTTTCATAACACTTCACATTTTTCAGCAGTGGTTCTATGGAATAAAATATTCTTTAATGCTATCATTCAATGGCAGGAGAGCAGGGGTGCACCTAATAAACCATGATTTTATGAAAGCTACTGCAATGACAAACCGCTATAATTTTGGCGCCTTTCACTACTCTATGCTGACCTCAGATAAGGCAGCATAAACCTGGTGACAGATTCCCTTTAATTATCATCTTTTTTATATGAAACTACATTGGGGGTGGAAGAAAATGTTATCTTGACCTTATATGTATGAGAAGATTATATGCTTTAATTGGCATTTTTTTTGAGCTGTCCTTTCTAATTCCTTCATCAGATATGTATTATTGCCCTTCCTTTCCAAAGCAATCAAGAATCTGTAAGATACCAGATGAGGGCTGGCACTTTAGGCCAAGGGGTATGATAAACTTTGTAAGAAGCCAAACAGCAACAATAACGGACTGATTTTCTGCGGCACTAACTATCTTGCTCTGCTTATTTTCTCCACTTTTTCTGGGATTTCTGTGCCTGATATATTTGCATGTTTTTTGAATAATATTAGGCAGATGAATTGATGTTGTTTTTTTTCTGTCCTCTGCAGAGGCTTCTGAAAACAGTACAGCAGTGAAAGCACTGGACACAAAAAAGGTATCGGCTAATGACGACAGCTATAACTTAGTCCTAGGGTTGGGCGATATCAAAAATATTCCCACGATAACGATATTAAGAAACTTATCGCGATAACGATATATATCGCGATAAATACCCATTTAAAAGAAAACAAACACTTAGGGCCACAAGGAGACATTATACTGTATGGGGCAGCCACAAGGAGATGTTATACTGTATGGGGGCAGCCACAAGGAGACATTATACTGTATGGGGCAGCCACAAGGAGATGTTATACTGTATGGGGGCAGACACAAGGAGACGTTATGCTGTATGGGGGCAGCCACAAGGAGACATTATACTGTATGGGGCAGCCACAAGGAGAGTTATACTGTATGGGGCAGACACAAGGAGACGTATACCGTATGGGGGCTCCACAAGGAGACGTTATACCGTATGGGGGCAGCCACAAGGAGATGTTATACTGTATGGGGGCAGCCACAAGGAGACATTATACTGTATGGGGCAGCCACAAGGAGATGTTATACTGTATGGGGGCAGACACAAGGAGACGTTATACCGTATGGGGGCATCCACAAGGAGACGTTATACCGTATGGGGGCAGCCACAAGGAGATTTATACTGTATAGAGCAGCCACAAGTAGACGTTTATACTGTGGGGGCCGGACAAGGAGACGTTATACTGTATGGGCCACAAGGGGGGGGCAAGGAGACGTATACTGATGGGGGCAGCCACAAGGAGACGTTATACTGTATGGGGGCAGCCACAAGGAGACGTTATACCGTATGGGGCATCCACAAGGAGACGTTATACCGTATGGGGGCAGCCACAAGGAGATGTTATACTGTATAGAGCAGCCACAAGGAGACGTTATACTGTGTGGGGGCCGGCACAAGGAGACATTATTGGTTTGGGGCAGCAGCCAGGCAGCCACAACTTGGAGCTGTTAATCGTTATACTGTATGGCACTATGGGGCACTGTCCGCTGGGGCAGCAGCCACAAGGAGACATTTACAGTCGGGGGCAGCAGCCACAAAGAGGCATTTACAGTGGGGGGCAGCAGCCACAAAAAGGCATTTACAGTGGGGGGCAGCAGCCACAAAGAGGCATTTACAGTGGGGGGTAGCAGCCACAAGGAGGCATTTACAGTGGGGGGCAGCAGCCAGAAAGAGGCATTTACAGTGGGGGGCAGCAGCCACAAGGAGTTAATCCATTACAGTGGGCTCAGCAGCCACAAGGTGCTGCACCCCCTCCCATGTCTTATGGCCGCCTGTGACAGTCTGCCACCACCATACAGCTATTCCTACATGTCAGGGACCCGGCTGGCAGCTGTAATATATATAGGGTCTCTTTCTGCATTGAAAGTCAATTCTGTGGGGTCAGACAGAGTAAGTTCACACTTTCCCACCACTAACTCCAGTCAATCCTGCGCTGCTCAGCCTCAGCGGCTTCGCCCGGGCGTCATCTGATTTTGACGTTAGACGTCAGTGGGCGGAGACTGCACCATGGGGACCAAAGAGCAGGAGCCTGGGCGGCCGCTGCGGCAGACGAACAGTATGTAATGTTGTAAAGGCGGGCGGCCGTGGGATCAGATTTTGAAGCGGTCAGCGCTGACCGCTTTGATGACGTCACATAATACCGCGGTTATTAGGAAACAGCGATATCGCCATATCGCTGTTTCCTAATACCGCGGTATACCGACAACACCGGTATATCGCGCAACCCTACTTAGTCCTACTAAAATCACTTTTCTTTATCTATCTTATCTTTTTTATATATTTTGTCATAGAACCCTGTGTAATCTGCATCCTGGTTGTAAACTACAAATTTAATAGACGCAAATTTTTTTTTTTTTTTCTGTGTGTCTTTGATTTTATTTGTTTTTCTTCTCTTTCTACAGGACTCGTTTTTGCAAACTAATGAAGGTTCCACGTCTAACTTTTTCAAGACAACGTCTGAAAAAAATAAGCCAGGTAGTCTAAATGCTTTTGTACTGAACTGTTTGTGCACTAAGCCAAATTCACTTACACATGTTTTGTCATTGTTTGCATTTTTAGACCTTATGGCAGACTTGGGGCTAGATGATGCAGATGATATTGAAGGTAATATGTAGTCAATTTTATATGTACGTGAGTTTGATGTTGATCACAGTTTTGTGATCTCAAGTGTCATACACCTTCCATTTAATTTGTAAGCTCGTAAACTGCATCTGTCAGATTTGTACCTATGTAACTGGCTGACCTGTTACATGTGCGCTTGGCAGCTGAAGATATCTGTGTTGGTCCCATGTTCACATTTGCCTGCATTGCTGTGAAAAATGAAGTTTTAATATATGCAAATGAGCCTCTAGGAGCAACAGGGGCGTTGCCATTACTCCTAGAGGCTCTGCTCTCTGTGCAGCTCCCGTGTCCTCTGCACTTAGTTTGACAGGACCAGGCAGTGCAAACATTATCATATCTGGTCCTGTCAATGAAACTGGACAGGGCGAGGCAGTTGAACAAAAAGTGGAGCCTCTAGGAGTAACACCAACGCCCCTGTTGCTCCTAGAAGCTCATTTGCATATATTAAAACATCATTTTTCTCAGTAATGCAGGCACATATGAACATGAGACCAACACAGATGCGCTCATAGGTACTAATCTGCTGACCAATGCCCTTTAGCCCACTGTGCCCTAGATCAGCCCACTGTGCCCCCATCAGACCTCAGATCAGCCCATCAGCCCCCATATCAGCCCACTGTGCCCTCATCAGACCTCAGATCAGCCCACTTTGCCCCCATCAGACCTCAGATCAGCCCATCAGCCCCCATATCACCCCACTGTGCCCCCATCAGACCTCAGATCAGCCCCCATATCAGCCAACTCTGCCCCCATATCAGCCCACTCAGCCCCCATCAGACCTCAGATCAGCCCCATAAGAATAAAATAAAAAAACTCTCACCTCTCCTGCGACGCGGCTCCGCTCCGAGTCCGGCGCTCCTCTGTCTTCTCCTGCCGGCGCTGCACTGTCGCCTGACCGCGTGCAGCGTCAGGTCATAGTGAGCGCACTACGTCCTGACGCTGTACGCAGTGAGGACAGTGCGGCGCCGGCAAGAGAAGGCAGAGGAGCGCCGGACCCGTAGCTGAGCTGCAGTTCAGGAAGGTAAGTATGTTTCCCCGCTCCCGGCAGCTAATACATACTAGTGAGTGCCTCCATAATGGAAGCGTTCACTAGTATTCGCTTTATAAGACGCACGGCCATTTTCCCCCTACTTTTGGGAGTAAAAAGTGTGTCTTATAAAGCGAAAAATACGGTAAGTAGATATTTTTAGAGAACAGTGCAGAAACGTTTATTACAGCATAATAGACATTTGTAACACCTGCACAATGCTTTCAAAGCAGACCCAATTCAGGGAACTGGAATACCCCTTTAAGTAAAGTGCTACAGAATAAGTTGGTGTTATAATGCCGTGAGCAGGTTTGTCTGCAGTAACTTGGCTGTTATCAGATACTACATTTATCAGTATCTACTGTCCCACTTACTGGCCACACATATATAAAAGAGTGAAAACACTTAAACATTGTATTTTCCTTTTCTTTAGTTTCATTCTATTCTTTTCTACTTTATTTAGATGCTTCAGACTGGGACTCAACCAGCCATTCATTTAAATGTCCAACACACACTTCTCCTAGCCATAAACTGCATGAAAACTCAACTCCACAGACAGGTAGTGGTAAATTTACCTCCAAAGATAATAACACTTCGCATCCAGCATTTCTGTGTTCTGTACCTGAAGACGAAAGTGAAGATCATATGCAGTCAGGGCAGAATAAAAGCATCCCCAAAGACCTATCACAGAATAGCAAAACTGGTAAGAGCCTCATTTTGCATGTATTTCTACAAAATCTGCTTGGACCTTGGATGTTAAATTTAGTAGGTTTTCTGAAACTAACCATTTGTGGTAAAGGAAGGTAACAGTAAATGGAATGTAATAGTCATTGTAGAGTTTTGAGGGAGCAAGGGATTCTGTAAGGGAAAGTTAGTTTTTGCAGTATAAAAGGCTTCCATCTCATAGAAAATAATGTTCTTTTTAGCATATCTTAATAGACTGAAAATGTGAAGCTGTTTTGCACATTTTTAGAATATTTGAGAGCATATGTGTAAATTGGTGTCAATACAAATATTTTTGAAGACTTTGGCTTCATGAACAGTTGAGCTTTTTGAGCTGTTGGCATGTGTCTGGGGCTGGGGACACAGAGCCAAGGGGGCTTAGCATGGCATGGGGGTGCTCTTATGCTGCTGGTCTTCACATCTGATGCTGAAGCATGTATTTGTGCATTTCCTAATGAAAAATATTACATTTTACTGGTGAATCAACGGATCACTTTGAAATACTAGATGGGCAGATCATGTTTTTGTTTTTTAATCCTATTATTTGGGAAAAATATTTATTTATTTTACTTATGATTTTATTTACTTTAGTTTAACAATTAGCCAATTTAAATGCACAAAAAGGGTTAAACATAAAGGTGCATAATTCGTAGGTGATAAAAACGTATTATATATAGGTTCATTTTATCAAGATAACCTATTCCAACATTGTAACATTGTGCATCTCTTGACTTGTCCCTATAGACCTGTCCCTCGGTTAGTTAAGTGTACAGTGGTTGTAATGGAGTAAATGTCCATTTTATGGTTATGATAATTTCAGACAAGTCCACTATTCATTTGCTTAAAAAAAATGTTTACATGTACCTTACAATGTACTTTAATCTAACTTATGGTTTTATAACAGGGTTAACAAATGGCGACCAGTTGACCAATACCATAAATAATACACCGGTAAGTTGGGTTTTTCAATATTACAATTTAGGAATATTTCCAGTTAAATCAAAACACATTGTCCCATATTAAAGGGACACTTCCATCAAATTTTGTTACCCCATATTTACAGACTATGGGGCACATTTATTAAGACTGGCTTTCTAGACACCGGTCTTAATAAAGGCCCTGTGCTGGCGGTGGGTCCGCCGAGGTTATGAAGAGGTGCCCGCCTCTACATAACTTTGGAGTATCCACCACCAGTTCTAAATATAAGACGGCTTCCTTGCTGTCTTATATTTAGACCATTTTCTATGCCTAAAACAGGCGTAGAAAATGGCGAATGAGATGGGCCTACCAGCCCGTCCCCTTCCCCGCCCACAATTTTAGACCTGGTGTGAGCGGGGCAAAGTCGCAGATAGTCTAACAACTAACCATTGCGCCACCATCTGCGCATGAAATGCGCCTCATTTAGGTGTATTTCAGCTTAGTAAATGACCCACTATATGTGAATATTCTACAGTATGTTTTTTATTTAGTTATTTTTTTGGTACAAAAAACAAGTGGATGTTTTTCAGGATATCACGTTTTGAAGTCACTCCATGTATTCTGCTTCCTGTCCTGACTCTTTAAGTTCCTCCTTGGTTTTGGACAGTCTCTTGCCTCTTGTCAGACCATCACTGCGACCATATAGAGCATCCTGTAGTGACTCAATTAGAAATCACACATGGCATTAAAGTTGGAGAGAATTGCTCATAATAATAAATCTGTTTTCGTTTGGAATTGTTTGACTGTAGAATTTATTTTACTCCTGCTATGAGCAGCCACTAAATTATATCTTTTTGGAGTGAGAAAATATTGCAAGTATGGCACAAGTTTAGATTCAGCTTATTTAACTTGTGCATTTTCTGCCAAAATCAGGTGTTAACTGAATGTAGGCCGTAGTTTGAGAACTAATAATCACTTGTACTCTATGTTTTACACAAATTAAAGTGCCACTGTGATTAGATATTTGGAGTAGATCCTATAAACTCATAAAGGGTTAAACTAATAGGTGCTAAATGTTCTAAGAGCCTGAATTTATGGGCTATCTACTATTCCTGGCATTTAGCTTAAAAGCACATTTAGGAGGAATATTAACTGTCCAAGAAGTGTTCTCAGCCATGCACATTGACTGTGGCTCTCAATCCTCTAAATGTACTACTTTTACAAGAGAACGGCATACAGCCCTGAACCTACAATTGCTTAAAATACGAAAAATTTCTGCAGCATTGGTCCAAGCTCCTGCTGTTTTTTGACAAATAGTAACAGTGACGTGCCTGTATACAGCACAAGACTGCTGCAGACCACAGACAAGGACAACGATTGGCTGCAGTGGTCACATGTTGTATCCAGGCACGTCACTGTGCATGTCAGTTTAAGTGCTGTGCACAGTAATGTGTCTGGATTCGGCCAGGGCTGTCATGTTCAAGCCCCCTAAGGGGAAGACAGCAAAATGAAAATAGTGTTTAAAAAAAAAAAAAAACTGACATTAAAAAAATTAAAATCTCCTCCATTTCTCAATTTTACCTATAAGTATAAACAGAGCTGATGCTGTATCGCTGCATCCAAAAAATGTCAGAACTATTAAAATATAAAATATTTATCATGCATGGTAAATGACATGATCTAAAAATGACCAATTTGTCCTTTTTTGGTCATCTCACAACCCCCCACCAAAAAAACTAATAAAAAGGGATCAAAAAGTTGTATGTAGATTAAAAGTATTTAAAAAGTTGAGGGTCAGAATATGGCAATAAAAAGTAGTAAAAAAAAAAAACATATAAATTTGGTATAACTGTAATCACACTGACCCGCAGAAAATGGTCATCATGTAATTTTTAGTTAACATTGAATTCCATGAAAAAAATTACAAACACAAATAATTTGTTTCCCATAGATCTAATCAGTTAAAATAGCAGTGCCATTAAAAATACAACTTGTCCCTCAAAAAGCCATATGGCTACGGGAATGGAAAATTTTAAAAGTTACAGCTCTTGGAAGGCGGGGAGGAAAAAGTGACAATGGAAAAATGGAAATGGGCAGTATTCTGAAAGGGTTTAAGCATTGCCATGTGAACAGTCCTCAAGCCCCTGGCATGTAAAGACAATGTGTTCATCAGGATTACAATAAAGGATGGGCACAGGATACATACAGACACCTATAGAGGAAAGAATGTTTGGATTGCCCCTTGGATATGACGATATAAAAAGCTATTCCCATTGATTTAATAAATGTAGTTATTTGCAGTCCCTTTATACCTATTTTATTTAGAATTTTTATTTTTTTTAGCTATATTTTGATATGTAGACATTCTTATGTGCTGCATTGTTAGTGTTTTCCACTTCTGGTGGTTCTGTAACGTTTGAATGTCCTGTCTAAATTTGTTTTGTATTTCTATGTAAAATGGAGACTGAGCATATGTTAACGAAGTCCAGCCTAAGAAAGGATGATATGGTAAATGATACTAATGAAGTGATCTCCCAACAGCAGCTTGAAAGTCAAACTGTAGCAAAAGTTCTTGACAATCAGGAGTCTTCATCTGAATCTGATCTGCCTTGGGAGGAGAAATATGAAAAACTGTGGGTTGACAATGAGAAAAAAGACGTCAAGTCACATTTTAAAGACATTACAGCTGAGCTGAAGCAAAAGTTTGGAGAAATGTATTACAAGAAAAAGACTTCTTCAAAGACCAGTAAAGGACAAGAATTGGTTTCATCTAGAGTGGATAATGGAGGCAGTAACCTAGTAGAGGAAAAATATGCTTCATCCTTGGAAAAACTCCCATTGGCAGCTGAACTTAAAAACTCGATGTCCATAGTAACTTCTCAATTAACTGTTAACCAGAAGAGCAAAGGTTCAGGAGACCATTATTCCATTCAGCATCAAAAGGCTGGAAGTGAATCTCAGGAGAACCACATTGTTAAAAATGAGCCTTATCCTTTAGTAGATAAAGACCATCACCTATCAGATAAGTTAAGTGATTATATTCCTCCTGTGCAGAAGCCCCTGGGAAATAAATTGTCATTATCTTCTGAAAAAGGTATGAAAAATATCTCAAACCCAAGTTCTGAAGTATTAGATAATATGCATGCTGAAAGAAATGAGCCCTCCGGGAAGCAGGAAAGTTTACCGCACCAATTTAAAAATGATAGCCAGCGTCAGCGCAATAATCTGGAAGGTGAAAATGTCTCCAAAGACCTTATTTATGAAGAACCTAAAAAGAATCTAGACAGACAACTGGATCAAGAGATGAGAAGATTTAAGAACGAGGTAGGAATGCTACAAATGGTATTCCTGAATTTGACAAGAGAGAGAGAACAACTACAGAAAGAGGTAGAGGTTTGCAATCTTCAGACCCTATGTCTCTGCTTCTCTCTGAACAGTAAATGAACTTTAAGGTTTGTTTCTCTTGTCCTGTAGAAGAAGGTTGCAGTGGAGGCTACATCTGTCATTAATTCTAAAACAAAGGATTATCATTTCACTGTCCTTTTGCTGTGGTGTGTGCTTCGGCTACTTTTCCATCTTCAGTCTGTGCTGCATTCTGCTCTTGATTCATATTAGTTCTCGGCTTCTGTTGTGTGATCATTTTCATTAATCTCATAAATGTTATAATCCATTGTCATGCAGGTTGTTTTATGTCCTTCACTTTTCCGTCATTCATTTGCCTCTTGTGCATTTGTCTTTAATGCCATAAAACTCATGGTTTACTTTTACTTTATGTAGGTTGGGAGAGAAAAAGGAGGTAATCTAAGCAGGCAAGGGGAATCGGAGAAGTCAAAAGGTGTCAACAACAGGACTGGTCTGCAAGTTGAGCCTCGTATTGAACTGAATGCAAAATCTAAAACTAGCTCACATGAAGGGTAAATAAAGTGGTGACGTTACCACATTGCTTTCACAAGTGGGGAGTGATTGTATATAGGCAAGCGTATAGCATTGCTTTCTTTTGGAATTTCTACTATTTTTTTTTTTTAATTGAGGTATCACTGAATTGATCAAAGGTGATATGTAGATCTGCTCTTTTCCAAGAGCAAATGAACTGTCTCCGTGGTGCCTCCTACTGGAGGTAGCTACCTTATTGTTTCTGACACTTTTTAATTAATGACCTATCCTCAGGATAGTCAATATCCACATAAAGATGGCAGCATCACCTTCAGGCTTTATTCTTTGAGGCAGTCTGAGGCCATATTGGTGCTGCTCTCACATTTGATTTATTGCTATCCTCAGGATAGGTCATTAGTATCTGATCTGTGGTGGTCCTACACCCTGCTGATTAGCCGTTTGAGTAGGCCCCGGTGCTCCTGAGAGCGCCTCGGTCTTCTTGCAGCTTACCGTGAACAGTTCCGTTTATTGTACAGCGACTGTGCTTGGTATAGCAGCTTGGCTCCATTTAATTAAATGGGACTGAGCTGCGCCTAGGCCATGTGACCGATGAATGTGATGTCACTGGCGTAGGCTGAGCTACAAGAAGACTGTGGTGCTCACAGGAGCGCCAGTGCCTTCTCAAACAGCTGATCGACTGGGGTCCTGGGTGTCGGACCCCCACTGATCAGACACTGGTGACATATTCAGAGGATGGCTAATCAGTTAAAGTCTAGGAAAACCACTTCAGTGTCCAGCCGTTTAACTGACATTGCAACATAACTAAGGAGAGCCAAATCATGAGCCTTCTCTAAAAGGAAAATGAGATCCATCAGAAGATAGCTGTTTCGGAGTTGCTTGGCTAGCTACATAAGAGGCCTTTAATGTGGATTTGAGGGGTACTTTTTCACCATATAGAGCAGTGTTCCTCAGCTCCAGTCCTCAGGGCTCACCTAATGGTCAGGTTTTCAGGATTTCCTTAGTATTCAGCAGGAGATATATTTAGTTTCAAAGCATCAGGACTTACCCCAGGTATTCATTCTGTGGGATATTCTCAAATCATGACTGAGGACTGGAGTTGGGGAACACTGATATAGAGTGTGCCAAAGCTGTAAAGTCATATAGGCTAGGCAGCACTCACCGGGAAAAGGGTATGTAGATTAGCTGTCTTCCAAGAGTAAGAATGTTGTCTCAAACCATGTCATTGAATGTGTTTGTTCTTTCTTTTCATTTTGGAACATAACTTTTTTGGGGTTTTTTGGTTATGTTGTTCTGTAGTCAATTTACTCATCATCTTGTTTATTTCCTTTAGGAATAATGAAGTGGAAAAGTCTATGTCTAGCCATGCCGATGACAAAGCATCTTCTAAAAAGGAAAAACATCCAGTGAATGGCAGCATGCTTGATGCATTTGATGAAAGCAGCCTAAGTGAGATCTCACAGGAGGAGGATGGGAGGTACACTAAAATATCAAAACCATGCAAAAATTTGTGAGAGAAGCAAAATTGCCCTGTAGTATTCATCATAAAGGTCAATGTTGTAATAGATTTCTTTCTAACATCACACAGAACAACATCCTAGTCTGACAGCACGTTTCTAAGTCTGAGACTTGTGCTTTTATGTGGGTTTACTCTACAGCACCAAAACTTGTGCTGATATTGGATGAACCAGATTGTGTTTGTTTTCTGTTCTTCCCAGTAGTCGACTATTAATTAGTGACCCTTTCCTGTTTTCGGTAGATGTTTAATGAAGTCTTTGTCCACTCATGTTTACTGCCCCTGAGCCATGAATGTGTCACATGTTGGCCAGTCAGCCATTAGCCAGTTAAGGAAGTCTCTAAATTACATATACTGTACTAAAATTGTTTTATGTTCTCCATCTGAATTGGTATCTGGCTCTGTTAATTGTTGTCTTCTCATTAATTTGATCAACATTACAAGGCACTATATGGCCTCCTTACTTATGTCTGATGCACATAATAGCTGGTTGATCATCTAAGATACCCCAGTAAAACTGGGTGAGCACATGAAAGTCTGTCTGCCAATGATCTAAGAGTGGGGCAGTCAGTGGCCCCCTCAGAAGTAAATGTCTGGAAGGGGAAATCGTTTATGATGTTGGATTATGTGCCTGACAACTGTTTGTGGAGGGGTCCAGATAGAGATCTGTGTTCTTCATGCAGCAGCTATCTCGTGTGTGACCAGCTTAAACAAATGCACTAACAATGATAATGTAATATCATAGAATATTTGTCTTATTTGACTGTTCTATTTCCTTCAGGTCATCTGGTAAACGTACAGAAAAACAAAAGGTAAATTTATGTTTTTAGTCTAATTTACAGAAGCTAGAGTGCAATGTAATTCTAAATATGTACTTGTTTACATAGCTGTAGATTTCACAATTTAGTCATAATTTTCTCCGTTCAGTAGTCTGTGACAGGGTGGCAAGCTCTTTGGAAGCTGTAATAAATATGGGTTGTCACTAGGGATGAGCGAATCAACTTGGGATGAAACATCTGAAGTCGATTCGCATAAACCTTCGGTTCAATACTGTACGGAGCAGGAGCTCCATACAGTATTAGAATGTATTTGCTCAGATGAGCCGAAGTTATTACTTTGCGCAGTCTCGTGAGATTTCACGCAATAACTTCATAAATTAATTTGTACTCTAAAAAAAAATATTTCCCAAACTTATGTTTGGTTCCAAGGTACGAACCAGAGTTCAGAAAATGGTTTTTTTACAGTACAAGTTAATTTCTTTGGGAACGAATAACTTTGGCTCATGTGAGCCAATACATTCTAATACTGTACAAAGTCAATTCGCTCATCCCTAGTTGTCACCCACCTTTCCTAAAAATAATTAACAACTTGACCAAAGGGGTTGTCCAAGTGATCTTAAAAAAAATAAATAAATAAATAAAGCAGTGTAAATCTGATGATCTGCAATATGTACATAAGCTAAGCAAATTTTAAGCAAAAAAAAAAAAATTACTCATTTTCCTAGTTCTGTTCTGGCCCCTTTGTTCATATGCAGTTGCAGAGCTGTGGGGTTGTGTAACAACAGTCTCTGAGGTTTTCCTCGTGAATATTTGTGGGTGTCAACAAAGACTGCCTTTCCCCTCCCCCTGCTCTGCAAAGGGAGTGCTATCTGCAGTCTGACTGCTAAAATACTCATATTGTATGTGTTGGTCTATACAGTACAATGACATTGCTGATACACACAGTATCTTCCCCTACCTGTTCTTCATAGCCAGAAGAGGAGTACAGAGGAGAGAACTCCTCCAGTGTTGTTCAGCTCTGTGTTTGCAGGGTGAGGAGGGAGGGAAGATCCAGTGCACATCATTTATCTCCACTGCCTGGAGAAGAGGAAGCCCTGCACCTGCTCATTACCTGAGGCAGATCCTCCAACCCTGAGTCTGTGCTGCCAATGGTAGAAGGGGTTAAACTTTTCTGAAGAATCCAGTGGGAGGGGAGACACAGGGCAAACAGCTCGACCAGCAGATCGGGCAGTGCAGGGGGTGTGGCTTATCGCACTAAACAGCACAGCCCATAGTGACGTTCTGTGCAGTGGAAGACCTGCTCCCTCAGGCTTGTGTATGGAACGTCATCAGAGCAGAGAAAGAAATTGACATCAAAGGTCATGTGACCTTCAGCCAACTAGTCGAACAGGGCCACTGTAGATGAAGTAAGTGAATTGAAAACCCCTTACATTTCCTCATTTCTAACCTATGCACAGGATGGGGAGAAATGTATGATCGCTTGGGGTCCAACTGCTGGCATCTCCACTGACGACAAGTACAGTGATCCCTGAACAGAATGGTCTTATTAGCCTGCTGAGTACAGCGCTCAGCTATCTTTGGCTGTTCCATAGGAGTGGATGGAGTGGTCACATATGTGCACTACTGCTCCATTCACACAGGGGACTCTGGGACCTCTTTTCTTGTGATCAGCATGGGTCTCTGATCGATAGTGCATTTAACTTCATCCCATGGATAGATAATAAATGCTGTTTTTGAACCAACTGTGCGTTCTTTTATTGTTGGTATATGGAAACAATGTTTTTTATAATGAATAATGAACAAAAATGAAATGTATATTAAAATAAACTGTTTGGCCTACTCAGATGAATGAAGATGTAGCTGATTATTCGCAGTCTTCTGACACTGCCACTGAAGATTCTGAATTGCCTACTTCCGCTTTCACAAATGCCATGTTACTGATCAAACAACTCAATCTTGATGGCCAAGGTAATGGAAAAATTGAAAAGATGTAATTAAAAGTATCTCCATCTTAATGTATGGCTTATGGTTTCTTAACCAGAAAAGCATTTACAGTGGAAAACAAGATCTCTTGTCATACTGCTCGATGATGTGAAGGTTCCCATCGGTTTTAAAGCGAACCTGTCACCATAAAATGGAGTGTAAACTGCAGGCAGCATGTTATAGAGCTGAAGAAGCTGAGCAGAATGATGTATAGTTTCATGGGAAAAGATTCCTTGAAAATTGTGACTGAAATCCTTGCTCTTTCACAGCTCAGTTGTACACTGGGGGCCACCTTATCAATGACTGACAGCTACCTATGTATACGCACTTACACAGAGGATGCTATCAATAACTGATAACACCTCCCTGTGTACAACTATCAGTGACTGACAGCTATCTCTGTATACACACTTACACAGAAAATACTATCAATCACTGATAACACCTCCCTCGTGTTCAACTATCAGTGACTGACAGCTATCTCTGTATGCACACTTACACAGAGAATACTATCAATCACTGATAACACCTCCCCCGTGTACAACTATCAGTGACTGACAGCTATCTATATATACACACTTACACAGAGAATACTATCAATCACTGATAACACCTCCCCCGTGTACAACTATCAGTGACTGCCAGTATCTATATACACACTTACACAGAGAATGCTATCAATCACTGATAACACCTCCCCCGTGTACAACTATCAGTGACTGACCACTATCTATATATACACACTAACACAGAGAATACTATCAATCACTAATAACACCTCCCCTGTGTACAGTTATCAGTGACTGCCAGCTACATATGTATACACACGTACACAGAGAATGCTATCAATCACTGATAACACCTCCCTGTGTATAATGATCAGTGACTGACAGCTACCTCTGTATACACATTTACACGGCGAATACTATCAACCACTGATAACACCTCCCCTGTGTACGTTTATCAGTGACTGCCAGCTATATATGTATACACACGTACACAGAGAATGCTATCAATCACTGATAACACCTCCCCGTGTACAACTATTAGTAACAGACAGCTATCTCTGTATACACACTTACACAGAGAATGCTATCAATCACTAATAACACCTCCCCTGTGTACAGTTATCAGTGACTGCCAGCTATCTATGTATACACACATAAACAGAGAAAGCTATCAATCACTGATAAAAGCCAAATGGATTGTCTTCAGCTCAGAAAAAGCAGAGATATAAATGAATAAAATTATAAGCTTTATTGAACTCTTTTACCGCAAAACTATATATCGATCAGCTCAGCTCATCCTGCTGTAACACGCCGCCTGCAGATTATACTGCATTTTCATGGTGACAGGTTCTCTTTAAGTGGTACTTTTCAAGTATCTATAAAGTATGTGATAACCTAGCACACTGCCTTCATTTAGTACTGAATTAGCTGCTCTTGGCAGATGAAGAACATTACACATCAGCACCATGACTCAGTATGCCTTGTAATATCACAAGCAATTCATTTTCATTTGGAATAAAAATGAATCTAGCTAATGAATAATTTAAGAATATGCAAGTGCAGTTAAGTAATATATTAACTTTGATTATTTCAATTATGGGTCGATATAGTATAACATATTGCTGTGGAAAAATGAAATCTGTACTGATTGGTTGCTCTGGGTAAGTGCCAGTAAGACTGGACAGTTTTAATAAATAATGTCAAATATTTCTATCTTCCCAGTCACTCAGATAGCTAATGGACAGTGATAGCCACAGTGCAAATCCTGCAAGGACCAAATTATGATGGCTAGATGACTGGGTTAGAGCATCTCCAAAGACATAGTGCAGCAAAAATTGCTGTCACCATGAAAATGCTATCTAATCAACAGGCATCTTGTAATAGGGCAGGATAAGCTGAGCAGATTGATACACAGTTTTGTGGGAACAATTCAATAACATTTGTAACATGATTGAAATCTCTGCTGCTTAGGAGTCCAGTGGGTGGTCTTACTCAGTGACTGACACCTATCTTTGTATGCAGACTGATACTGGGAAGGCTGCCAGGAGCTATGTGGAAGCTTTCTCCCATAAAACTATATATCAATCTGCTAAGCTCATCCTGCTCTATAAGGCACTTGCTCAGTGTGGTAGGTTAGAACACGCAGTGCATCGCAGCTTGATGTGTATGGCTGCGTGCTGCAGACCAATCAAAAGTGCCTGACCACTGTTGAAAGTGCCTACATTGGGCATTTGAGCATCACAACTGGACCATGGAGTAATGGAAGAGGGTGGACTGGTCTGATAAATCACATGTTCTTTTACCTCATCTGGGCAACCTTGTGCATGTGTATCACTTTCCTGGGGAAGATATGGTGCCAGGATGCACTATGAGAAGAAGCTGGTGAAGAAAGTGCGTTGCCCTGGGCAATGTTTTTCTGGGAAGCCATGGGTCCTGGCATTCATGTGGCTGTTTGCTTTGACATGTAATCGTTGCTGCAGATAAAATGCACCCTTTTATGGCAACGATATTCCCTAATGGTAGTGGCCTCTTTCTGCAGGATAACGTGTCCTGCCACACTGCAAAAATAGTTCAGGAATGGAAAAAGAAATGATATGTTCATTTTGTTTCAGATTCATTGACATCTTTGAAAATCCAAAATATTTTACATGAGTATGAACGAGTAATAGAAAAAGAAAAGGGACGCCGTGCGCTTCTGTCACGTGAAGTAAAGAAACTGCGCAGAGAACGAAAAGAAATGCAGCAAATTATGGAAGAAAACAGAGAAGTCAAGTTTTTGTTAGAACATCACAAAGTAGAATGGGAGAGTGACCTAAACAATTTAAGGTTTGAATATTATTTTATCCATCTTCTAAAAGATAGAACACAAACGGTTTATTCTTTATTACTGCTATCAGTACTTGGGGGGGGGGAGCCCAATTTTAACGAGTGGAGGCAAAATACGGGTACTCTTGTAATATAAAAAATTGCCCTAGTGTGTGACATAGTTAAAGGTGTTCTCTGGGCTTTTAATATTGATGACCTATCCTCAGGATAGGTCATCAATATCAGATCGGAGGGGGTCCAACACCCGGGACTCCGCCAATCAGCTGTATGAAGGGAATCTTCATCTCCCTTCTCTCTTCTTGTTCACTGCTGCTATGTCTGTGGCGGACCCCCGCCGATCTGATATTTGTAACCTATCCTGAGGATAGTTCATCAATATTAAAAGCCCAGAGAACCCCTTTAAGGCGATTGTCTGATCAGACAATAGCCAATACATTGGACTTTTTTACCTTTTACTTTTTTTATAATATTAAGATGTATTAAAGGGGTTTTCCGAGAGTTTAATACTGATAACTTATCCTCTGGACAGGTCGTCAGTATCTGATCAGTGGGGGTCCGACACCTCAGACCCGTGCCGATCAGCTGTCCTCTCAGTAGAGCATTGGCCTTCTCTCAGCTTTTTCTAGGCCAGTGATGACACCTTAATCGGTCACATGGCCTAGATGCAGCTCAGCCCCAATGTACGGCACTGTTCTTGGTAAGCATGGATAAGGCCGCTGTGCTCCCAGCAGTTCCAGTGCTTTCCCCCTTGCATCACATGTGACGTCCTCCGTCACCGCCGCAGCCTGGTACATCCCCCCCCCCAATGCTTTGAGATGAAGTGTCGGACTTGCTGGGATACAGAGGGACACGGGTCCAGGTATGTATCTTCCATAGGGGGGCATGTGGAGGGGTGTTCATACTGTTGGATAAACCCCTTTAATGTTGCTGATCATGTCTACCAACATGAGAAGGGGTGCTTCTGTGGCCTCTGCCCTCAGTTGACACAGAAGGTACCTCCCTTACAGTAATTATAGAAGTGCCTCCCTTCAATTAGTTATCACAACTGACCACATATATTTTCCCTTAACATACCTTGTTTTTTTAGGCTTACCCTTAAACAAGAGGAAGAAAAAAGAAAGAGTGCAGAAATGCTGTATGATAAGAGCAAAGAACAACTAAGAAAGAAGGAGGATCACTGCTGTAAGGAGATGGAGGAGAAGCAACACCTTGAATTGACCTTAAGAAATTTAGAACTTGAAATGAGGAGCCTAAAGAACAATATGAAGCAGGTATTCTTCAAATGGCATTTTGATTTCTTCTGTCATCTTGAACATCCAGCCAGTTGTTTTTAATTTATGCTTTTTTGAGACCTTCAGAATTTGAAAACCTTGTGATAAGAAGAAAAACTCAATCAAATTAACGATGCAAAGAGAACTTTGTATCATTGTCAGAAAAAGGAATAACATCTGCTAGCATGTACTGTAGTTCATACTTAAACTTCTATAAGGCCTCTTTCACGCGAGCGATACGGATTGTGTCAGGATCTGTTCAGGAAAAAAACGGATGGTTTTGCATGCATGTTCAACCAGTTCTGCCTGCACTTGTATTCAGTGTGGCAATCTACATCTCCTACCAACCATCAGTGAAAAATGCATTGCGTCTGGATACCATGCATTTTTCACGCAAGCCCCATTCACTTCAGTGGAGCCAGAGCTGAGTGAAAAACACATTCTGATGGGGCCAGGAAAGCACACAAACACACATGTGCATCAGCTCCTGTCCTAGTCAGCTCGTATCAACCTGTGTAGTGTATGTAGAACAGCTCCAGGAACATGCACAGTAGAAGTAGTAGTACAGGTTAATACAGCTCCGAGGAATGCTTACTGGCCTGGGAGCAGGGGTTGGCAATGACTAGCCTGGGGAGAAATTACTTCAGTAGCAGCCTCAGGAGGGGGAAGGGTTTAAAGGCTAGGTACACCTTTTGGGGGCAATTTATTATTACTTTGTACTCATTTTGAGCTAAAAATCGGCCTTTATTAAAATCTGAAACCCATTTTTCTGTGGGTAGCCAAGATGTTGTAGTAGCAGCCTCTTGATTTTCTCTCTTTTCCATCAGTTGAGGAGCTTACAGGCTCCTTATTTCTGCTTTTCAACATTATGAATACTCGTTATAGCTCAGTTCTTATGTTAGTGATAAGAACATGGCCTAAATAAGTGTTTATGACCTCTTAGTAAATTAGAGAGAAGGTTTATTAGATGACTGGCACAAAGTGAAAGTAAAAAGTAGGATTCACACAGCTATACTAACAGTTAACCCTTTGTGACAAATGAGCTGAATATTTTTAATAAAGACTAATTTTAAAAAAAATTGCCTCCAAAGGTGTGCATAGCCTTTATGTCCCCACCACCATATCGCTCAGGAAGTTCAGGGCTGCAGACCAGTGGCAGCCCTGAACCAGGAAGATGAGAAAACCCCTTTAACAGTTTAATTTCCTATGGAGAGACTCCCTTTTCCAGGACTTGCCTATCAATGACCTGTCCTTTATTTTAAAGGTTGAAGATGAACGAACTGACGCACAGCGCTTATATGCACAAGAACTCAATGCCAGAGTACTTAATGAAAGTGCTTTAAATAATCTAAAGAAAAAGAACGAAGAGGAAGAAGCCAAAAAAATAAAGACTAAACAAGACGAGGTACTCTATTAACTTAATAATCCATTATTATATAAAACTCAATCTAACATTTCTCTCATTTCTATAATGGCAAAATCAATTCCAACACATTTAGGATAAAATGGTAAAGAAAGGGGGTCTAAAAACCTTCTTTTTGTCCCTCAGCTCCATGATGTTTCATTAACAGTGTGTGCTCCCTTTGACCAATGGCTCCAATGAGGCGTTGTGTCACTGTGGATGAAATTCTGGTTGCACATCACAGTGTCAAAGTATGTAGCTATGCTATCACCTTGAAAATGATCATCTGGACCAGATATGTTGACTCCAAGCATAAAGAAAATTAAGTGCAGTTCGCCATAGTCATGACAGTAGACTGATGACCGTTTCCTCTAAGAAGTCATGTATCTCTTACTTCCAGAGGGTTAACCTTTTAATAGTAAAGACCAAAACATTTAGCAGAAATACTGTATTTGTTTAGTTGCATTCTTTTAGTTGATGCCATTTAGAATGATAAATTTGCCTGTCACCTTTATTATTGTCAGTGCTCATGCTTTTGGACCTATATTTGTTATGAACAATGTGTGATTAGAATCTGTTGGAATAAGGGTTTTTTCTTTGCCATATCATACAAAAGCTTTGAAGGAATAGAACAGATTTCTTGTTAACTGCTGTATTATTTGTAAGTTACAAACTGAACACAAAAGTGACATCAATCACAGTTTTGCTTACACTGGCTGAATTGTCTTTTTTTTTCTGAGCAATCAGATTACAGTTGTTCTGTGTCAGAATTCTGACAGAATTTTGTCATTTACTTTTGTCAGCAGATACTCAGCCAGTCTCCCGAAACAAATGAGAAGGAAAAAGATCTAGCTATGAGAAATGTAACATTACAAGAGGAAGTGAGCACTCTTAAAGTTGAAATGGAAAATATGCGTTCTCATTATCAAGAAGAGGAGAGCAGATATATGGACGAGAATGAAATGTTAAAAGAAAAAATCGAAGATCTAAGAAAAGATCTTAAAATGAATGAGGAAACCTTAACCCAGACTGTGATTCACTACAATGGACAGCTCAGTGCACTGAAGACCGAGGCAGCCATGATGTGCTCAAAAATAGAGCACGAGAAGCAAAGCAAAGAAAGGCTGGAAACTGAACTGGAGGCAGTACGTTCTCGGCTGAACTCTACTATACAGGATCTTGAAAGAAGTCAAGCTTTAAAAACTGACAGTGAGCGCACGTTACAAAGAGAACGTGATGAGTGGTTACGTTCTAAAGACAAATTAACTCATGAGTTGTCCAACTTGCGTGAAAGCCACACCAACTTGTCCCAGCAGCTTAGCAAGGCAGAGTCCAAGTTAAATGGCTTGGAAAATGAACTTCATAGGACAGGGTTATCTCTTCAAGATAAAACCCTTCTTTTAGATAATTCGCAGAGGGACTTGATACAAGCCCAGTCCAAAATGAAAGACCTTGAACATGGTCTTCAGGTGGAAAAAGACCACAATAACAAAAACTCAGTGAAGCTAGAGTCAATGCATGAGAGACTGGCCCAGATTACTAGCGAGAACATGCAGCTTCGTCAGCAGCTAGAAGATGTGCAGAACAGGGGCATCATCAAAGAAAAGACTGTTAGTGATGTTCAGGATCGTTTTACTGACATGTACAGTAAGCTGCGGGCTGACACTGAAAGACAAGTTCACATAGTGGAAGAGAGAAACAAGGATTTGATTACCAAGTCTAATGAGCTGAGGGAACAACTTTATAAACTTGAAACGGAAAAAGTGGAACGTGAGGTAACAATCATTTCAGACTTCAAAAAATAATGGGGCTATGGGATTAGAAAAAATGGTCTATTTTTTTCCCCAAACCAGCAGCTCTCTTGTCCATGGAGTGTGTCGAGTAATATCAGATTAAGCATACAGATGAGTTGTGGTGGTTCTGTGTAAAACAGATCCATTTATAGGGAACCTGTCTGTGTACAGCAGGTTATAGAGTAAGAGGATGAATATGTGGTTTAGTTTGTTATCCATACATTTAAATTTCTGCACATTCTGTGATTAGGAGTCCAGTGGGTGGTCCTACTCAGTGAGTGAGAGCTCATAAATTCATGTTTTCCTTCTAGAGCACTATAAGACAACTGCAGCAGGAACTTGCTGATGCTTTGAAGAAGTTGTCTATGTCTGAGGCTTCCCTTGAAGTCACATCTCGTTATCGAAATGACCTTGAGGAGGAGAAGCAACAACTTCAAAAAGAACTAGAAAAGTTTAGAATTAAGGTATGAAACGTGGGTTTACAAATCCTTTTAATAAAAGTTGTGCTTACTATACGTTCATCTTTCTGTCTTTTTTTTGTTTTTTTACAGCTGCAAGATCTTGAGGACCAGTTTGTTCAGTCAGAAAGACGTAACCATCAGCTGAACAATGCATTAGGTGATAAAGAAAGAGAACTGATCGCTGCGTTTCAGAAAGTTCAGGAATTTTCTACTGCAGCCACCGGGGCTGACAAAGCAGTTAAACAGCTAGAAGAACATGTTCAAAAGTAAGTATACGCCAAGTGTAGTATTTTAAGACTGTTTTTTTTGCAATATAGTCCAATGTTTTTACTGATATTATATTATAATAAGCTTAAATTTTATTTCAGACTCGAAATTGAAAATGCCAGAATTGAGGCAACTGCAAAACAGCAAGCAGGGCAGATTGAGAGTCTTCAGAAAGAACTCCATGAGTCAGTTTCAGTAAGTCATTCACATGTCACATGATATATGCATGACCATATGACCATCACGGAAAGAGTCTAATTAATAGGTTCATTAAAGGGGTATTCCTATCACAGACAATAGGTGCATATCACTAGGATATGCCCCCATTGTCTGATAGGTGTGGGTCCCAGCTCTGGGACCTGCACCTACAACAAGAACGGAGCGGGGAGAGTTGTGGCTGGAGGACCCCGGGTTTCCTGGGGTCCGGCCACCACTAGGCGCAGCTCCCCACTGCTCCCATACAAGTGAATAGGAGCGCACCGCGCATGCACAGCCCTCGTTCCCATTCAATTCTGTGCAGCCGACGGAAATAACTGGCTCGGCGATTTTCAGCTGGCCCCAAAGAAATGAATTTTGGGGGCGGCTGCGCATGCGCAGTGTGCCTCCACAACTTTCCCCGCTCTCTGACCTACACCTATCAAACAATGGGGGCATATGCTAGCGATATGCCCCCATTGTCTATGATGGCAATTTAAATTCTAGTTACATCACACAAATTTCAGAGCAGGAACTACCCAACCCCATACAGTCTGGACGTAGCAGGTAAGGTGGTTGGGACTATGGAAACAGCTGAGCAAGCGACTTGATGTGGAAACTGCATTACTCACTGTGCTTTGCTGTTTCTGTAATTCCCATTCACTTGTATTTAATCTGCCTCGCACAATGGGAATTGTTCTCTGTAACGTGTCTGGGTCCCTCTGTGATGAACAAACTTTATAAGTGCTGCAGAAACCCTTCCCCTCTGCTTTTGACTGATGGCTCTGGCAGTCTCCCAGATGGACGCTAGAGCCATCACTGAAAAGGGGTTGGGTAGTGTTCAGTAGAGCGAGCCATAGACATTTGCACTTGCAGATTGGGGTGGATTAACATTGTTTTCCTCAGTCATGCAAGTGGTATGGCCATCACTATAGGTACATTTTAACAGCTTTCTCCGTTGTCTAACTCTGTCAGCAGCTTTCATGGGTCTAAACTGCTGACAGACTTCTTTTAATAGTTGACGTTTGTGGACACAATTCAGTTTATTTACTTAATTCTATAGATGCGTAATCGGCTGGAAGATTTGATTACAAATTTGCAGTCAACAAAAATTGGTTTAGAAGAGAAGTTAAACCTGCAGGTAAGTTGGAAATTCTTCAGCTTTTTTTGTGAATATTTTGTGAAACATTTGTCCTTTTTGTGCCATTTAAAAATGTGTACACTGAATTTCTTGCTGCTTTAACGTGTGTCATAACGTCTGATATGTCATAGAGACAGAAGTTGTGATTAGTGGGGATTTGGGTCATGAGACTCCAAAAAGCTTTCCTCTACAGCACTCAGAATGCTGAAGCCTGGTGATAAACTGTCTATAGCTTTACATTAATCACATGCAGCAGCCAAATGGGGTACGGCAGTCAGATGGGCATTAGTGTCTGTGTTTTATTCTCATGTTTCATAAGGGACTCGAGATGTCAACCCTCACTGACCACTTGTTAAAATGTTAGATATCTTTTACTTTACTTATATAGGAATGTCATATTTAAGGCCCTGCATACATCTTATTTAGAATACATTTTGATCCTGACTGTCTTATTATATGATAAAATTGCCTATCCTTTCAATGCACACACATTTTAGTCTAGCTTATTTCAAAATGTAAATCTTATCCAAAAATGACTTATGTCTTTCAAGATGTTTAGAATGATAAATTTTGTATGTACCATTGTGAATGTTTATTCTTTTGAGAAGTAGATTGATTCTATTCAGCCGTTTGAATGGAGTGCAGACGTGTCCATTCATCTCTATGGGAGATATCAGTGCACAAGCACTCTGCTATCTCCAACAGCCCCATAGAGCTGAATAGAGCTTCTGTGGCTACCTCTCCATTCAAGTGGTGGAACACTGGTTCCCATTCTTGTGATCTCAGTGGGGGCCCAAATGGTCGGAGTCCCAGCGATGAGGCACTTAACCTCTATCCTGTGGATACAGGATAAATTGCCTTAAAGGGTCAGCCTCTGAGTATCATTTTATACATAAAGCTTGTTTAGTAAGGTAACAGCAACTAAAATCTTTCAGTGATCCCTGCCTTTCTTTCTGAATAATTCTTACACTTTTAATGTGTGAGCCATAGATAATGTTTCCTACTACTAGACTACGACCTCAGTGTGTGTGTGTGTCTTTTGGTCCAGGTGAATAAACAATCAGCTTTGTCCCGGAGTGCACAAGACTCCCACAATCTTTGGGAGGCAGAGCTGAAATCAAGATCACAAATAGGTGTCCGCTTGGCAGAACTTGAAGGATTAAATGCTAGTTATTCTGACCAGGTAAGAATTATGTTACTCAACAAGTTATTTACTAAGAAATTGATGTTACATGTGAAGTCATGAAAGATTTAGGGCTCCCTCAAATTGGCCAGTAGTGCAAAAAAACTATAGCAAAAACGTGCATTCCCAAGGAAATGACATTAGTGGTTTTGGAATAAACCAGAGCTGGACACAATGCATTCACCAAATGTGGATGACTTTTTCTAACATCTCATTCACTTTGTTTTTTCCTCAAAGAAAAGCTGTTGTGGTAAAACTGTAGATACGGTGATCCCTCAAGGTACAATGGCCTCAGAATAATGGTCTTTTCTAAACCCCTCATAAGTTGAAACTAGACTCAACATACAATGACTTAGAGCCAACCAATCCAGGCCAGATCCAACCAATCCATATTGTAACTTGAGGGACCACTGTATGTAGATATGTTTCTTGGTTGAACACCCCCCCCCGACTTGGTATATTATGTTTAAAGTGAAAGTTTGCAGCATAAACTAGGGACAGAAACCCTGACTAAAACCGTGGGTCACTTCTTTTTTTTTTTTTTTTTTTTTGTGAAAAATTACTTTTGAGAACATCCAGTACAAGCTGAGCAATGGAGTCACTATATTCATCTGCAGATGGTTGACAGCTTTCATCCTATACTGTATAATCAGCAGTGGGGACAGGCATGAATCATGGTCTCAGTCACATATATACTTTATATAGGGATGGCTTCATTCATGATTTAGATTGCTTGTTTAGTCATTTATTTATATGATCTGTCACTAAGCTTGCACTTGAGAAAAAGAAACTGAAGAAATTGGCAGAACAAAAGAAATCGATAGAAGAAAGATTTGACCAAGAAATGAAGAGGAGTAATAAATTACAGCAAGAAATGGCTGGGTATGTGACAATTCTTTTTTTGTAATAGTTTATAATTTTTTTCTTAGAAAGCAATTACAAAAGATACAAATGGCACCATCAAACTATTATGGCCGTGAGTCTTATGAGTTAAAACTTCAGCCACAGTTAATACCAGTATATTTTTGGAAGCGGAAGACTTTACCCATGTGTCTTAGTTTTGTGTCATTGTGCTCTATACCATTTGCTTTCAAAATACGGGTTTTTCATACACTGACACCTTTTTTTTTCATTATTCTGAACAGGCTAAAGAAACTTTTAAAAACTGCCAAGAAGAAACTGAAAGACTATGAAGGCACTGAACAAAAAAGTGGTTTGGGAGAAGGATCCAGAAACTATGGAACAGATAGTGAAGTTTTAAGAATGAAAGAAAAGGTTTGTCATTAAAATGAATGATTCAAAATCATTATTTGATTCTGTAGCTAGGTGATGAATGCTAGTAGAGAAAGCTCCTGTAACTCCTTGTTTAAAGGGGTTATCCCATGATTAATGTAAAAAAATGCAAATCGGACATCATCTAGTATGTGACTATCTCTTTGTATCAAAGCTTGAACCAGCCGTGCACCTCACAGGGATCCAGAGATCTTCCCATCAATTATTCCAATTGTTCTGCTTGATTTATTTTAAGTTGGCAGCTCAGGGAATGTGTTCTTTCTGCTGCAGCTCTCGCCCTCTGCCACAGCTTCTAACAGAAGTTATGGCTGATGGCAGTTGAAGGATGGAACTGAACATGGGTGTCCACCTCATCATGGTGGACAGAAAAATAAGGAAAAGAACAAACAGCAGGTGGCGCAGTACAGATAGATTTTTTTTTTTTTTTAATTACTTGCAATTACAAAATGAATCAGATCCAAGTGCTGCTTTGAAACTGTAAAAACATTTTCATGGGGCAACACCTTTAAATAAGCAAAATGGCTACACAGTCATATTTTAGGGCCAAGTATTGGGAGCAAACTTACAGAGGAACCCTCATTCTGGATAACTGGCCTCCAGCAATTGTTCCTCCCATATACTTTACGTAGGCCTAAGTATGGTCTAAAAAAAAAAAAAATCATTTTCTATGTCTGATTTAAGCGCAGAAAATTGTCTAAATATAACACAGCTTGGAGGCTGTCTTACATTTAGAAGAGGCAGTGGATGCGGCAAAGTTATGAAGAGACTCTACATAACTGTGGCAGATCCAGTGCAGGGATTTATTAAGACCAGCATCTAAAACGCCGGTCTTAATAAGTGTGCCTCTTAGTCTTTGCATGTAAGTCAGTTAGTGTTGTTGATGGTCATATGTTTCTTACTTTTTATGTCTCAGCTACCACTACTACTTCCCTTCTACCCCAAAACAGTTATATCCATCTCTCAGCAGCTTTAGCTATGTTCTAGATTGCTGTCTGTGAATGTACGGTAAACTAGGGTGCTCACATCCGTTCACAGCAAACTACTATTGATGGTGAGGAATTAAAACATAAATTATATTAGAAAGTTGTATAAAGTTTCATGAATACAGCGATTAAAGGCATTGTCCCATGAAAAATATTCTACATTTTTCAAACCAGCCCCTGGCTTTTGTAATTGCATGTAATTAAAAGTTTAGTACAGCCACAGAGTTATTCACTGTAATCTATCTGTATAGTGCCACCTGCCTTTTTTCTCTGTCCGGCTCATTGAGGTTGACATATATGCTCAGTTCCATCCTTCAACTGCCACCAGCTATAGTAGAAAGGACATGTCCCCTGGATCTCTGGATCCATGTGAGGTACAGGGCTGGTTCTAAGTTTAAGTACTATATATGATATCTCATTTTCATTTTTATATTACTCATTTGATAACCCCTTTAAGTTTTATTGATATAAAACCAAGTGGCCACAAGACTGGAAGCACACAATTGAGTAAAATATCTTTGTATGCTGTGGATTTAACATTAACCGTTACTGGAAATAACTGACTGGGCCCAAACTCCAAAGAATATCCCCGGACCAGTATCCCTCATTCTCCAAACTACGGGTACACACTATGCATTTCACTAGGTAGCATTCTCTGAGAATCTGCCAGACCCAGATTTACGTATCGGACTGCCAGATAGTAAAATAGGATTCATTACTCTAGAGAACGTGTCTGCTGCTCAGGAGTCCAGTGGTCGTGTGCCATGGTGATCCTATGCCTGTGTTGCCGCTGTTCAACCATGATCACCCGTTTCATAAAGCATCCAGTTGCCTGGCACATCCCTAACAGCTTAGCTGAGCATACATACATGGATAATGAGTTTAAAATAATGTAATAGTCCCTAAAAATAAACCTGAAAGTTTAGCCTGACGTGTTCTGCTCGTCTGACCTTTGTCTTACAAATTTTCCGAACAATACAGATTGAAGAACTGTCATCACAAATGGAAAAAGAATCACGTAGATATATGGAGTTAGAATCTATAAACCGTGACCTGCAAGAAGAAGTGTCTACAAATAAGAAGCTATACAGGAATATTGAGAAGTTAGAAAGAGGCAAGAGACAACTAGAGGAAGAACTGGCTGAACTTAAAAGATCTATTGAATCCAGCAAGATGAGCCAAAGTTATCTAGACATGTATAAAAAGGAAGTAGATGAGAGGGGCAGACAAGAATTACGACAGCAACTGGAGGAGGTCAATCTCTTTCTGCAGGTAAGAATTACTTACTGATTTTAGTTTTTTTTTTTTTTTTTTATTCATTAAACATTCATTGGGATATCTGTACTGTATTATAACATTCAGTAGAAATACATAGTGTATGGTTTTATCCGTGACTTTGAAAGTA
The DNA here is from genome assembly GCA_900303285.1 of Rhinella marina. Taxonomy (NCBI): domain Eukaryota; kingdom Metazoa; phylum Chordata; class Amphibia; order Anura; family Bufonidae; genus Rhinella; species Rhinella marina. Next base: position 73,568 of record ONZH01026896.1, read on the forward strand.
ATGGCCCGTTCTTAGCATAGGCCATCAATACGAGATTGGCGGGGGTCTGACTCTCAGCATCGCTGCCAATCATCTGTTTGAAGAGGCTGTAGTGCTCTAGTGAGCTCTGCGTTCTCTTCATTGTGTACCATGCACAGCTCCATATTTTTTAGTAGCAGCTGGGCAATGAAGTGGATGTTGTGCTTCAATCAGCTGATCAGCAAAGGTGCCAAGAGTCAAATCCCCATCAAATACTGATGATGATGGGACATAGGTTGTCTTCACCCATTTCAAAGTAGTTTCTGATTAGTATAATTTCTTCATTGACAGGCACATGCAGCTTCACAAGACAAGCTAGAACAAATGAGAGCTGAAAATGATGCATCTGTCAGGAGTCAGATGGAGCACCGGATTCAAGACTTAGAATGTGAACTCCACAGGATTAAGAACGCTCAACTAGAAAACACGAGCGAGAGAGACTCCAGTAAGCAGGAGATGAACAGACTTAAGGAGTTATATTCAGAAGAACAGAAGGCTAGAAAATCTTTGACATCAAAACTAGAGAGGTAAGTAATATCGGTGAACATGCAGTAACAAAATGTAAACCCGTCAAACTTTTAACATCTTTTTGCTGAACTATATTCACAGAGCTAATGAAAGACTAGCAGAAGCCAACAGCAAACTACTTAATGAGAGGCAACGGAACAAGTCATTAATTGCCAGTACTTTTCTGAATGGAAGCATGGGTGCCAGTCCTGTTGTAGACACGAGCCATCTTGCACGTCTCAGCAGCAACCTGCCATTCAGTAGGAGTTTGGGACTTCCTGGAGGTTTACTTAATACTGTTGGAAATGGTTTGGCTGCAAATCAAGTAGAGTCTTACTTTACTAAGGTCAGTCGTAAGTATTGTTCAGTAGTGCTTACATGCATAGTTTGCAAGGATGAAAAAAGACATCCATCAAGTTCAGCCTGTTATCTCACAAAGTTGATCCAGAGAAAGGCAAAAAAAAACCTGTGAGGTAGAAGCCAATTTTCCTAATTTTAGAGAAAAAAATTCCTTTCCGACTCCAATCAGGCAATTAGAATAACTCCATGGATCAACGACCCCTCTCTAGTAACTATAACCTGTAATATTATTACCCTCCAGAAATACATCCAGGACCCTCTTGAACTCTTTTAGTGAACTCACCATCACCACCTCTTCAGGGAGAGAGTTCCATGAGCAAGATGGAAAAAATGTCTAAAAGGATAATAAATGTGCATAGCATGTATTTTGGCCCAAATTAAGCTAGCTTTCTGGCGCATTTAGCTAAGTAAATCACCCCTTTTACATGTAATAGTAGTTGTAAGTAACAATTGCTTATAATACACATGACTGTTACATTTCTGTAGACGTGGAAGTAAAATAATACTGGACCTGCATATATACAATATGTTCAATAGTGTTACACAAGATGCCTTCGCTAAGAAACTGCCTAAATTACATGAAATAAAATCTGAAAAAGGAAGACACCAGAAACTAAGTTAAACAAATATTTCATGTTTTTAAAACATTATCATTTTTTTCCCATGTACCCCATCATTCTTTCTTTTTTTTATGAAATCTGCTACATTGATTGGGTGCCTTCAGGGTGTTGACATGAGGGCTCATTGAAATGAGTGAATGGAGCCACACATGGACAGCATATTGTCCGCTTACGGCAGGGCCCCATTCTTGAGATAGGTGTGGGTCTCACCCTGAGACCCGCTCTTATCAGATATTTAAGTTGTATCCATAATGTTCAGATGGGACAACCCCTTTAGTTGCACTAGAGCAGTGGTTCTCAACTCCAGTCCTCGGGACCCACCTGCCAGTCAGGATTTAGGAATATCCCACAGAATGAATACCTGTGGTAAGTCCTGATGGATGGACGCTAATTATATCAGCTGGTCTAAACTAAGGAAATCCTGAAAACCTGACTGGCAGGTGGGTCCCGAGGACTGGAGTTGAGAACCACTGCACTAGAGGAAGAGCTTCACTATGAAGTGCTTTCTGCATTGAGCTGGTTCACAGCCCCACTTATCCTGTTGGACTAAAATCTGAAGTGGAACTGTCACTCTGCTGTGAGTAAAAGGCACTTCACCTTGAAACTTCACTACTGGGCTCTTGCAGGAGCAGAATCTGGCAGAATTAAAGTTCATATTCACACGACTCCTGATAATAAAAGCCCCACAAAAAAGTATGTTTGTACTGTTCTCCCCAGTCCCTGCCTAGTGCTGATAGATTCCATTTAAGCTAGAATAGCTAGACGTATATCTGTCCAAATAGAGCAGAGCCCAAGGAGCCATTTAATATATATTCGCATCTTCTCTAAAACAATAATATTCTAAATATATAAAGTAGAAGTACAGTGAAACCTGTAATCTGAGATGACTGCCAAAATTTGTTTGAAAAGTCGTCTTCTAGGATGGTGATCTTCTCAAAGAAGATGATTAGTATGTAGAATATATGGTGGAACTGAAAATCTGTAACTGAAAATGTGGTCTTCTAAAAGAGGTAAACTTCTGGAGAGATTTCATCCTTTGCAAAGAAGCTGTTCACTAAGTAAATGTGGTTTATCTATGTTTCAGATGCAGCAGGAGCTGGAAAAGAATATTGCTAAAGAGCTAGATCAAGGTATGTGGTACTGTGATATCTGACTTAATGTGTGAACTACCTGTTAATAATAACATTTCCACAAGGTATGTCTAATAATCTAAATCAGGGATGCCCAACCTGCGGCCCTCCAGCTGTAGCAAAACTACAACTCCCAGCATGCTCAGAGAGACTACAGCTATTCGCCTACAGCAGAGCATGGTGGGAGTTTAACAACAGTTGGCGGGCCGCAGGTTGGCAGTCTGTATTCTCATCGTCCTAACAGGAACTTATGATGTCACTGGGTCATGTGACTCCCATTTTCAGAATGACAGACATCACAAACACTTATTTGGTTAAATTATTTTCATTTCCTAATATAAAGGGGCTTATAGAATAGCTAACATAGATCTATGCATTTGCTGGTTGTTTCATTTTTCTGCTCAGTGTAACCCATGTGACTTGATCTGGTCCCATGACCATTTGAGGTCAAAAGGTCCTTGTGGCTTAGTGGTTTTAAACATTCTATGCTGGTTTGGAGGAGGAGGTGGGCTGTACTACTGGGAGGAATGAAGAGCTGCTAAGGGGTGGAGATACAGCAGATGACGACCTTCCTTAAGTCTCTGCTTGTAGTTTCCATCTGTACAGGAAGGGCAGAAAGTGGCTTCCTGGGGCGCACATATGTATAAGGACAGAATGGACATGTCTAAATCATATGATGCAGTCACTGAAAATAGATGTGAATTTCTGTATGGCCTAAGCATCTAAAAATGTAACTTTATTAGTAAAGGATGTTTAACATCTATTTGAAATGCAAGTCTGAAAAAAACCATGAGATTGGTGCTTTAAAGTTTTTATCTCTCATTAAAGGGGTTTTCCGGGAGTTTACTACTGATGACCTATTCTCAGGAGGATAGGTCATCAGTAGTAAAATCCAAGAAATCTCCTTTAACACCACAGGCAGGATTGCAATGAAAGGTAACATCTTGCAGATAACACAGGATCCACCATTAACAGTACGTGATGGCCACCGCTCACTTCCTGCCCTCCCCACATGACAACCTCTGCACAGATGTCCTATAAGAGGCAATGAATATATGAAGTATAAGTTCTATAGTCTAGGCACCGACTGTAAAACTCAGGAAAGATGCCTGCCCCATGACCATGTGCAGAAAATTGGAAACTTTCTTGTTAGTTGAGTAGACAGCAATTCAGGACCATGGAAGACACAAATGTGTTACATTATAGGGCCAACGTGCATTTATATGTGCAGTGCTGTAGTGTAATGTGGCTGGGACAATTATATTGGCATTTCTTTTTGGTGATGATAAAGGCATTTCTGTGTAGATGTTACTGTGCTGGTATTATGGACTGGCTTACATTACTTTATGGGCACTGTAATATAGAACATATGCAAAGTGGCTGTAACCTGCAGGTACTATGTATCTCTGTTATGAAGAGAAGAGTATTGTCTGAGATTACAACCAGGGATTGTGGTGTGACCAGAGTAATAAAGACTGTGCTGTGGCCCATGCTTCTGTGCTATCATAATAGTAGTTCCACACATGGACCAGCAACAAAATCTCCATGTTTTTGCTACAGATTTTCAGCAGATTTCACTCTATGCATTGCAAAAGATAAAATCCACAGAAAAAATTGACAGCATGACAATTTTCTGCAGATCTTTTTTTCACACCATGTGGATGAGATTTGTTAAAATCTAGTGTTGAGCGAACTTGTGTTTTAAGTTTGGCGTCCAAAGTTCGGGTTATCAAGGAATCCCGTTATGGACTCCGATCTCCGTTATGGTCCGTGGTAGCGGAATCCATAACGGGATTCTTCGATAACCCAAACCCAAAATTTGGACCCTGAACTTGAAACATAAGTTCACTCATCTCTGCTTAAATCTCATCCACTTTGCTGCTTCTGTAATACGCTGGATGGAATATCCACAGAGTATCTGCTACGTCAGACCATCCCTAAGCTCCTGATTTACTAAAAAGCAGCCTGTGTCATGATTGAGACTGCACCAGCAGCACTAAAGATGTCAGCCTCCTCCATAAAGCTATAGTATAATCTGTTTTTATTCCTGTTTGCGTTTTGTTTTTTAGCTAATGCTGAGCTGGAAACTGGATGTACCAGAATCTCCCCTGTTGGCTCGATAGCTGGCTCTCTTAGAAACCTGAACACTGACCAAGACCCAGTTTCAAGAGCAACGCAGCAATATCTAGAAGTCTTGAAGAAGAACTACATGATTTAAACCGACATTGTTTACTTGAAGTAGTTGGGTAACGAAACCAAGTTAAGGGGCATAAAGCCCAACTAGTGAGCCAGTCCTTCACTAACAGGCCATTAAAACAGCAGAGTGGACAAATGACTCCACTCACGCTGCTGTCCCTTTTCTCTGATGCTCTCACTGTTTGAGTTTCTGGCCTTTTAATTTGGTCTCTCCTGTGCCAGTCAATTAAATGGGGTCTGGATTGTTAGCCACTGTATGCAATACACTGAAGTGTTGCAGTGTGTAATCACCTATACAGATGTAATACAAACGGTACTGTAGTTTTTAACGCAGTGAATTATCGATTCATTTACTTTTTTCTTAAAGAGGTTCTCTGGGAATGATTTAAAATGGCTGCCAGCAACCTGTCCTCGAGTGTGAGCAGGATTGGTTGCCTCCACTTGCAGAGCTGCCTAGGAGGGTGAGAGGGGCTCACTACACACTGCTCTACAATAGATGGTAATGATGGCATCCTGCCTACAAAATGCCATTATGGCTGAGCAGCCTGACAGTAACGATCACCATTGTGTAGTTTATGCCAGTGAAACCATACACTAGAGGGGAGAAATATCTAAAACATAACTTTTAATTGTTCTGTTAAAAAACGTGAGTTTTGCACAAATTCAATATATACAAGTGTGCCCAGGTGCAAGTTAGGTAGTATCAGAAAATACCTTAGTTATAGTGGGTTAGAGAAATGTCAGACCTCAAAACCAAAAATATCACACAATGTGACAGCCTTACTGAATTTCTGTAGAATCAGTTCCTGGTAAGGTACCGGTAAGGAGACAAGGGGGTCCCAGGAAATTAGGTCCTGGTGCACATGCTTGGCATCCACATCGCAGATGGGCAGGATCTGTCACTGCTGTACCCTGATATAGATAATTAAAGGTTAGGGACCTAGAATGCCAGAGCTGACTAGGAGGGTGAGGCCTCGCTACACACTACACTGCTCTACTATAGATGGTAATGATGGGATCCTGCCTACCAAATGCCATTATGGCTGTGCAGCCTGACAGGAACGATCACTAATGTGTAGTATATGCCAGTACCATAATGTAGTGAGGCTCCACAGACTCACCCCCCGCTACGCAGCTCTACAAGCGGAGGCAACCTGCTGGTAGTTGGTTGTGGCCATTTTAAATCATTCCCAGAGAACTCCTGTAACATGATGAAATACTGTAACATCTGTCATTTTAATGGCTTGTTAGTGAAGGACTGAGTCTCTAGAGGGGTTTTATGTCCTTTCGCTGTTTTGTTATTTGAGAATCAATACCTTTTCCAGGCCAACTTAATGGTTACGTTTAAAGCAATCCTCTTGCTTAAGAACAAAAATTCATATTAACTGGGGAGTGAACAGAACATTTATATGGTGAACTCCCTATCATCTTTTTAGTTGCCGATCCGCCAATTCTGCAGCTCTTTTTCAGTCATCCAAGCCACACTGCTTCTTACACTCTCTGATGCACACTGAGCATTTGGTAGTCCAGGACAGTTCATGCTTGTCCAGTCTTGCTATTGGATTGGCCAGCACTATACATGTGAGCAAAGCTGGCCAATCTGAGGGCAGCATGATGTGTATTGGACTACAAAATGCACAGCATGCATCAGGTGGTCTGGGAAGTGGCTGGCAGAAGAAGAGCCTGGGAATTGACAGATCTGCAGCTGAAAAGATGGAAAGGAGGGCACCAGGTAAGTGTGCTGTTCATTCTTCGGTTGATTTGAAGTTGTTTTGAACCAGAGGATAGACCTCATGCACAAGAACGTTGTTTGGGTCCTCATCCGAGCCACATTTTTGCCGGCTCCGATGCAGGCCCATTCACTTCAATGGGGGCGCAAAAGATGCAGAAAGTGTGATGTTTGAATCAGTACCTCCATTCCACGGCCCTGCAGAAAAAAACATGTCTTATTCTTGTCCGTATCACACACAAGGATAGGACTGGTCTAGTGAGGGCCAGACCTTGCCGGTATCTGTGTTTTGCAGATTCGTGATTTGTGGACGGCAAAAGACGGTACGGCTATGTGTGTGAGGTCTTAGATTGAAAATATTTCTTGAAGACATTTTCCAGTTTCCATAGGTATCTTGCATTTTGCACTAGTTACAAACTACATTCATGACTTCATGTTATTATTTATTGCTGCATCCATTCCTGTGTCCATGACCACTGCATTAGGATGCGTTTATGTAACATTGTGCTGTGTATGCTGCTTTTTATATTTTTACTGTTCACATTTGTTATATATGTATGTTATGAACTTGCGGTACGTAATGCCCGTCCATACAATGTTTTATTCACTTTGTGACAGTATTTATTTCAAGTGTTAGTGCCAAGAAAGTTTCAGAATGTATTTTTGTAAAGATTTCTACACTGCTGCTGAACATGAAAAGGTACAAAAGATTTCCTCTCTATTGACAGGGGCCATGGGATATTTTATGTACCCCTCTCATTATTACACTCATTTTCAGACTGCCTCAATTCATTTAAATGTGTGCGAAAATAATATAGTCTTAATGTAACAGTTACTGGTACAAAGTAAATATATTAGCTGCCAAAAGTGTTATGGCTGTTCATAAAGTGAATAATAATCAAGTCCTCTATTTACAGGGTTGTATAGGATTAGAAAAAAATGAGATTGCTTTTTATTTGAGCTGCAATACCAGACACAACCTGTGGGGGCAAGAGTGGTGCTGTTTGTGGAGAAAAATACAACAAATCATTTTTCTAATTCCACCCCTTTACTATAAACTTCCTTCCAGGAGACCTTAAAGTCCTTTTAACCCAGTAATAATATAGTTAGGCTAGTTTCACACTAGTGGTAAAGAGATCTGGCAGGAGCTTTCTGGATCTGGCATTGCCAGGTGCAACCCGAATGCCCATTGGCTCTGTGGGGACCACTGAAAATCCCACCGGATCTCTTTACTGCTAGTGTGAAACAAGCCTTAAAGGGGTTCTCCAAGTTACAACAAAACTCCATCAAATATAATAAAATAACACATACTTACCACTTAATACCACACCGTTTACGGGCTTCAGCCAAGACAGTGATTGGCTGTGGCAGTTATTTGCTGCATACAGCTATGTCACCGATGCAGCCTGTAGACACAGACCAGAGGTGAGGACCTGAGCTGCAGCGCTGGAGACATCTGGAGATAAAGGGCACTGGGGGAGTTTTGTTATAACTTGGACAATCCCTTTAAATATTCGATCCTAATGGTCCATTTAGAAGAGTTTCTCTGTGTTTTCACAGCAGCACTCTTTGCCCCTGTGCGCTGGCTGATTTAGGCAAGGGCTACACTGGTCGCGCAACAGCTGTTGCAACCAGAATCGCTGAGTAGCGGTGATCCCATAAAAATGAATGGGATCTCCATGGCAGTCGCAAGAAATGCAACATGGCTGGATTTCTTGCGAATGCCAAGGCGATCCCATTCATTTCTATGGGATCACCGCTGCTCAGCCCTGCTGTGTAGCCCTTGCCTTACAAAACTCTGTTAGATCTTTTAGTTATCTGTACCAAAAAAAAATTGCTGGATTCTAATTGTTTGGACAGTTTCCTAGTAATTACACTATTAAGACAGTGGCAGGAAATGTTGTCATGATGATACAGATAAGTGATTTTCACATTTATTTATTTTTTAAACCCCCTGAAGTTTAATATAGAACTTCTGCTGGTTCTCCTGTCACCAGGATGTTTACAGACTGTACATATTCTGATTCACTTTATATAAACCTGTATTGTTTTACTTACTGACGTCAGATTATTCTATTTTCAGTTACTACAAAAGATAGCTCCTGTATACACTGCACCAAATAAATACTTTATACAGATATATAATGCTTGTCCTTGTTGAATGCTTTTTATAAACCCTAACCAATGTAACCACTTTACACCTAATGCATGCAAAATGGATGTATGTTTGACGAATGTGTTTTCTGAACCAGTTGAGTGAAAGTAAAAAGCAAAATTGATCATTTGTTAGAAGTGATGGTGCAGCAGGAACCTTACATCAGGTATGAGTAGTGCTGTGTGGTCCTCTCCTGAATATTCTTTATGCATATATTACTAGATACTAATTCCACTGAACCTGCACATTAAGGGCTCCTGCACACAGCCGTGTGTTGTCGTCCGCAAATTGCAGATCCGCAAAACACTGATACCGGCCGTGTGCATTCTGCATTTTGCGGAACAGAACGTCAGACCCATAGTAGTACATGTCAGATAGGACTATTTTTCTTGTGGCACGAACATATGGAACTGTAATGCACACAGAGTCATTTCTGGGTTTTTTGCAGCCCCCTTGAAGTGAATGGTTGCACATATGGGCCGCAAAAAAATGGAAAAGACACAGTAAAAAAAATAACGTTTGTGTGCATGAGCACTAACATAGACAATAATGGCTTACTAATAGTTAACAAATGATCCAATACTAATTAATAAACCACAAGAAAGTCTGTCTTGCCTTCAGAACAGATAGATTGAACCTAGTGTATTGTTAAAGGGTTACTCTAGTAGAAAAACAAGTCGTCCCTTGGCCATAAAATGGTTAAAAAAAAAATCTTCTACTCACCTCTCCAATCCCCCACATTTGTTGTTTTGACAGTGTTCGGATCCCAGCTGTGCTCCACTTCCCGCTTCTATTCTCAACGTGGCAGGAAATGGCTGTGAATGCCACTCAGCCAATCACTGGCTACAGCAATGACCCACCTCAGCCAGTGATTGGCTGAGACATCAGCAGGGACCTGGCCATTGTCAGAACCGCAGGGTTGTGGATTCGGCAAGGTGAGTATAAGCTTTTTATTTTTTTTAACCATTTTATGGAAATGGGAGCACTTTTTTTGTACCAAAATAATCTTCAGGGGTAGGTTCACTCACAGGTTTTCCTTGCAGTTTTTTGAGCCAAAACAAGTGGGTTGGAAGGGAATGAAAAGTATAAAGCACTCGCAAACCTATCTGTGAACCAACCCTTAAGGTGGTCTTCTGTACGATGGTGCTCAAGCTTGTATAGGCACTTTTCATATGACTATTTTCTCCATTTGTTTTCAAATAAGCTGAAGTAGCTGTCTCAGAAGATCTTTCACAAATCCTGGAAAAAGTGTCATAGCAGAACAGAAATATACTGTAGTTGTCGTAACTGATTGTCATCCTGCGCTGTCCCCTGCATGATCTTGAAACAGCCTTGTTGAAATACAGCAGGGAATAAAGGGGTTAATCCCCTGCTGATCTGTTCTATGTTCAGCTAGTGGCCAGACAAGACATCTCTGGTGAACGTTCCAGAAGAGAACAGCCTGCCATAGTTCATAGATCATGCATTGCCAGATTCAACAAACCAGAAACCGCCCCATCTCTATTGACTATAAAGGGATCCAGCCACTTTCTGGCATGCAGCGTTTTTTGGTCCAGCTGACAGCCGGAATTTGTGCTGGATCGGGCAGCCAGAACATCTTAGGCTGCATTCACATCTGCTTCAACGGGACAGGCTTTATTTTCTATCACAGACAGTGCAGGGAAGGAAGACTAACATTTCACTGGCTTAAATGATGACTGAAATCTACCCGGGATGGAGTAGATTTCAGTCTAGGCACACGGACTGTTGGAGCATGCGCCTAATTTAGGCTCCGGCCTCGCCATAACTTAAAGGGGTTGTCCAAGTTATATTTATTGATGACTTATCCTCAGGATACATCATAAATGTCAGATCGGCAGGGGTCCAACGCCCGGCACCCCCCATCAGCTATTAGAAGAGGAGGCGCTCGCCGTGCCAGCGCTGCCTCCTCTTCATTGTTTACCTGCTCGCCATAACATCCTCAGCGGTGAGCAGGTGTAATTACACCCAAGCCGTTCCCACCACTGGGACCCATACCTATATCGAGATCGGAGGGGAGAGCGCTGTGCCTGGAGGACCCCAGGTTTCCCGGGGTCCGGCCGCCACCAGACGCAACTCCTGGTAAAGAATAATGTATCCCTTCAGAAACACCACCCCAAAAAACGCTTGTAAAAATGTATGACCTTCATGTTTTTTTTTCCCCAAGCGACAAAGATGGCCCAAAAACCTGGAAGCACTCACCTTTTTGTACTGCAGTTTAAGAAATGAAAGCTGAGCTCTGATTGCTGTAAAACCGTGGTATAATGATTATAGATTCTAGTTCCCATAAAGATTTTGATCTTCGATTTTAAGAAAACTTACAAAACAGTAAAGTAGTAGCATTACAGAACATAAAAACGTATAAACACTTTAATTTACATAAGGTAGAACACACTTATAATAAAAAGATGCAGAATATGAGATTCATCCAAAAGGCAGTAATAAAAAAAAAAAATCATATACAGTTCTAGGTGTATACACATCTCTTCAATTTACAACAGAATTCAGAGGTTCAGCTCTAATATTCCCCAGGTCCAGTGCAGAGTCTGTCTCTTCATCGATCTCTCCAATCACGGCCCTGAGGAGACAAAAACGTCCATAATCTTGTACTGTCAAACCTGGTCATTGTCAGCACATTTGTACTATTTACTGGACTCAGCATGCAGCTTAAAAGAGGTTATTATACAGTGTTGGTTCTATAAGGTGAAGAGATAATACAATATTCAGGGCAAAAAAGTGCATCTGCAGAACACGCAGCATCAGTCCTAAAAAAAAGGGAGCATATTTTAGGCCATCCGCTCCCAACATATCCATTAAGCAGCGGCTGCGGCGAGTACCTAACAGTGTATATGAAATCTACTTCTCTAGTACTATATTATCCACACGAAAACCCAGGTGTAATACATACCATGTGCATGTGACCTTAAGGGGTTTTGACCACATACCAATATGGAATGTCAAGAGGATGTGCTACAAATGTAAACCTCATTAAAGGGGTTATCCCACGAATAATGTAAAAAATGAAAATCAGACATCATATAGTACATAACACCCTCTTTCTAACAAAGCTAGAACCAGCCCTGTACTTCACATGGATCCAGAGATCTCCTCATTCATAGCTCTGCTAGATTTATATCAAGCTGACAGCTCAGGAGGCGTGTCCATGTTCTACCTATCACAGCTCCGGGGTCCATGTTCTACCTATCACAGCTCAGGAGGCAGTTGAAAGATGAAACTGAGCATGTGCGGCCTTCTCAGCGAATAGGTCAAAGAAATAAGAAATTAAGTGGACCTATACAGATAAATTTTATTGAATAACTCAGTAGCTATACAAAATTTTTAATTACATGCAATTACAAAAGTATTCAGATCCAGGTGCTGGTTTAAAAACTGTAGAATATTTTTCGTGGGACAACACCTTTAACTTTGGAAAACTAAGGGGGTGCTGCTCTTGCACTTAGCTTCATCATGCAGATCCCCCTTTTAAATGCATCAGTCATGTGTAAACCTATTAACAACAAATGTCCACCATGGTATTACTGTATCTTTTGGGTTTATGTGTTCTCAGTGTAGTATTTTTTTTCTAAGTTCAGCTACATTCTATAGATCTACAAAGCAGCATAAGGCCTCATGCACATGACCGTATCCATTTTGTGGCCCACAAATCGTGAATCAATAAAATGCAAATACCTGCCGTGTGCATGCTGCAATCTTCTCACTCCCTTAAAGGGAATCTGTCAGCAGTTTTATGGGCAACTAAGGGCAACATAAACTACTTCCAGATCGCCTTAGCAAAATGCTGGGTCACTTTCTTTAGTAGCCATTTTGCTAAAATCCTGTGCAAAACAGCTCGAGCGCATACCAAACAAGTCCCCATATTCATGAGCTCATGACTCTACCCCTTCACCTGCTGCTGATTCATATTGAAAAAAACTGTCAATCAGAGGCAAGTGGGTGGGGAGAGCCATGAAGCTAATGAATATCAGGAATCATTGGCCTGCACTGAAGCAGTTAGAACCTAGCAGCAGAAAACTGCTGACAGATTTACCGGCCTATTCTTGTCCGCATAACTGGCCACACACGGATGCAGACAGCACATGGATGACATGGGTCCACATTTTTTTGCAGACCCGTGGAAATGAGTGGGTCCAAGTGCCATTTGCAAAAAATGCAGATAGGACGAGGACCAAAACTATTGCCTAACACTCAATGATACTTACACATTGTCTCCTCGTACGATGTACAGTCCAAGCACCACTTGTTCCACTCCTTGTGATGAGCTGAATACTCGCTCATGACTCTCATCCAAAATGAGGTTAATAGTCTGATCAAAACCCTTAAGCGTTCCCTAGGAGAAAAACAGGAAGCCATGTCAGAAATAGGAAAGGAGAAAATGCAGTAGCCTACAGGCAGAACGCGGGGCACTGACCATCAACCATCTAAACAGGATCAAATGTTAACCAGCCAGCCAGCTAAAGGCCCATTTACACTGTTCCTTCCCGACAATCGCCAGTGGACAAGACTACTGCATTTACATGCAGCGATCTCCTCCACAATATCGCTAATGCCATCACTCGCCCCCATACAGAATCATTGTTTGCTGGCAGTGGCGTCTGTGGCATCTTTACACTGGCAGATTACACCAGGCAGTGTAAAGGGGTCTTTACACTAGAATAGATTACAGCCTGTATGATATGACCAATGTGCTTTATATTATCAATGAACTTTGGGAGCAAAAAGTGCTCTTAAAGGGGTTGTCCAAGTTATGGAAAAAAAATATAGCACTGTAAATCTGATGGGCAGCAATATATAACTAAGTTCAGCAAGTTTTAGGCAAAAAAAAAAATCTATATTTCCTCATTTCCCTGGTTCTCTTCTGGCCTTTGTTTACATGCAGTAATAACAATCTCTGCCCCTCCCCCTTCTCTGCAAAGGCAGTGAATATAAGTGCTGTGAGTATATGTCTGCCTGCTGGAATACTCAGCAGCATGTTGTTTGTGTAGGACTACAAGTCCCAGCTGTACAATGACACTGCTGATACACACAGGAAATTCTCCCTACCTGTTCTTGTACAATTCCTCTATAGCTCCTTGCCCAGCATTTGTCTCCTCTCACTGCTGCAGCTACTATTTGTTGTAAAGCCTTGAGGCCTCAGTGTGTTCTGGCTGAAGGGGTTAATGTTTTATCTGAAGGAATCCAGGGAGAGAGCAGATAGCAGGAGCCCGGCAAAGAAAGGGGGTGTGGCCAGTGACGTCTCGTGTACAGACTGTTATCTGAACTCTGAGGCTTGTACATGAAACATCATAGACCAGGGAGATAAGGTGACATCACAGGTCATGTGACCCTCAGTCAACTCTGAGAAACCAGCAGCTTTAGAGTCACAAAGTATATGGGAAAGTTGTTATACCTGACAAGTTAGAAACATATAAAGAACAAAAAAATAACTCGGACAACCCCTTTAAGTCGTCATCATTAGGGATGAGCGAAAAGACTTCAGATGTTCACATAAAACTTCAGTACAGTATTAGAATGTATTGACTTCAATGAGCCAGTTATTACTTCGCAAAGTCTCGCTAGACTTTGCGTAATAACTTAAATTCATTTCTACTGTAAAAAAACAGTTTCCCAAACTTGTGAGACTTCGTGAAGTAATAACTTTGGCTCATCGGAGCCAATACATCCTAATGCTCTACTGAGCTCCTGCTCCATACAATATTAGAACAAAGTTTTGTGTGAATCAACTTCGGATGTTTCATACAAAGTCTATTTCGCTCATCCCTAGTCGTCATCATCATCCAAAATAAATGGAATGCTGTTGACAGGCTTGTTCGGGAAAATCTTGTCAAAAGAGGAAGACTGCATAAAATAATAAAAGGCTGATACTCCCCTGTTATATGAGGGGTGTTCAATAAGTTATCTAGCTGAATATGAAAACACCATTTTCTGAGAAAATTGAACTCACTACTTTTCAATCTAAGCCCCGTTGACTTCAACACACTTATTCCACTTCACCTCTAGTGATCGGGTGCCCTCAGAATAGGGGACTTCTTCCTGATCCAGGAACCCTGTTACTGCCTCTATGACTGCATTGTCTTCAGGAAACGGTTACCCATGCAGAAATTTCTTCAGGTATCAAAAGAGAAAGTAATCACTGGGAGCCAGGTCTGGATGGTTAAGCTCCATGAAGCCACATTACTTGTGATTTCCGAGACTTGAGAGCTGGTGCATTGTCGTGAAGCAGCAACAAACCTTCCAACAACTTCCCACTGTGTTTCTCTTTGATTGCCTTATATAATGCCTTCATTGTTGAAGCATAGGTGTCTCCAGTAATTGTATTGTGTGGTATGAATTCTAGTAATAAAACACCTTCTGTATCCCAAAAAACTGTTGCCATCATCTTTCCAGCTGACTGCTGCACACAAGATTTCTTGGTGACCCCTTTTGCTTCCAATGCATGGACTCTTGTTTGGTCTCAGGGCCATGGTAGTGGACCTATGCTTCATCACCCAAATTAATTTGAGAATAGAAATCTCCTGGATTTTCTGTAAGCATGTCTAAATTATCTTGCATAATTGCTAGTGACAAGTTTTTGTCTCAGATGTCAACATTTGTGGCACCCACCGGGAAATGACCTCTGACATGACATGAATGATACTGGAAACTGTGCCAACTGAAATGCTAATTCATCAGCTATAATACTGACGTTGACCCGACGATCTTCCAAAATCATGGCCTCCACTTTATGGCACACTTCCTCTGAAGATGATTCGACAGATCACTGCGAATGAGGGCCACCAAGGTTGAGCGGTATACCGGTGTCTGCAATATACCACGGTAATAAGAAACAGCGATATGACGATATCAGCGTTTCCTAATAACCGCGGTATTTAATTACGTCATAGGAGCGGTCGCACGTGTGCCAACTGCTTCTAAAACGTCCATGTCCTCCCGCCTGCGTACATTAGTGTTGGTCCCTGCAGCGGCCACATCCTCATTGCCATTTCCACCCACCAAACCGACACCAAGCCCGGAACCTGTGGGCAGAGAGCGGCCCTGTACCTGCTGCAGCATCGCATCCTGGATTCCTCCCAAAGAGTCTGGGAGAACAAAGCTGGGAGCACTGGGGACCTCCGATTCTGGACCCCAGGTATTTGTCAGCACAGTGGGCACGTGTTAGTCCCCACAGCGGCCATATCCTCCTCATTCCTAACCCCGCCCACCAAAGTCAGGAAGTGAGCAGCAAGTGAGGGAGGTTATGCAGGTCTCTCGGGGAGCTCGCCTGGCCTGGCCTGCCACTGGAGGCTGGAGAAGTGTGACAGCAGAGGAGAAGGTAAATGATAGTGGTCCTCTCTTCCTGCCTAGACCCCCTGAGGCCCATCAGCAGCCCCTGCACAGGGTTCCTCATCTCTACCCAATAGAAGGAGATGGGGAATATACCTGTCAGGAGTCCCATCACTAGAAGCCCCACACAGTATAGTGTCTCCCTCTTGTCCCATACAGGAGCAACAAGGAGACACTACTGTATACTGTATGTGGCAACAAGGAGACATTATACTGATTTGGGGGGGGGGGGGGTCGGGGAGAGAGCAGGTATAATGTCACCATTTGGCGAACCCCCATTCAGTATAACGTCTCCGTGTGGCCCCCATTCAGTATAACATCTCCTTGTGGCTGCCCCCATACAGCATAACGTCTCCTTGTGGCAGCCCCCATACAGCATAACGTCTCCTTGTGGCAGCCCCCATACAGCATAACGTCTCCTTGTGGCAGCCCCCATACAGCATAACGTCTCCTTGTGGCTGCCCCCATACAGCATAACGTCTCCTTGTGGCTGCCCCCACACAGTATAACGTCTCCTTGTGGCTGTCAGGGGTGAAAAAAGCATCTGACGAAGCCATACCGGCGAAACGCGTTGGGTGAGTGTGGGGCTGCCATGCAGTTGAAGGACTGGTGATGATGAATTGTTTGATGTTGGTATACCTTGGGTGTTTGATGTACTGGTTATTTCCTGCCCTGTACCATCGTTTATGGTAGATTGTTTAGTCACTTGTGGTATTCACTATTGGTAGTTGTGGTTAGGTTATTCTATATTTATATATATCCTGGTATTTATGTATGTCCTTCATTACAGTATCATTATTAGTGCATGTTCCCCACACCTGGGGTTGTATGTTTTTACCTGCTACCTCCCCCTACTGTGGATTCCTCCATCTTTTATGTATTTTATATCAATAAAGTCTTTGTAATTTGCTATAGGTTGGTGGTATTATTATTAGGGCACCACATAGTCTTTTTGTAGGTTTTGTACGTAATGGTGTGTGACTTTTGCCCAGTTATAGGCCTAGTGATTCTATGTTTATATTGCCCACATACAGTGTAACGTCTCCTTGTGGCTGCCCCCATACAGCATAACGTCTCCTTGTGGCTGCCCCCATACAGCATAACGTCTCCTTGTGGCTGCCCCCATACAGCATAACGTCTCCTTGTGGCTGCCCCCATACAGCATAACGTCTCCTTGTGGCTGCCCCCATACAGCATAACGTCTCCTTGTGGCTGCCCCCATACAGCATAACGTCTCCTTGTGGCTGCCCCCATACAGCATAACGTCTCCTTGTGGCTGCCCCATACAGCATAACGTCTCCTTGTGGCTGGCCCCATACAGCATAACGTCTCCTTGTGGCTGGCCCCATACAGTATAATGTCTCCTTGTGGCTGCCCTATACAGTATCACGTCTCCTTGTGGCCCCCATACAGTATCACGTCTCCTTGTGGCCCCCATACAGTATCACGTCTCCTTGTGGCTGTCCTATACAGTATAACGTCTCCTTGTGGCCCCCATACAGTATCACGTCTCCTTGTGGCCCCCATACAGTATCACGTCTCCTTGTGGCTGGCCCCATACAGCATAACGTCTCCTTGTGGCTGCCCCCATACAGTATAACGTCTCCTTGTGGCTGGCCCCATACAGTATAATGTCTCCTCGTGGCTGGCCCCATACAGTATAATGTCTCCTTGTGGCTGCCCTATACAGTATCACGTCTCCTTGTGGCTGCCCTATACAGTATCACGTCTCCTTGTGGCCCCCATACAGTATAACGTCTCCCTGTGGCTGGCCCCATACAGTATAACGTCTCCTTGTGGCTGCCCCCATACAGTATAACATCTCCTTGTGGCTGCCCCCATACAGTATATTGTCTCCTTGTGGCTTCCCCCATACAGTATAACGTTTCCTTGTGGCTGCCCCCACACAGTATAATGTTTCCTTGTGGCTGCCCCCACACAGTATAATGTCTCCTTGTGGCTGCCCCTATACAGTATAACGTCTCCTTGTGGCTGCCCCCATACAGTATAATGTCTCCTTGTGGCTGCCCCTATACAGTATAACGTCTCCTTGTGGCTGCCCCCATACAGTATAATGTCTCCTTGTGGCTGCCCCCATACAGTGCCCTAATAATACTACCACCAATCTATAACAAATTACAAAATAACCTAACCACAACTACCAATAGTGAATACCACAAGTGACTAAACAGCCTACCATAAACAATGGTACAGGGCAGGAAATTAACAGTACATCAAACACCCAAGGTATACCAACATCAAAAAATTCATCATCACCAGTCCTTCAACTGCATGGCAGCCCCACACTCACCCGACGCGTTTCACCAGTATGGTTTGTCAGGGGTGAAAAAAGCATCTGACGAAGCCATACCGGCGAAACGCGTTGGGTGAGTGTGGGGCTGCCATGCAGTTGAAGGACTGGTGATGATGAATTGTTTGATGTTGGTATACCTTGGGTGTTTGATGTACTGGTTATTTCCTGCCCTGTACCATCGTTTATGGTAGATTGTTTAGTCACTTGTGGTATTCACTATTGGTAGTTGTGGTTAGGTTATTCTATATTTATATATATCCTGGTATTTATGTATGTCCTTCATTACAGTATCATTATTAGTGCATGTTCCCCACACCTGGGGTTGTATGTTTTTACCTGCTACCTCCCCCTACTGTGGATTCCTCCATCTTTTATGTATTTTATATCAATAAAGTCTTTGTAATTTGCTATAGGTTGGTGGTATTATTATTAGGGCACCACATAGTCTTTTTGTAGGTTTTGTACGTAATGGTGTGTGACTTTTGCCCAGTTATAGGCCTAGTGATTCTATGTTTATATTGCCCACATACAGTGTAACGTCTCCTTGTGGCTGCCCCATACAGCATAACGTCTCCTTGTGGCTGCCCCCATACAGCATAACGTCTCCTTGTGGCTGCCCCCATACAGCATAACGTCTCCTTGTGGCTGCCCCCATACAGCATAACGTCTCCTTGTGGCTGCCCCCATACAGCATAACGTCTCCTTGTGGCTGCCCCCATACAGCATAACGTCTCCTTGTGGCTGCCCCCATACAGCATAACGTCTCCTTGTGGCTGCCCCCATACAGCATAACGTCTCCTTGTGGCTGGCCCCATACAGCATAACGTCTCCTTGTGGCTGGCCCCATACAGTATAATGTCTCCTTGTGGCTGCCCTATACAGTATCACGTCTCCTTGTGGCCCCCATACAGTATCACGTCTCCTTGTGGCCCCCATACAGTATCACGTCTCCTTGTGGCTGTCCTATACAGTATAACGTCTCCTTGTGGCCCCCATACAGTATCACGTCTCCTTGTGGCCCCCATACAGTATCACGTCTCCTTGTGGCTGGCCCCATACAGCATAACGTCTCCTTGTGGCTGCCCCCATACAGTATAACGTCTCCTTGTGGCTGGCCCCATACAGTATAATGTCTCCTCGTGGCTGGCCCCATACAGTATAATGTCTCCTTGTGGCTGCCCTATACAGTATCACGTCTCCTTGTGGCTGCCCTATACAGTATCACGTCTCCTTGTGGCCCCCATACAGTATAAAGTCTCCCTGTGGCTGGCCCCATACAGTATAACATCTCCTTGTGGCTGCCCCCATACAGTATATTGTCTCCTTGTGGCTTCCCCCATACAGTATAACGTTTCCTTGTGGCTGCCCCCACACAGTATAATGTTTCCTTGTGGCTGCCCCCACACAGCATAATGTCTCCTTGTGGCTGCCCCTATACAGTATAACGTCTCCTTGTGGCTGCCCCCATACAGTATAATGTCTCCTTGTGGCTGCCCCCATACAGTGCCCTAATAATACTACCACCAATCTATAACAAATTACAAAATAACCTAACCACAACTACCAATAGTGAATACCACAAGTGACTAAACAGCCTACCATAAACAATGGTACAGGGCAGGAAATTAACAGTACATCAAACACCCAAGGTATACCAACATCAAAAAATTCATCATCACCAGTCCTTCAACTGCATGGCAGCCCCACACTCACCCGACGCGTTTCACCAGTATGGTTTTGTCAGGGGTGAAAAAAGCATCTGACGAAGCCATACCGGCGAAACGCGTTGGGTGAGTGTGGGGCTGCCATGCAGTTGAAGGACTGGTGATGATGAATTGTTTGATGTTGGTATACCTTGGGTGTTTGATGTACTGGTTATTTCCTGCCCTGTACCATCGTTTATGGTAGATTGTTTAGTCACTTGTGGTATTCACTATTGGTAGTTGTGGTTAGGTTATTCTATATTTATATATATCCTGGTATTTATGTATGTCCTTCATTACAGTATCATTATTAGTGCATGTTCCCCACACCTGGGGTTGTATGTTTTTACCTGCTACCTCCCCCTACTGTGGATTCCTCCATCTTTTATGTATTTTATATCAATAAAGTCTTTGTAATTTGCTATAGGTTGGTGGTATTATTATTAGGGCACCACAGTCTTTTTGTAGGTTTTGTACGTAATGGTGTGTGACTTTTGCCCAGTTATAGGCCTAGTGATTCTATGTTTATATTGCCCACATACAGTGTAACGTCTCCTTGTGGCTGCCCCCATACAGCATAACGTCTCCTTGTGGCTGCCCCCATACAGCATAACGTCTCCTTGTGGCTGCCCCCATACAGCATAACGTCTCCTTGTGGCTGCCCCCACACAGTATCACGTTTTCTTGTGTCTGCCCCCATACAGTATCACGTCTCCTTGTGGCCCCCATACAGTATAATGTCTTCTCCTTGTGGCTGCCCCTATACAGTGTAACGTCTCCTTGTGGCCCCAAATGGTTTTTCTAATAAATGGCTATTTATCGCGATCTATATCGTTATCGCAATAAATTTCTTAATATCGTTATTGTGGGAAAATTTTTTATATCGCTCAACCCTAGGGCCACCTTCGATTGATTCCCTACCCCAGGGATGCTCAACCTGCGGCCCTCCAGCTGTGGTAAAACTACAACTCCCATCATGCCCAGCTGTAGGCTGATAGCTGTAGGCTGTCCAGGCATGCTGGGAGTTGTAGTTTTTGCAACAGCCGCAGGTTGGGCATCCCTGCCCTACCCCATTTAATCTGCTTGGCCCAAAGGTTTACTTGTAGAAGGAGGGTGCATCATCACCATATACAGGAATCATCCTTTCATGGATTTCTTTAGGCTTCTTTTCTTCCTGAACGAAGCTCCTCATCCCTCGCTTTCTTTGTAGAACTGAACTTTACTGCACTTGCCATCCTGTCACTTCCAGTGCTTTCATCAGACTGAACTGCTACTGTGTGTGTTGCATATCCAGACATGTCTCAAACTGCACAGACAAGCTCATCTCTCTAACACTGACAGAACATGCTGAGGTAGATAACTTATTGAACACCCCTGGTATAGCCTGCCATTCTAGTGCTGCTGCCCCGGTGTCCCCAAGGCGCTTTGATTACTTGGCTGCAGTGATGACGTCTCCGTCTACAAATGTGACTGGCGCAGTCAATCTCTAGCCTCAGCAGGCTCGAACCATGTATTTCTGATGCAAGTGATTACCTGCAGTGGTCACACGGGCATGTCACCAGTGCAGCCATGTAAATAATGTCTCATGGGGCACATCAGAGTGTCAGCACTGGAATAGCTGACACAGCTTCTAAGGTACACATCTTCTACTAAGAAAATCAAGACAGCTAGGCATGCTTTTTGTATGCCCCACATGTGGTGAGCACAGAGGCTTAGGCATAATGTGGTACAGTCACAGATCATACATAACCCAGTCATCCAACCTATGATCTTCTAGCTCTTGAAATCCCATGGTCTGGCACCGGCTACGCTTACATGTTCACACTGGTGTGTGTCTTTCACCCATCAAATCCATTCTACATATGACACGTGCTTGGTGCACCCACATTTCACACGTGTCCCACTAAGCTCGATGGACATCATAATGCTGCACTTTTAAACAAATTACACATTTTACACATCTGCAGTAAAAAGTGAGTAATATTTCTTACCACAATCATCCTTCCATCGGCCGTAATAACCGCAACCGTTCCTGCAGGATCTGTTAAGGCTGCATACTTAAAGCAAAAGAACCCTGATTTACAGGGGTTACCCCATAACAACCCTTCTCTATCACAGAGTACATGGCTGCAATGTATTGGGGGAGGGGGGTCTATTTGGGACCCTCTTGCTCTGGCGGTTGTCTGTTGTCCATTTCTTACATGCATGCTATTCATCTGAATGGTCACCATATAATACATTTCTGTCTAGACACGGCTTTAGCCCACTGCCACAGATCTAGTTCTTGAGACTTGACAGCAGATGTTCCAAGGATCTCAGGATGCTGATTAGCGGCAGTTGTCTAATTGCCAAGCCAGCTTCCATCAGAGGGGGTGTCTAGGACCAGGAAACCGCAACAGCATTATGGGAATCTCCTTCCTAATTTTGTGCCTGGAAATTCTTCATGATATCTACAATCTGTTTTCTGGATATAAAGCTAAGTTAGTGAATATCAAATAATGATATCAGCTCCTTTAAAGGGGCTGTCCGGGTTTAGAGCTGAACCCAGTCATATCCCCGTTTTTCACCTGGACAGCCCCCCTAATAGGAGCATATCATGAAGCTGAATCGCGCAGGGCAAAGGCTTTTTAGGAGATCCTGTGATGTATCAGGCTCTCCATAGGGACTGCTAGGCAGAGGCTTCCACCTAGCAGTGTGCCCGGTGACGTCACCAGCACTAATCGGCAGGCTTCAGCGCTGCCCTAGCCGTTTTACAGGCTAGAGCAGCACTAAAGCTTACCTATTAGTGCTGGTGATGTCACTGGGAACACTTGTAGGCGGAAGCCTCCACCAAGGAGTATTAAAAACATAAATTAAACAGCCCTTGCCCTGCTCAGTCCAGCACAGAGTAAGGGAGATCATCGGAGCATGAAATGTTCCAAAGCTGATATCAGAGGGGTTAGAAGGGTGAAAAACGGGGATATGTCCCGGACAACTCCTTTAAAGGGGTTTTGTCACTTCAGTAAGTGGCATTTATCATGTAGAGAAAGTTAATACAAGGCACTTACTAATGTATTGTTATTATCCATATTGTCTCCTTTGCTGGCTGGATTCATTTTTCCATCACATTATACACTGCTTGTTTCCATGGTTACGGCCACCCTGCAATCCATCAGTGGTGGCTGTGCTTGCACATTATAAGAAAAAATGTCGGCCTGTCTGGTGACCAGGACTGTGGGAGCTCACAATACATTAGTAAGTGGCTTGTATTAGCTTTCTCTACATGATAAACGCCACTTACTGAAGTGACAAAACCCCTTTAAGTCATTTTCTGGCCGTCAGTGAATATAAACATTCTAGATTACTTTGTCCCGATCACGTCCAAGTGACTCTGGTGCACGATTTATAAAACGGGTTATTTTTACCTGCATCCAATCTGCAATTTTTGCAGATCGGACACGGATCCGATTATTTCTAGGAGGCCGCAGAAGACCACATGCGTATGTCCAACTCTTGTCTGTACTGGGAAAAGAATAAGCACTTCTACAGAAGTGTGGGGCAGGCGGAACAGGAAAGGGCAGGGAGCACATGGATGGTATCCCAGGTTTGCAGACTGTGAAAGATACAGTCGTGTGCATGAGGCCTAAAGGAAATACCTCTATGGCATGAAGCTTTAGACGCTAAACTTGCGGCCCTCCAGCTGCTGCAAAACTACAACTCCCAGCATGCTCCGATAGCTATAGACTGTCCAGGCATGATGGAAACTGTAGCTCTGCCTCCCTGCTTTAGAGCCTCAGTTGCTGACCTGCACATGATGCTCTTCTTCCAGTCAACGATGCAAGCCACAACGGAATATGGCAAACTCCAATTATCAGTGTTTGCGGGGTCGTTGCCCTGGTAGAGACTGCTGTTCAGGAGATCGGGAAGAGATGTGAACAGAATCGGTTATCAGTATAGTAAAAGCTTGATATTTTTACAGCTATAAGGTTTTTCCAACCCAGAGAAGCCCCTTTAAGAATACTCTGTTTTATAGGGGTATTTGAAGACATTTATGGTACATCAACAGGGTCCTACATCTGGGACCCATCTCCAAAACGAGGATGAATAGGCATGGCCATCTCCGTTCACTTCTTGTGGGAGTCGCCATCAGCCAAGCTGTAACTCCCATAGAAGTGCATGGCCATCTATTCATTCATCCTCACCAGGTGGGATGGCGGTCCAGGAATCCCCATTCAGCTCCCAGACATTTATGGCAGACTGGAATACCCTTTTAAAAGACCTGCATCAAGCCAACATGAGATGACCAGGGCAGGATTTCAGCCTTTGGACAGATGCTCTATTCAACACCAGCAAGCAGAGATCCCGAACCAAGTACACTGGAAAGTTTAACACTTGCCCAAAATCAGAAAAGCAGCTGCAGATGACAAGGTCCAGTGCCTTGCCCATTGTGACAAAATATATCCTGATCCCTGCCCCAGTTAGATCTGAGGAAAGGATAAGGGGTCTGGACCATAAAAACAACTGCTGATCATCTCTAGAAGAAGTCGACCCCGGTGCAAGCACAGAGCGCACCTGGAAGCCTATGTGCTACTTTACGTCACCAGACACAGGACAGGCAGCCCTGAGCACCATGTCTGTAGCAGCAGGATACGGTTGATATAATTCTCTAGCGCCGACGTCATATCACCGACCAGAAGAAGCGACGGCTACACGTTATACCGATGAACACAAGG
This sequence comes from Rhinella marina, assembly GCA_900303285.1. Classification (NCBI taxonomy): domain Eukaryota; kingdom Metazoa; phylum Chordata; class Amphibia; order Anura; family Bufonidae; genus Rhinella; species Rhinella marina. The sequence continues at coordinate 98,371 of ONZH01026896.1, forward strand.
AAGCCGCCAGGGTAAAGCGAAGAGTCGCCTTTCATAACGTCATCACTCCTCGACCAAAATAAAACACCGCCTCCCTCCAAAGAGGGCCGCAAATGCCGCCATTTTGCTGGTGATACTTTATAGGAAGTGGTTGAGTGGCTACAATAAAATGTCTCGTGTGAGCGGGATGTGTTTCTTTATAATTACACCTGACTGATATTCTACTAAATAGGATTTGCTATGTATTTATTCACACGTTTTCTCCACTGGAGCGATAATGTGCTTAGCAGACATATTATCTACACGAGCTGATGAGCTGCGCAGACGCAGTCCAGTCAGCAAGCTTGTATTGCTTAGCGACAGCTGTAATAGTGCGCCCCATAGTGGCAGCAAGCATAAACAGCGCATGTTGTAACGTTTTAGAATTATAGAATTTTCCAAGTCTTTCCCATTCATTGAATTACAATTGTGGCAGCAGCTATTCTGCAGTAACCAGGAAACAAAGGCAGCATGGATATATTACTCAAAGATAGGCCCCTTTCAGACGAGCACCAAGGTGTCGGACTCGCAGCGTGGGTATGCGGCAGCTCCGGACCTGACCTCCCTGCATTGACAGGGTCGCATAGCATTATATTCATTTATGATGCTAGGTAACCCTTACAGTTCTGGAATGTATTGGATAACACTGACATAACTCATTCTGTGCCATACAGTACATCCCAGAACTGTAAGTTACCTAGCATCATAAATCAATATAATGCTATGCGACCCTGTCAATGCAGGGAGGTCAGGACGGGAGCTGCCGCATACTCAGAACTCGCCCATCTGAAAAGGACCTAAGGCTAGGTTTATATCTGCGTTACTGTATTCCGGAAGTCTACCCTTTTAGAGGCGCAGATAACCCGGAATTGCAGTATCCAGTATAGCCAGACACTGCCAGGGCCCACCGGATCCCCGTTTCCTATAACAGAATCCGTTGGATTTGTGACATGAATGCCAGCTGTCTGCCATAGAAATACTGCTTAAAGGGAGTCTGTCAGCAGGATATTGGGTATAGAGATAATTACATCTCTATACCGGCCTTACTGCTGTGATTGTAAATATGTAATTGTTATTAGGGCAGTAGTTTACATAAAAAAGCGTTTTTATTAACATGTGAAATACCTGGATAAGGAGCCCAAGGGGAGGTCCTGCGAGCCGTTGGAGCCCGGGCACGCCGCAGATTTCGGAGCCCAGCACCGCCCTCCAGCTAATTATGCACGTCCCTTCAGCACTGTCTTCTCCTCCGGCTGCGGCACAGACTCTTGTATGCACGGCGCATGCGCGAGATGTGCCGCAGCCGGGGGAGAAGACAGCGCTGAAGGGGCGTGCATAATAAGCTAGAGGGCGGAGCTGGGCTCCGAAATCTGCGGCGCGACCGGGGTCCAACGGCTTGCAAGACCTCCCCTTGGGCTCCTTATCCAGGTATTTCACATGTTAATAAAAACGCTTTTTTATGTAAACTACTGCCCTAATAACAATTACACTTACATATTTACAATCACAGCAGTAAGGCCAATATAGAGATGTAATTATCTCTATACCCAATATCCTGCTGACAGAATCCCTTTAATGTAACATTTTTTTTCAAGCCAACATTTTTGGCGGACACCAAACTGATCCCGTTATAGTGAACGGCTGTGGCTGGCTTTGTCGGATATAGCAATTCTAGTATTTTGCTCCTCTAACGGAACAGACTGCCAGAATACCATAATGCAAATGTGGACATACCCTAAGGACTCATTCATCTACATGTGGAGCTTATAGGCAGAGTCCTTACAGATCCACACCCGTAGGCATGCAGAATTTAAAAGCTAACAGGGAGGACATATAACGTGCAATAAAGTCCCCGCATCCACTTCAAAGAAAAAGACATATGGGAGATATGATCTCCTAAACATGGCATGGTCCTATACTAGCCATAGGTTGCACGAATTAAACTGATAAACTCTGCTGGTCTAGGGTTGTGAGGGGGTAAATGACTGATTTCCTGGTGCTCTAGGGTAGAAGAAAAGTTAATGCCTGCTTCCCTGGTGGTCTTCATCGTGGAAGGGGGCTGAGCTACCATACAAGACCTAACCTCAGGACAGATGTAGCACTGTCAATCGAAGAAAGCAGTCATTTTTTAATCCGGGACAGCCCCGTTAATGATAATTTCCCTGATGGACTAAGTTAGTAGAGAAGTTAAAGGGGTTGTCCAAGTTATGGAAAAAAAATATAGCACTGTAAATCTGATGGGCAGCAATATATAACTAAGTTCAGCAAGTTTTAGGCAAAAAAAAAAATCTATATTTCCTCATTTTCCTGGTTCTCTTCTGGCCTTTGTTTACATGGAGTAATAACAATCTCTGCCCCTCCCCCCTTCTCTACAAAGGCAGTGAATATAAGTGCTGTGAGTACATGTCTGCCTGCTGGGATACTCAGCAGCATGTTGTTTGTGTAGGACTACAAGTCCCAGCTGTACAATGACACTGCTGATACACACAGGAAATTCTCCCTACCTGTTCTTGTACAATACAATTCCTCTATAGCTCCTTGCCCAGCATTTGTCTCCTCTCACTGCTGCAGCTACTATTTGTCATAAAGCCTTGAGCCCTCAGTGTGTTCTGGCTGAAGGGGTTAATGTTTTATCTGAAGGAATCCAGGGAGAGAGCAGATAGCAGCCCGGTAAAGAAAGGGGGCGTGGCCAGTGACGTCTTGTGTACAGACTGTTATCTGAACTGTGAGGCTTGTACACTAAACATCACAGAGCAGAGAGATAAGGTGACATCATAGGTCATGTGACCCTCAGTCAACTCTGAGAAACCAGCAGCTTTAGAAACACAAAGTATGTGGGAAAGTTGTTATACCTGACAAGTTAGAAACATATAAAGAACAAAAAAATAACTTGGACAACCGCTTTAATGCTCATAGCCTTGTTGATCTAGTGTAGTGTTATGGAAAATCCCCCTTTCTCTGGTGACCTAGAGTCCCTTGAGGGACTAATGGTTGGTTCCTTCATGGTCTAGAGTGGTGAAGAGATTAATGTCAGCTTCCCTGGTGGGCTAAAGTAGTGGAGGGGTTAATACCTGGTGTCCAGCAGTGGGTTACTCAGCTCCTGGACTCCATCAATGTTTGCTGTGTCTTCTCTCTATCAGGAACCTGTATATGATGTGTTGATCAGGTTTATTCCCTGCACAGACTAATCACATAGAAAAATGAAGGTATTTCCTGCCAAATCACCAAGGGCTAGCACCCCATATGGTTGCACGACTCGCACCCCATTTATCCTTAGAGACTTCTCCTAGAAGCAAGAATTCCTTCAAAATGTGACATTTAATGCAGCATTTTTTTTCTCACAGATGCTCCTGTATCCATCTGTCCCTAATTCTTGTTTATGTCCCTAATTCTTGTGCCTGGCTGATTTGCCAACTCTTTTGGGTGTAGTATAGTGTAGTGACAGGTCCTGTTTAAAGAGAGTCTTTCACCTGATCTGAGTGTCATAGACCGCTCAGATCAGGTTCTAGACCCCCTTACACATGTTACCACAGTACCGTTGGCTAAGTTGTCCCACGCCGTATATGCAAGAAAAACACTTTTAATCCATCTGTCAATCACCCTGAAGTGCCCAGAACCTCGCTAAAGCCGGAAGGAGCCCAAGCCTCCGGGCTATTACTAATGCAAACGCCGCTCTCTCCAGCATCCGTTCCGCCCAGTATTCTAATATTCCTCTCCGCCTCCTGTAACTAAATAGAATACTGGGCGGAACGGATGCTGGAGAAGGGCGGCGTAGCGAGGTTCCGGGCACTTGCGGGGGGTGATTGACAGATGGATTAAAAGTGTTTTTCTGGCATATACGGCGTGGGACAACTTAGCCAACGGTACTGTGGTAACATGTGTAAGGGGGTCTAGAGCCTGATCTGAGCGGTCTATGACACTCAGATCAGGTGAAAGACTCCCTTTAAAGCCTTGATGCCAAAACCATTATATCGATTTACTTACGTGCATGACAAATGTCTATAACTTTTTGATGTTCAAATTATTTTGTTTCCTATCCACAGGACTGATTGGTGAGACTGCCACGACTGCAGCCCCCTACATCTTCTTCCTTATCTCGGTCTACCTCCCTACTTGTGCTCTACGCTATGCAAATGATTTACGACCAACATCTTCCATAATCCGAACCGGTCACTCGTACCCAAGATCTCACCGGAGCTCTGCCAGTTCTCTTAAACTTCTCTTAAACTATCTACCCAAAGAAATTAGGTTAATTCACAATATACACAGTTTCTTTTTAGGTTGGCTTATCACATGCCCTAATCTAACTCTTTTCCTACCTCCCCCTTCATCATCATTCTTCTGAACCTGATCCATCATCAAACATCCATATCCTGTACTCAAATTCACTCCAGACATCGTCTGTGTCATCCCTATCTCCTCATAGATTGTAAGCTTTTGTGAGCAGGGCCCTCATTCCTCTTATTTTAATCGTTGAGTTGTCTGTTGCTATGTTATTTATGACTGTTTGTACATGAACCCTCTGATTTTAAAGCGCTGCGGAATATGCTGGCGCTATATAAATGAATTAGACTATTATTACAACAAAAATCATATAATTGTGGTCTAGCAGTAATCAAACTGACCTGGAGAATGAAGGGTACTGGTCAGTTTTACCACATAGGAGAAAACAAAACCCATAAAACTGTGGTAGACATGTTTTATTTTTTTCCAATTCTACCCCATTTGGAATTTTTTTTTCCAGCTGTCCATTACGTTGTATGCAACAGTAAATGATGCCATAAGAAAATATAACTTGTCCCGTGAAAACAAGCCCTCATACATCCATGTGAACATAAAAATAAAAAAGTTATAGCTCCAGGAATAAATAACGGACACTCAAAAATGGAAAATCGCCATATGGTGCAAGGGTTAAAGGGATTATCCCATAACGAATGTATATAATGTAATTCAGACATCATATAGTACATGACAACTTCTTTCTAACAAAGCTAGAACCAGCCCTGTACCTCACATGGATCCAGATATCTCCCCATTCATTGCTCTGTTAGATTTATATCAAGCTGACAGCTTGATATAAAGGGGAGTGTCTTTTCTGCTGCAGTTCAGGGGGTGTGTCTCAGTTCTCCCTATCACAGCTCAGGGGGCGTGTCTCAGGTCTCCCTATCACAGCTCAGGAGGTGTGCCTCAGCTCTCCCTATCACAACTCAGGAGACAGCTTAAGGATGAAACTGAGCATGTGCGGCCTTCTCAGTGAGCAGGACGAAGAAATAAGAAAAATACCAACAGCAGGTGGCACTATACAGATTTTATTGAATAACTCAGTGGCTATGCTAAATTTTTAATTACATGCTGTAAGGCTATGGAACTAAAGCCGAACTGGTGGTCAGCAAATGCGGCGTACCAGACACGCTTTGCGCAAGCCGTCGCGCTCTGAACACCCTTGAGGGCCGGGGTACTCTTCACCCGCTTCCAGCAGGAAGGGGGGCTTATGCAGAGCCCTTCCCAGGTGCCAGTAGCGAGGCGGCTGGTGGCTGGGCACACCGACCACGGTTGGGCAAAAACTACCAGAGGGTACTGGGAGATAAATGCAGTGAAATGGTTAGAGACAAGAGCAAGGGTAAAAACATAAACCAGGACACGAGAACCAGCAGAACACAGAACCAAGGCTGAAGCAGATAACCAAAGAGAAACACTCACCAGATAGCTTAGTTCCAGCACTGAAAGTAACTGAAATAATCAGCAATGTGTTGAGAGCAAACAGCTAGTTTAAATAGCCCTCGGGGATCACATGACATTGCTGACATCACACCCAATCTCCACCCTCAGGCCAAGGAAGCCTTCAGGTGAAGACTGAGTGGGTGAAAATGAGAATACCTCCCACCACCTCCCTGACTCAGGAAAATAAAGTGGTAGTGGTTTTGCTGGCAACAGCTGAGCGCTAGGTAAGCCCGGCGTCCCGGGACCCCTGGCTAGCGTCAGCGCTGGGAATGACGGCGTCCCGTCTCCCAGCGATACCAGGACGTGTAGTGCGTCTCATAGAATGACATGTACGCATGAAACGCAAACCCTTACTGGATGTGAACCCTCGTGGCCAGCGAGGAGCAAGGGATGCCACGCTGAGGGGCCAGAGACCTGACAGTACCCCTCCCTTGAGGAGAGACCTCTGGGCTCTCACCACCCGGTTTGACCGGAAATCTGGAATGAAATTCCGCAATCAATTTATCTGCATGGATACGCTTTTTAGGAACCCATGACCTCTCCCTGGCCCGTACCCTTTCCCAGTGGACCAGGTATTGAACAGAATTTTGAACCCTCCGAGAATCAACAATCTGTTCAACTTCATACTCCTCCTGACCATCGACCATAACAGGGCCAGGTGGAGTGTGGGGTATCAAAGGCTCCCGAGCCTTTTTAAGGAGGGATCTGTGGAATACGTTAGGGATCCTTAAATTCCCAGGGAGTTTAACTCTAAATGCAACTCGATTGATTACCTCCAAAATAGGGTATGGACCGATAAACCTGGGGGCAAGCTTAAATACAGTGAACCTTAAGCTTGAGATTCTTAGTGGAAACCCACACCAGGTCTCCAACTCTCAAACCTCCCCTGAGATCGGTGTTTATCAGCAAGCAACCTTCTGCTGGTCAACTGCTTTTGGAGGTGCCGACGAATACCAGTCCATACCTCCTTTAGCCGATTGGTAGTCTCAGTGACCCCCGGGATATCGTCACAACCTTTAAGAAAAGGCTGGGGACCTGGGGTGGAACCCCAAGTTACAGTAAAAGGGGGACGTACCCAGAGACTCATGATGCCTATTATTAAGGGCAAACTCAGCCAAGGTAGGTACCTGCCCCATTCAAGCTGGTTGTCCTGAACAAAAACACCTAAGGTAGGTCTCCAACGACTGGTTGGGTTCTTTCCGTGAGACCATTTTGACTGCGGATGGTAAGCAGAGGAGAAAGACAACTCCATCCCAATACGCCCGCAGAAGGATTTCCAAAACCTAGAAATGAACTGGGTACCTCTGTCAGACACAATGCTACAAGGAACCCCATGCAACCTGACAACATTATCGATAAAAATGTTGACCATATCCCTGGGATGAGGGCAACCGGGGAAGGGAATGAGATGACACTGACGGGAGAACCGATCCACAATAACCCAGATAACGGTTTTGCCCTCAGAGACCGGGAGATCGGTGATGAAGTCCATCGAGATAGTGCGACCAGGGTCGGTCTGGGATGGGAAGGGGAGGAGCTTCCCGGGCTGAGAAGACCGAGGTACCTTACTCCTGGCGCACACCTCACAGGATCGGACAAATGCCTCAACATCCCGGTCTCAAAGTAGGCCACCAGAACCCCCGCCTAATCAGATGAGACGTTCCTTTAATTCCTGGGTGGCCAGCCAGGACAGAGTCATGGCAACTCTGAATGATGCGGAGCCTCAGGTGAACTGGGACAAATAGTTTATCTTGAGGGGGTATCTGTGGGGGCCAGGTGTTGCGATTTCATCACCTCCCATCGACGTTGGTGGAGGCGGACCACCACCCCTTGGGGAAGAATAGGAGGTGACTAGCCTCCTCTTGCTGGATAGGGCACAGACTCCTGGATAACGCATCAGCTCGACTGTTTTTAGAGCCAGGAATAAATGAGATGGTAAACCTAAATCTCGAGAAAAACAAGCCCACCTAGCCTGCCTGGGGTTAAGCCTTTTAGCGTTCTCCAGATATATCAGGTTTCTTATGGTCGGTAAGAACCACAAATGGATGTCTGGCCCCTTCTAGGAAGTGTCTCCATTCCTCGAGAGCCAATTTGATGGCTAGTAGCTCCCTGTTGCCAATGTCATAATTCAACTCGGGACTAGAGAACTTCCTAGAGAAGAAGGCACAAGGTCGGAGGTGTGTGAGAGAAGGGGACCCCTGGGATAACACTGCCCCCACTCCAACCTCTGATGCATCTACCTCTACTACAAATGGCCTGTCCAGGTCGGGTTGAACCAGGACAGGGGCAGACGTAAACGCCCTCTTGAGGTTGAAAAAAGCGGAGACAGCATCATCTCCCCACCTAGATACATCGGCCCCTTTGCGGGTGAGGTCCGTAAGGGGCTTCACAATCTTGGAGAAATCCTTAATAAACCTCCTATAAAAAATTGGCAAAACCCAGGAACCTTTGAAGGGCCTTAAGGTTCCGGGTTGGACCCAATCTCGTATGGCCTGCACCTTGGCCGGGTCCATACGGAAACCAGAGGATGACAAAATAACTCCAAGAAACCCGATCTCTTCGACCTCAAAGGAACATTTAGGAGCATTGACATACAGGGAGTATCACTAAGCCTCTTGAGGACCAGGCGCACATGGTCCCTGTGGGACTGGATATCTTTGGAAAAGATCAAAAATATCATCAATGTACACAATGACAAAGAGTCCCAACACATCCCTAAAGATGTCATTAACAAAAGCTTGAAACATGGCCGGGGCATTACAAAGCCCAAACGGCATCACCAAGTACTCGAAGTGTCCCTCAGGTGTATTAAAGGCCGTCTTCCATTCATCACCTGACTTTATACGGATAAGGTTATAAGCCCCTTTAAGATCCAACTTAGAGAAGATCTTGGCCCCCAGGAGCTGGTTGTATAAGTCAGGGATGAGAGGAAGGGGATATTGGTTTCTTATGGTGATTTTGTTGAGCTCTCGATAGTCGATACACGGCCTTAATCCCCCATCCTTTTTGGAAACAAAAAAGAAACCAGCTCCAACCGGAGACTTGGAGGGACGAATAAAGCCCTTAGCGACATTCTCCCCGGACGTAATCCCTCATGGTCACCCTCTCGGGTTCTGAGAGATTAAAAATTCTGCCCTTTGGCAGAGGGGCCCCTGCAACCAAGTGAATCTCGCAGTCATAGGGTCGGTGCGGTGGTAATATAGAACTTCCTCTCTCCGAGAATACTTCTGGAAATTCCTTCATATACCAGGGGACCTGAGTAGAAGAGCAACCAACTGGAGTAATCTCCTGCATACATTTACTCTGACACTCCTTACTCCAACTGGTGACATCCCCATTAACCCAATCAATACAGGGATTATGCTGCCTGAGCCATGGCAGGCCTAATACCACAGAAGCAGGAAGGGCATGCAGAACCCAGAGTTAATTTTTTCCTTGTGAAGCCACCCCACCTGTAAAGAGACCGGTTCGTCAGTGACCGCCTCTACACTCTGGTCAAGAAATGAGCCATCTAATGTGGTGAGACTAATACCAGATTTCAGGGTTTTAAGGGGAACTCCCAGATCCCGGGCTATGGCATGAATCCAAGAAATTAACCTCAGCTCCACAGTCAACAAAAGCATGACCCTTCACCTCCCTTCCCTGGTAAGCAATTACAATTGGAAAAAATAATTTTTTAAATGGGGGTACCTGAGCGCCCAGTTGGGGAGCCCCTGCTCCAACTAGGCGCGGTCGTTTCCCGAATGCTCCAGACGAGGACAATTCCGCTCCCGATGCTTGGCTGATCCGCAGAGCAGGCATGGTTTCTGGGGCCAGGAACGTGGCCTCACAACAGGCGATGATGTCTTTCCCAGCTGCATGGGTTCCTCAGTAGGAGGAGATGTTAACCTTGTCCCAGGTGAGATTCCCTTGGAGATGGACTTATCGTGCAACCGTTCACGTTGCCTCCTATCCAGACGCACAGCCAAGGTCATGGCAGACTCCAGATCTTGTGGTGGCGAGTGGTGCACCAACATGTCCTTGAGGGAATCCGTTAACCCACACAGGAACGCACTTCGCAATGCCGCATCATTCCATCCGGTCTCGATGGCCCACCGCCTGAATTGGGAGCAATACTCCTCTGCCAAGAGATCGCCCTGATGGAGTGATCTAAGGTTAGATTCAGCAATGGCGGTTCTGTCTGGTTCATCGTAAATGAGGCCCAGCGCCTTGAAAAACTCCTCAATGGAATTATGGGCAGGGGAATCCTCAGCAAGAGTAAAGGCCCAAGTCTGGGGGTCCCCCCTGAGAAGGGAAATGACTAGGCCCACCCGAGTCCGCTCATCACCTGAGGAGGTGGGTCTAAGTCGGAAATACAATTTGCAACTTTCACGAAAATTAAAAAATTGCTTGCGATCCCCTGAAAAAAAATCAGGTAGGGGAACCTTAGGCTCAGCGGATGCCCCACCCCCAAACCCGGAATTAGATATGGGCATACTTGGGGTGGCTGAGGTTAACTGGGCTAACACCTGGGTATGGTTCCCCACTGTCATAGCTAGATCCTGAAACATGCTTAGCAGATTATGCATCTGTTCACTTAGCTGTTTTGCAGGATCCATAGGAAGGCTGATTATTCTGTCCAGGTGACACATGCAATTACAAAAGTGTTCAGATCCAGGTGCTGGTTTGTAAACTGTAGAATATTTTTCGTGGGACAATCCCTTTCATTACATCATTGAAGCATTGATATTCCAGACAAGTTCTATCTGCAGTAAAACTAGATCTGCACTAAATAAATTATAATTGTAGCTGGGATATATAGAGTATACAGTATAGAGCTTTGATGGCTAACCTCCAGCACTCCAGCTATGGTAAAACTACAACTCCCAAGATGCACACTTGCTTGGCTGTTCTCAGAACTCCATAGAAATGAAAGAAGCATGCTGGGAGTCGTAGTTTCACCACAGCTGGACTGCCAGAGGTTAGCCATCACTGGTATAGAACATAGCTAATTGGCCAAATAAATGAGGCATGACTAATTGGGTGAAAAGAGGTGACTTCTTTCTAACCATTAACTAGTATCACCATTGCTATTTAAAGTCTGTAGTTGTACCATAGCAACAGAAAGATCAAGAATAAGTCAGAGGAAAATGTAGGAAAACAGAGATAGCAGACCAAAGAGCTTGCCGAGGAGCTCTAAGTATGCTGATCACAACAATATGTGGAGGGGAGAGTCGTAGAAAGATTTTGGAGGAGAGAGCAAAAAGAGCTTAGGGTGGACTGCACTTGTCTGTTTTTAGTGGTGATTTTTGCATGCTTCAGATGTTTGCTAACATCTATGGGAAATATAAAACACAAGCGTTTTTTTTAACCACTGGTGTTTTCGTTGCAGGAATCTCCTCTTGTCTTCTGCTGCTTTCGACCTTGCAATGCAAAGGTTGAAACCTGCAGCATAATCAAAAAAACAATAGTGCAAATGAGTTTACTCTGCAGGTATTTTCTGCAGCATGTGGATGAGATTTCTGAAAATTGAAGCTACTGTACATGTATTATGGAGGCTTGTTAGTTATGTGGTAGTGGTGGTGGACCTTCTCCACTGGATGGCCCCATATATACTTCTTTACCTGTAACCATGATAGTTATGTCCTTGCACCCCATATTTACTTATGTAACACTGTTGGCAAGTGAGCGATTGCAGGACAAACAGATATCACAGCAAACCAGGCCTCTAAATGGGCTCAGTTAATTAGTTTATAGACGCACAGATAAGGTCGCACTGTTGTGTTCTGATAGATGTGATTTACTGTGACAATCCTGGAAATAACAAGGGAATTGGCTAATAGAAGAAATTATATAGTGTCAGTCCCCTCCCCCCTTGAAGCACTCACTGCGTGACAAACATTGACGAGAGGATAATGATGTTCTGAGCCACTTAACCAAAGCAATACAAAATTCATCTCTGTCAATTAAAGCCTGCCGACGCAACATGTCACGAAATCTCTTCCAGTAACTGTACACCGAGGGCCATCATTTATTCATGTGAAATATATTAATGTACATTTCATATGGTGAAGTAGTAAATCGGTCCAAGAGGATACAGTCATATATAGAACATAGGCACTTACCCAGTATCTTTCACATTTTGCTAGTTGTTAACAAATATGGTGTATTAAAGAATCTGTCAGTATTGCCTCCAGCAGCCAATCAGATTCCAGCTTTTCATTATTTTTCACGGCAGGATGGATAATGAAATAAAGGATCTGATTTGTTGCCATCACAATTCTGACACTTTTTGTCACTTTTTTGTATTGGCCCAATTGTGAATGTCCTTTCAAGCCAAGACAGTGCTCCCAACAGCCTATGCTTCCAGCACTGAAACATTGATATGTGCTGTTATGGGGGATCTGTGGATGACACTGTTATGGGGGATCTGTGGAGGACACTGTTATGGGGGATCTGTGTATGTCACTGTTATGGGGGATCTGTGTATGTCACTGTTATGGGGGATCTGTGGATGACACTGTTATGGGGATCTGTGGAGGACACTGTTATGGGGGATCTGTGGAGGACACTGTTATGGGGATCTGTGGATGTCACTGTTATGGGGATCTGTGGATGTCACTGTTATGGGGGATCTGTGGATGACACTGTTATGGGGGATCTGTGGATGACACTGTTATGGGGGATCTGTGGATGACACTGTTATGGGGGATCTGTGGATGTCCACTGTTATGGGGGATCTGTGGATGTCACTGTTATGGGGGATCTGTGGATGACACTGTTATGGGGGATCTGTGTATGTCACTGTTATGGGGGATCTGTGTATGTCACTGTTATGGGGGATCTGTGGATGACAGTGTTATGGAGGATCTGTGGATGACAGTGTTATGGGGGATCTGTGGATGACACTGTTATGGGGGATCTGTGGAGGACACTGTTATGAGGGATCTGTGGAGGACACTGTTATGAGGGATCTGTGGAGGACACTGTTATGGGGGATCTGTGGATGACACTGTTATGGAGATCTGTGGATGACACTGTTATGGAGATCTGTGGAGGACAATGTTATGTGTGACATAGCTTTACAGATTAGCAGCCCTGGTCTGCTCCCCCCAAGAACTGAAAAAAAAGACACTGCTAATTTGTACCTCAGATTCTTAATCTATACTCCACCCCAACCCCTCCCCCCACCACCCCACCCCAATTAACAATTCAGACCACCTAAACAATGTTTTCTTCATTAGTTTAACTAGAGCTCCTTATGGCCCAGACAGCCATGCGGTAACTGAAAGAAGCACCATATGGCGGTGTCCTAAAAGTGCTGCAGACCTAGGTCATACTGGAGTCACAGGGAGCTCACACACAGCTCACAGAGGGGACACACACCGGGAGCAGAGGGAATACAGGGGGCACAGGGAGCACACACAACTCACACAGGAAGCGCGCACAGAGGGGGCACTGGGATCTCACAGAGGAGGCGCAGGGGGCTGACAGAGGGGGCGCGGGGAGCTAACAGAGGGGGCACGGGGAGCTGATAAAGGGGGCACGGGGAGCTGATAAAGGGGGCACGGGGATCTCACAGAGGGGGCACGGGGATCTCACAGAGGGGGCACGGGGATCTCACAGAGGGGGCACGGGGGGCTGACAGAGGGGGAGCAGGAAGCTGACAGAGGGGGCGCGGGGAGCTGACAGAGGGGGCGCGGGGAGCTGACAGAGGGGGCGCGGGGGGCTGACAGAGGGGGCGCGGGGAGCTGACAGAGGGGGCGCGATGGGCTGACAGAGGGGGCGCGATGGGCTGACAGAGGGGGTGCAAGGAGATGACAGAGGGGGATGACAGAGGAGGCGCAGGGGGCTGACAGAGGGGGTGCAGGGAGATGACAGAGGAGGATGACAGAGGGGGCGCAGGGAGCTGACAGAGGGGGCGCGGGGAGCTGACAGAGGGGGCGCGGGGAGCTGACAGAGAGAACGGTGATCGGCAGGGATGGGGGGTGTCAGATCCCTGCTGAGTGTGGGGAGCTGACAGAGGGGGCGCGGGGAGCTTGACAGAGGGGGCGCGGGAAGCTGACAGAGGGGGCGTGGGGAGCTGACAGAGGGGGCGCGGGGAGCTGACAGAGGGGCGCAGGGGGCTGACAGAGGGGGCTCAGGGGGCTGACAGAGGGGGTGCAAGGAGATGACAGAGGGAGATGACAGAGGAGGATGACAGAGGGGGCGCAGGGATGACAGAGGGGGCGCAGGGAGCTGACAGAGGGGGCGCAGGGAGCTGACAGAGGGGGCGCGGGAGCTGACAGAGGGGGCCCGGTGGGCTGACAGAGGGGGCGCGATGGGCTGACAGAGGGGGCGCAGGGGGCTGACAGAGGGGGCGCAGGGGGCTGACAGAGGGGGCGCAAGGAGATGACAGAGGGGGATGACAGAGGAGGCGCAGGGGGCTGACAGAGGGGGTATAGGGAGATGACAGAGGAGGATGACAGAGGGGGCGCAGGGAGCTGACAGAGGGGGCGCAGGGGATGACAGAGGGGGCACAGGGGGATGACAGAGGGGGCACAGGGGGATGACAGAGGGGGCACAGGGGGATGACAGAGGGGCGAAGGGAGCTGACAGAGGGGCGCGGGAGCTGACAGAGGGGGCGCGGGGAGCTGACAGAGGGGGCGCGGGGGGCTGACAGAGGGGGGCGCGGGGGGCTGACAGAGGGGGCGCGGGGGGCTGACAGAAGGGGTGCAGGGAGATGACAGAGGAGGATGACAGAGGGGGTGAAGGGGGATGACAGAGGGGCGCGGGTAGCTGACAGAGGGGGCGCGGGTAGCTGACAGAGGGGGCGCGGGTAGCTGACAGAGGGGGCGCGGGTAGCTGACAGAGGGGCACGGGTAGCTGACAGAGGGGGCACGGGTAGCTGACAGAGGGGGCGCGGGGAGCTGACAGAGGGGGCGCGGGGAGCTGACAGAGGGGGCGCGGGGAGCTGACAGAGGGGGCGCGGGGAGCTGACAGAGGGGGCGCGGGGAGATGACAGAGCTCACAGAGGGGGCTCAAGGGACAGCAGTGACCATCAGTACATGAGGTTAGTGCAGGGCTGTTAAAATAAGAGTGTGACCCAAGCAGCCCTGCACCCCCCTCTTCCACCTACACTTTCTGGATGGACTTACCTGCTGGAGAGGGAATAGGCAGGGTCCTGGGAGCCCCCTGCAGTTCAGGAGCTGAGGTCTGGGGGTCCGATGCAGTTGAAGGCCTAGTCACCCCAGCATGGTTTGGGCCTTGTAGCCTTGAGCAAAGGATGGGGGCGGAGCTATTTTAGCTCCGCCCACACATAACGTCCCAATGCCGGACTTTGGCAGCAGGATCTAATGTTGTGGAGGTAAGACAGGGAGAGGGGGAGACTGTGCAAGGAGGGGGGGTGTTCAGCAGCACCTTAGGAAATAAATAAAAGAACTGAATGAAAAAAAAAGACTCCTAACAGCAGAGAAAAGGCGTATTCAGAAGAATCTGATAAAGTAGTGGAGAGCGCAAAAATAGGGCAGTACAGTTTGTTAAAACTTAAGTACGTATAGGCATAGGTGCTCACCTGTTCTGGTTGCACAAAGATAGGTGCAACTCTAATCAAGACGTATCAACTTTTGAAAAGATTCACCGGGATGGGACGTGCTGCCACAGGAAGAACTGTCCCTAGGAGTAGTAGCCACGTACTCCAGGGTATTCAAATGAAGAAGAGGATGAGTGACTTAGGAATAAGCCTCTCTGTGTTTCCTTTTTTGGGCGCAAAAACATCCAGATCCTCCGGTCGTGTGAATATTAATCAAATTTATTACAGCTAAACATATATAGTAAAAAATAACAAAAGAGAGGGGGGGGGTATTTGCATGTAGGACAACGCGTTTCGGAGATCTTGGGTCTCCTTCTTCAGGTCAAATGGTATACACAGAGGCATGCTATGTAGCTATTTATAGAGATGGTAGATAAAAAACCGCCAAAGGATAGTGGGAGGAGATGGGGTGGGGGGTGGGGAACCCCAAATGTCAGCACTTTACTAAAACATGATTACAAAAGGACTGGTGAAATCTGTATGTTAAAAGACTATATGTCTTTAGAGTATATTATTAAAAAACTTAAAAATGCCCCATAAAGGTTTTAAAAAAAAAAAAAAAAAGAAGAAGCGGAGGCTCCCGATCACGTGACGTCCTCATGTCACGTGACCCGGCATATGCGGAAGTGACCGCAGTGATGTTAAGCAAGGCGGCCAGGAGGCGCGTCCTGCGTTGCCTGGCAAGCGCTTCCGGGAGGTGGAACATGTGCTCGGACACGTGACGTGTCTCCATAGCACCATGCCGCGCCTCCATAGGCCGGGCTGTGTGTGAGTGGATGGTCACGTGATCGGGAGTTGCCGATCACGTGACCCGTAGTCAAGGAGACGCGTCCCTCCGGTAATATATCATCATCACCACAGGTAGCGCGTCTAAATGGCTCATCTGCCCAGAAGCATTAGAGGAAAGTCCTCACAAGAATATATATACACTTTGATAAAAATAAAAAAGGAAAAATGTAAAAGGAAAAATGTATGGTAATTCGGATGACAATGATACATCCTGAAGCGTATTTCAACCAATAAATAATAAATAATAAATAAATAAGACATATATCCTAAACAATATGGGTAGGGAATAATTATATATCTGATAATGTTTAAAAATTATATATATGAAATAAAAACATGAAATAACAAATTATTGAACGGGCCAAAATAGTAACAGATTAGGTGTGCCCGACACATATACAAAGATCCACACATATATATATATATACACATGGGTATCAATATATACACACATATTGACCAATATATTAAAATATATTACTAACTACAAGTTGATCTCAAAGGCCTCATTTAGCCCATAGGGGTTCAATGTATTTAGCTTAAAAATCCAAAACATCTCCCGCCGTCTTATATAGCTTATGTTGCTTTGTTCTTCCCCTGGTATTTGTTCCAGAGGAGTTACCTTAAAATCTACAAACAGACCTTCATGCATTTCGGCAGCGTGCCTGGATACGCTATGTTTGTAGAACCGTTTCTTGACGTTTGATCTGTGCTTATTGATACGTTTTCGTAATGTTTGGATAGTACGTCCTATATAAACCAAACGGCATGGGCATTCTAGGGCGTATATCACAAACGAAGATCCGCAATCAAGGTTGTCTTTAATGGGAATGGTAAGATTATCACGAGGGTTAATAAAGGTATCGGTGGTGTTTATAGATTTACAGCAAAGACATTGCCGGAGGCCACATTTTTTGCTTCCAGGGTTTTTTGCTTCTAATCCATATTTATTGGGAATATCTCTATTTATGGTTTTTAATTTACTTGGTGCTAAAGTATTTTTAAGAGTGCGTGCTCTTCTGAAGGTAAGGCACGGTCTTTTCGGTAGGCCAGGACCAAGTACTGGATCTTTTTGCAGTATGTGCCAATGTTTTTCAAGTATTGCTTGTATAGTTTTATGATCTTGGGTATAGGTGGTAATGAAGTTCCACTCGAACCTGCCAAAGGTAGATATATCTTTCTTACTATTGTTTGGTTTTGGTGCCAGGCAATCAGTTTGTTTGAAATGGGTAGCTTTTAGAAGTGCTCCCTGAATTAAATTCTCCGGATAGCCTTTTTCTTTAAATCTAGCACTAATAATGGCGCTTTGTTCTACAAAATCCCTTCTCTGGTGCAATTCTTCCGCAGTCTTTTAAATTGGCTAAAAGGGATATTTTCTTTCCATTTTTTATAGTGGGCGCTTCTAAAGTCAAGATAACTGTTACTATCCACCTTTTTGAAGAAGGTCTTAGTGTAGATATTGTCAGCTTCACTGTTAATTTCTAAGTCGAGGAACTCGATTTTCTTATCGTTATATGTTCCAGTAAAGGTTAGGCCCCAGGTGTTATCGTTTAGATGGGCGATAAAGGAATTAATTGAACTCTCATTGCCTTGCCAGATGAAAATAAGGTCATCAATGTATCTTCTAAAAAACAAAATATTTTCTTTCCAAAATTGGGATTCATATACATATTGTTTCTCAAAAGACCCCATAAAGAGATTCGCAAAACTTGGCGCAAATTTTGTCCCCATTGCGGTCCCTTTAACCTGTTTAAAGATTTTTTCATTAAATGTAAAAACATTATGGGTAAGAATGAATTCAATCCCCTTGGTGATGAATTCCCTCTGTGCCTTGGGCATGTCTTCATCCTTCTCTAGATATTCTGAGACACATATGATGCCTAATGTATGCTCAATGTTCGAATATAGTGCCGAAACATCTAAAGTGAGCCAATAGAGACCTGGATCCCATTTAATAGATTGTAATTCAATTATCAATGTTGTGGAGTCTTTTAAATAGGAATCTAAGGATAAAACGTATTTCTGTAAAAAGACATCTATATAGTGAGACAGGTTTCTGGTGAGAGCGTTTACACCAGAGATAATGGGTCTTCCAGGGGGGTTTTCCAAACTTTTGTGTATTTTCGGTAAATGGTAGAATAAGGCCAAACTGTAAGTATCTACTAAAAGATATTCCTTTTCTTTTTTGTTCAAGAAAGTATCACCCATCTTAATGAGCGTTTCAAATTCCTCTCTGTGGGCCTTGGAGGGGTCTTTCAGGTTAATGGTAGGTAATAATCCTGATCAGAGAGGATTCTTAAAGCTTCATTGAGGTAGTCTATTCGGTTCTGTATAACTACCCCTCCTCCTTTGTCCGCATTTCTGATTACTAAATCTTCATTTTTTTGTAATTTCTTTAGTGCTTTAAGCGCCATTATTAGTGCTAGATTTAAAGAAAAAGGCTATCCGGAGAATTTAATTCAGGGAGCACTTCTAAAAGCTACCCATTTCAAACAAACTGATTGCCTGGCACCAAAACCAAACAATAGTAAGAAAGATATATCTACCTTTGGCAGGTTCGAGTGGAACTTCATTACCACCTATACCCAAGATCATAAAACTATACAAGCAATACTTGAAAAACATTGGCACATACTGCAAAAAGATCCAGTACTTGGTCCTGGACCTACCGAAAAGACCGTGCCTTACCTTCAGAAGAGCACGCACTCTTAAAAATACTTTAGCACCAAGTAAATTAAAAACCATAAATAGAGATATTCCCAATAAATATGGATTAGAAGCAAAAACCCTGGAAGCAAAAAATGTGGCCTCCGGCAATGTCTTTGCTGTAAATCTATAAACACCACCGATACCTTTATTAACCCTCGTGATAATCTTACCATTCCCATTAAAGACAAACCTTGATTGCGGATCTTCGTTTGTGATATACGCCCTAGAATGCCCATGCCGTTTGGTTTATTATAGGACGTACTATCCAAACATTACGAAAACGTAATCAATAAGCACAGATCAAACGTCAAGAAAACGGTTCTACAAACATAGCGTATCCAGGCACGCTGCCGAAATGCATGAAGGTCTGTTTGTAGATTTAAGGTAACTCCTCTGGAACAAATACCAGGGAAGAACAAAGCAACAATAAGCTATATAAGACGGCGGGAGATGTTTTGGATTTTTAAGCTAAATACATTGAACCCTATGGGCTAAATGAGGCCTTTGAGATCAACTTGTAGTTAGTAATATATTTTAATATATTGGTCAATATGTGTGTATATATTGATACCCATGTGTATATATATATATGTGTGGATCTTTGTATATGTGTCGGGCACACCTAATCTGTTACTATTTTGGCCCGTTCAATAATTTGTTATTTCATGTTTTTATTTCATATATATAATTTTTAAACATTATCAGATATATAATTATTCCCTACCCATATTGTTTAGGATATATGTCTTATTTATTTATTATTTATTATTTATTGGTTGAAATACGCTTCAGGATGTATCATTGTCATCCGAATTACCATACATTTTTCCTTTTACATTTTTCCTTTTTTATTTTTATCAAAGTGTATATATATTCTTGTGAGGACTTTCCTCTAATGCTTCTGGGCATATGAGCCATTTAGACGCGCTACCTGTGGTGATGATATATTACCGGAGGGACGCGTCTCCTTGACTACGGGTCACGTGATCGGCAACTCCCGATCACGTGACCATCCACTCACACACAGCCCGGCCTATGGAGGCGCGGGCATGGTGCTATGGAGACACGTCACGTGTGCCGAGCACATGTTCCACCTCCCGGAAGCGCTTGCCAGGCAACGCAGACGCGCCTCCTGGCCGCCTTGCTTAACATCACTGCGGTCACTTCCGCATATGCCGGGTCACGTGACATGAGGACGTCACGTGATCGGGAGCCTCCGCTTCTTCTTTTTTTTTTTTTTTTTTTAAAACCTTTATGGGGCATTTTTAAGTTTTTTAATAATATACTCTAAAGAATATAGTCTTTTAACATACAGATTTCACCAGTCCTTTTGTAATCATGTTTTAGTAAAGTGCTGACATTTGGGGTTCCCCACCCCCACCCCATCTCCTCCCACTATCCTTTGGCGGTTTTTTTATCTACCATCTCTATAAATAGCTACATAGCATGCCTCTGTGTATACCATTTGACCTGAAGAAGGAGACCCAAGATCTCCGAAACGCGTTGTCCTACATGCAAATACCCCCCCCCTCTCTTTTGTTATTTTTTACTATATATGTTTAGCTGTAATAAATTTGATTAATATTCACACGACCGGAGGATCTGGATGTTTTTGCGCCCAAAAAAGGAAACACAGAGAGGCTTATTCCTAAGTCACTCATCCTCTTCTTCCTAACAGCAGAGGGCCCCTCTGGGAAAGGGGGCCCTGGGCAATTTCCCTGTTTGTACCCCCCTAACGCCAGCCCTGACTGCAAACTAGCATCTAATACTGCTATTTTACCAGAGAAGTGACCTTGATTGGTTGGATCTGAGTCTGAGACATTGTATGTTGAGTCTGGTTTCAACTTACGATGGGTCAGAAAAGACCATTGTATCTTGAAAATATTGTATCCTAAGGCCATTGTATCTTGAGGGACCACTGTACATTAAAATCATCCATGTCACTAGCGGTATTGGAAAATGTACATGTTGCTTGTCTGACATTTACAATATATAAACCTATATAATAACAGTATTCCACCATGATTTCAATGATTTCAATGATTGAAATGTCATAACAATATTACTAGAGATGAGCGAATCATTCAAAATTCGCTTTGCCGAATATTCGTCGAACTTTTCATAAGATTCGTATATCCTACTAATCTATTCGGCGAATCTGCATACAAATCATACGTTATTATTAGAGATGAGCGAGTAGTGTTCGATCGAGCCGGTATTCGATCGAATACTACGCTATTCAGGCATACTCGATTTCAATCGAGTATAACAGCGATGGCGCACTTAGAATTCGTTTCCCCTCCCACCTTCCCTGGCGCTCTTTTTCCACCAATCAACATGCAGGGG
>ONZH01026897.1:0-46281 GCA_900303285.1 Rhinella marina
GATAATGTAGTAGATGTCACCTGCAGTCCTATGTAACACCACAGATAACACAGTGATAACTCTCTGAGTACAGATAATGTAGTAGATGTCACCTGCAGTCCTATGTAACACCACAGATAACACAGTGATAACTCTCTGAGTACAGATAATGTAGTAGATGTCACCTGCAGTCCTATGTAACACCACAGATAACACAGTGATAACTCTCTGAGTACAGATAATGTAGTAGATGTCACCTGCAGTCCTATGTAACACCACAGATAACACAGTGATAACTCTCTGAGTACAGATAATGTAGTAGATGTCACCTGCAGTCCTATGTAACACCACAGATAACACAGTGATAACTCTCTGAGTACAGATAATGTAGTAGATGTCACCTGCAGTCCTATGTAACACACAGATAACACAGTGATAACTCTCTGAGTACAGATAATGTAGTAGATGTCACCTGCAGTCCTATGTAACACCACAGATAACACAGTGATAACTCTCTGAGTACAGATAATGTAGTAGATGTCACCTGCAGTCCTATGTAACACCACAGATAACACAGTGATAACTCTCTGAGTACAGATAATGTAGTAGATGTCACCTGCAGTCCTATGTAACACCACAGATAACACAGTGATAACTCTCTGAGTACAGATAATGTAGTAGATGTCACCTGCAGTCCTATGTAACACCACAGATAACACAGTGATAACTCTCTGAGTACAGATAATGTAGTAGATGTCACCTGCAGTCCTATGTAACACCACAGATAACACAGTGATAACTCTCTGAGTACAGATAATGTAGTAGATGTCACCTGCAGTCCTATGTAACACCACAGATAACACAGTGATAACTCTCTGAGTACAGATAATGTAGTAGATGTCACCTGCAGTCCTATGTAACACCACAGATAACACAGTGATAACTCTCTGAGTACAGATAATGTAGTAGATGTCACCTGCAGTCCTATGTAACACCACAGATAACACAGTGATAACTCTCTGAGTACAGATAATGTAGTAGATGTCACCTGCAGTCCTATGTAACACCACAGATAACACAGTGATAACTCTCTGAGTACAGATAATGTAGTAGATGTCACCTGCAGTCCTATGTAACACCACAGATAACACAGTGATAACTCTCTGAGTACAGATAATGTAGTAGATGTCACCTGCAGTCCTATGTAACACACAGATAACACAGTGATAACTCTCTGAGTACAGATAATGTAGTAGATGTCACCTGCAGTCCTATGTAACACCACAGATAACACAGTGATAACTCTCTGAGTACAGATAATGTAGTAGATGTCACCTGCAGTCCTATGTAACACCACAGATAACACAGTGATAACTCTCTGAGTACAGATAATGTAGTAGTAGATGTCACCTGCAGTCCTATGTAAACACCACAGATAACACAGTGATAACTCTCTGAGTACAGATAATGTAGTAGATGTCACCTGCAGTCCTATGTAACACCACAGATAACACAGTGATAACTCTCTGAGTACAGATAATGTAGTAGATGTCACCTGCAGTCCTATGTAACACCACAGATAACACAGTGATAACTCTCTGAGTACAGATAATGTAGTAGATGTCACCTGCAGTCCTATGTAACACCACAGATAACACAGTGATAACTCTCTGAGTACAGATAATGTAGTAGATGTCACCTGCAGTCCTATGTAACACCACAGATAACACAGTGATAACTCTCTGAGTACAGATAATGTAGTAGATGTCACCTGCAGTCCTATGTAACACCACAGATAACACAGTGATAACTCTCTGAGTACAGATAATGTAGTAGATGTCACCTGCAGTCCTATGTAACACCACAGATAACACAGTGATAACTCTCTGAGTACAGATAATGTAGTAGATGTCACCTGCAGTCCTATGTAACACCACAGATAACACAGTGATAACTCTCTGAGTACAGATAATGTAGTAGATGTCACCTGCAGTCCTATGTAACACCACAGATAACACAGTGATAACTCTCTGAGTAGCAGATAATGTAGTAGATGTCACCTGGCAGTCCTATGTAACATCACAGATAACACAGTGATAACTCCTGAGTACAGATAATGTAGTAGAGTCACCTGCAGTCCTATGTAACATGGCAGGATAACACAGTGACTATCTCTGAGTACAGATAATGTAGTAGATGTCACCTGCAGTCCTATGTAACACCACAGATAACACAGTGATAACTCTCTGAGTACAGATAATGTAGTAGATGTCACCTCAGTCTATGTAACACCACAGATAGCACAGTGATTAACTCTGAGTACAGATAATGTAGTAGATGTCACCTTGCAGTCCTATGTAAACACCACAGATAACAGTTATAAACTCTCTGAGTACAATAATGTAGTAGATGTCACCTGCAGTCCTATGTAACACCACAGATAACACAGTGATAACTCTCTGAGTACAGATAATGTAGTAGATGTCCCTGCAGTCCTATGTAACACCACAGTATAACACAGTGATAACTCTCTGAGTACAGATATTGATAGATTGTCACCTGCAGTCCTATTGTAACATGGCAGATAACACAGTGATAACTCTCTGAGTACAGATAATGTAGTAGATGTCACCTGCAGTCCTATGTAACACCACAGATAACACAGTGATAACTCTCTGAGTACAGATAATGTAGTAGATGTCACCTGCAGTCCTATGTAACACCACAGATAACACAGTGATAACTCTCTGAGTACAGATAATGTAGTAGATGTCACCTGCAGTCCTATGTAACACCACAGATAACACAGTGATACTCTCTGAGTACAGATAATGTAGTAGATGTCACCTGCAGTCCTATGTAACACCACAGATAACACACTGATAATTCTCTGAGTACAGATAATGTAGTTGATTTCACCTGCAGTCCTATGTAACTCAACAGATAACACAGTGATAGCTCTGAATACAGATAATGTAGTAGATGTCACCTGCAGTCCTATGTTAACACCACAGATAAACACAGTGATAACTCTCTGAGTACAGATAATGTAGTAGATGTCACCTGCAGTCCTATGTAACACCACAGATAACAACAAGTGTAGCTGCTGTAGTACAGATAATGTAGTAGATGTCACCTGTAAAAAGTCCTATGTAACACACATGATAACACAGTGATAACTTCTCTGAGTAACAGATAATTGTAGTAGATGTAACCTGCTGTCTTATGTAAACCCAGGGGTAACACAGTGATAACTCTCTGAGTACAGATAATGTTGTAGATGTAAACCCTCAGTCCTATGTAAACACCACAGATACACAGTGATAACTCTCTGAGTAATAATGTAGTAAAATGTCACCTGCAGTCCTATGGTAAACCACAGGCATAACAATAGTGATTACTTTCTGAGTAGCCAGATAATGGCAAGGCTAGATGTCACCTGGCAGTCCTATGTAAGCACCACAGATAACACAGTGATAACTCTCCGAGTACAGATAATGTAGTAGATGTCACCTGCAGTCCTATGTAACACCACAGATAACACAGTGATAACTCTCTGAGTACAGATAATGTAGTAGATGTCACCTGCAGTCCTATGTAACACACAGGATAACACAGTGATAACTCTCTGAGTACAGATAATGTAGTAGATGTCACCTGCAGTCCTATGTAACACCACAGATAACACAGTGATAACTCTCTGAGTACAGATAATGTAGTAGATGTCACCTGCAGTCCTATGTAACACCACAGATAACACAGTGATAACTCTCTGAGTACAGATAATGTAGTAGATGTCACCTGCAGTCCTATGTAACACCACAGATAACACAGTGATAACTCTCTGAGTACAGATAATGTAGTAGATGTCACCTGCAGTCCTATGTAACACCACAGATAACACAGTGATAACTCTCTGAGTACAGATAATGTAGTAGATGTCACCTGCAGTCCTATGTAACACCACAGATAACACAGTGATAACTCTCTGAGTACAGATAATGTAGTAGATGTCACCTGCAGTCCTATGTAACACCACAGATAACACAGTGATAACTCTCTGAGTACAGATAATGTAGTAGATGTCACCTGCAGTCCTATGTAACACCACAGTAACACAGTGATAACTCTCTGAGTACAGATAATGTAGTAGATGTAACCTGCAGTCCTATGTAAACACCACAGATAACACAGTGATAACTCTCTGAGTACAGATAATGTAGTAGATGTCACCTGCAGTCCTATGTAAACCACAGATAACACAGTGATAACTCTCTGAGTACAGATAATGCAGTAGATGTCACCTGCAGTCCTATGTAACACCACAGATAACACAGTGATAACTCTCTGAGTACAGATAATGCAGTAGATGTCACCTGCAGTCCTATGTAACACCACAGATAACACAGTGATAACTCTCTGAGTTACAGATAATGCAGTAGATGTCACCTGCAGTCCTATGTAACACCACAGATAACACAGTTGATAACTCTTGAGTACAGATAATGTAGTAGATGTCACCTGCAGTCCTATGTAACACCACAGATAACACAGTGATAACTCTCTGAGTACAGATAATGTAGTAGATGTCACCTGCTGTCCTATGTAACACCACAGAAACACAGTGATAACTCTCTGAGTACAGATAATGTAGTAGATGTCACCTGCAGTCCTATGTAACACCACAGATAACACAGTGATAACTCTCTGAGTACAGATAATGTAGTAGATGTCACCTGCAGTCCTATGTAACACCACAGATAACACAGTGATACTCTCTGAGTACAGATAATGCAGTAGATGTCACCTGCAGTCCTATGTAACACCACAGATAACACAGTGATAACTCTCTGAGTACAGGTAATGCAGTAGATGTCACCTGCAGTCCTATGTAACACCACAGATAACACAGTGATAACTCTCTGAGTACAGATAATGTAGTAGATGTCACCTGCAGTCCTATGTAACACCACAGATAACACAGTGATAACTCTCTGAGTACAGATAATGTAGTAGATGTCACCTGCAGTCCTATGTAACACCACAGATAACACAGTGATAACTCTCTGAGTACAGATAATGTAGTAGATGTCACCTGCAGTCCTATGTAACACCACAGATAACACAGTGATAACTCTCTGAGTACAGATAATGTAGTAGATGTCACCTGCAGTCCTATGTAACACCACAGATAACACAGTGATAACTCTCTGAGTACAGATAATGTAGTAGATGTCACCTGCAGTCCTATGTAACACCACAGATAACACAGTGATAACTCTCTGAGTACAGATAATGTAGTAGATGTCACCTGCAGTCCTATGTAACACCACAGATAACACAGTGATAACTCTCTGAGTACAGATAATGTAGTAGATGTCACCTGCAGTCCTATGTAACACCACAGATAACACAGTGATAACTCTCTGAGTACAGATAATGTAGTAGATGTCACCTGCAGTCCTATGTAACACCACAGATAACACAGTGATAACTCTCTGAGTACAGATAATGTAGTAGATGTCACCTGCAGTCCTATGTAACACCACAGATAACACAGTGATAACTCTCTGAGTACAGATAATGTAGTAGATGTCACCTGCAGTCCTATGTAACACCACAGATAACACAGTGATAACTCTCTGAGTACAGATAATGTAGTAGATGTCACCTGCAGTCCTATGTAACACCACAGATAACACAGTGATAACTCTCTGAGTACAGATAATGTAGTAGATGTCACCTGCAGTCCTATGTAACACCACAGATAACACAGTGATAACTCTCTGAGTACAGATAATGTAGTAGATGTCACCTGCAGTCCTATGTAACATGCAGATAACACAGTGATAACTCTCTGAGTACAGATAATGTAGTAGATGTCACCTGCAGTCCTATGTAACACCACAGATAACACAGTGATAACTCTCTGAGTACAGATAATGTAGTAGATGTCACCTGCAGTCCTATGTAACACCACAGATAACACAGTGATAACTCTCTGAGTACAGATAATGTAGTAGATGTCACCTGCAGTCCTATGTAACACCACAGATAACACAGTGATAACTCTCTGAGTACAGATAATGTAGTAGATGTCACCTGCAGTCCTATGTAACACCACAGATAAACACAGTGATAACTCTCTGAGTACAGATAATGTAGTAGATGTCACCTGCAGTCCTATGTAACACCACAGATAAACACAGTGATAACTCTCTGAGTACAGATAATGTAGTAGATGTCACCTGCAGTCCTATGTAACACCACAGATAACACAGTGATAACTCTCTGAGTACAGATAATGTAGTAGATGTCACCTGCAGTCCTATGTAACACCACAGATAACACAGTGATAACTCTCTGAGTACAGATAATGTAGTAGATGTCACCTGCAGTCCTATGTAACACCACAGATAACACAGTGATAACTCTCTGAGTACAGATAATGTAGTAGATGTCACCTGCAGTCCTATGTAACACCACAGATAACACAGTGATAACTCTCTGAGTACAGATAATGTAGTAGATGTCACCTGCAGTCCTATGTAACACCACAGATAACACAGTGATAACTCTCTGAGTACAGATAATGTAGTAGATTTCACCTGCAGTCCTATGTATAACCTCTGATAACACAGTGATAACTCTGAGTACAGATAATGTAGTAGATGTCACCTGCAGTCCTATGTAACACCACAGATAACACAGTGATAACTCTCTGAGTACAGATAGTGTAGTAGATGTCACCTGCAGTCCTATGTAACACCACAGATAACACAGTGATATCTCTCTGAGTTCAGATAATGTAGTAGATGTCACCTGCAGTCCTATGTAACACCACAGATAACACAGTGATATCTCTCTGAGTACAGATAATGTAGTAGATGTCACCTGCAGTCCTATGTAACATGGCAGATAACACAGTGATAACTCTCTGAGTACAGATAACGTAGTAGATGTCACCTGCATTCCTATGTAACACCACAGATAACACAGTGATAACTCTCTTAGTACAGATAATGTAGTAGATGTCACCTGCAGTCCTATGTAACACCACAGATAACACAGTGATAACTCTCTGAGTGCAAATAATGTAGTAGATGTCACCTGCAGTCCTATGTAACACCACATATAACACAGTGAAAACTCTCTGAGTACAGATAATGTAGTAGATGTCACCTGCAGTCCTATGTAACACCACAGATAACACAGTGATGACTCTCTGAGTACAGATAATGTAGTAGATGTCACCTGCAGTCCTATGTAACACCACAGATAGCACAGTGATAACTCTCTGAGTACAGATAATGTAGTAGATGTCACCTGCAGTCCTATGTAACACCACAGATAACACAGTGATATTTCTCTGAATACAGATAATGTAGTAGATGTCACCTGCAGTCCTATGTAACACCACAGATAGCACAGTGATAACTCTCTGAGTGCAGATAATGTAGTAGATGTCACCTGCAGTCCTATGTAACACCACAGATAACACAGTGATAACTCTCTGAGTACAGATAATGTAGTAGATGTCACCTGCAGTCCTATGTAACACCACAGATAACACAGTGATAACTCTCTGAGTACAGATAATGTAGTAGATGTCACCTGCAGTCCTATGTAACACTACAGATAACACAGTGATAATTTTCTGAGTACAGATAATGTAGTAGATGTCACCTACAGTCCTATGTAACACCACAGATAACACTAGTGCTGATAATGTGGTAGTGTTTCCTGCGTCCTTAGTGTCCCTCCCTGTTCCTCTCCCATTGGACTCCATGCTGGCGGCACTGTCTCCTCTTCCGTCTTCCTCTTATTGCCCTGCACAGAACGTCCTGATACAGCTGCGTCAAGACATAGGAACACTGTGGGCATGGTGATGGTGACACACACAGGTAAAGACTCACACAGGGACAGACACACACACAGGTAAAGACTCACACAGGGACAGACACACAGAGGCACACACGGAGACAGCTACACACATGGATAGGGACACACAGGGACACACACACAGGGACAGTAACACACACAGGGACACACAGGGACAGACACACACACAGGTAAAGACTCACACAGGGACAGACACACACACAGGTAAAGACTCACACAGGGACAGACACACACAGGCACACACGGAGACAGCTACACACAGGGAAAGGAACACACAGGGACAGTAACACACACAGGGACACACAGGGACAGTGACACACAGGACAGCGACACACACAGGGACAGACACACACATGGACATGAGAATATTATTAAGCCGAGGTTTAGAGCCAGAAGCTCACATCAATAACAAGGGATAAAACTGTCAAATACAAGTCGAGGTCAGAAGTCGAGAGGTGGCTTCAGTGCAAGGGGTAACATAAGAACGAGGTCAAATACTAGCCAAGGTCAGGAGTCAAGAGATCATGTAGTACAAGGGGAGATACAAGGACTAGGTTAAGTTCAAGCTGAGGTCAAAACAGAGGTCGCAATAGTACACGAACACTGGTGAAGGTAAGAAGACCAATCACAGGCAACCTGTGGCCAGCAGGTTGCCTGTTTAAATAGGCCAGCAGGTGGGTCATGTGACCCTAGTTAGATTATTCAATACAGCTGAGCGTCAGCTTATCATCGATGGAGTTTACATGCCCCCCTTGTTCGTTGCCTAGGGGATGGAGGACACTGGGAGGGAACATGCCTTGCTCCCCGTTACACAGGTACTATTGCTGGATCTTTGTAGCAGTAAGTCAGAGTGGTGGGAGATGTTCAAGGAAAGAGTGGCAAGATTCTTCCTCCGGCTCCCGAACCTCAGAAACCTTGACAAGTACCACTTGTATCAGGGCCTGAGGAGGAAACTCGAGCATCTTGTCTTGACTGGGGGTAGCCGTGAGGAGATCTCCAGAGTGAAATCTTTGTTCATGAGGTGTCAGTACGACAGACACGCATTTTTGGTTTTTGAGAGGGATTATGGAAAATACCGCTCGCCCGACCCTTAGAGAAACTGTAAGATGTCAGTGAGTTCTAAGATCATCTCAGGACTGATTGATAGTATGGGATACTGGAGGTCATCAGATCCTTCTACTCACACCTTCTGGGGAAGAGGGATCTAGATCGAGATGTGATGTTCCTGAACCAGGAGTAGATCCCTCTCTTGATGGTTTGGCAGAGATGACCGTGAAGAGGAAGTCAGACTGGCGATCGAAATGCATGCCCTCAAGAAATAGCCAGGTCCAGATGGCTTAACATCTCACTTTTATAAAACCGTTAAGGAAGCCTCTTGACCGAGGTATTTAACTCTGCCAAAGTCATTGAGGAGGTCAGCCCTGATCATCCTGTCAAAGGGTAAAGATCCGTCTCACATTGATTACTGGTGTCCCATAGCTCTTTTCAGGGTGGACAGAAAGATTCTGGCAAAGGTGCTGTTTAACCGGCTGGGGAAATTTGCACCCCAGCTCCTTTTGGATGCCCAGCATTGCTCTGTTCCAGGCCATAGTATGTTTTAGTGCTGTGTACAGTGTGCGAGAGGCCATGGAGCAGGGCTGGTCACTGGAAGGGTACCTGCTGTCCTTGGATCAGGCAAAAGCATTTGATTGGGTTAACCACGAGTATCTCTGGTTGGCTTAAGACCTTGTACACAAGGGCAGAGAGTTTCTCACTTGTGAACGGTTGAATTGGCCACTCTTTTGAGGTGGGGGTCTGGTGTTCGCCAGGGTTGTCCGTTGAGCTCACTTCTATACGTGTTTGCGATTGACCCCTTCCTTTGAAGGGTAGATCGTGGGGCCATTGGCGGGTGTTGGGATGGACTGGGCAGAGCCAGACTCCACTCTGAAAGTGGTAGCATATGCCGATGATGTCACCATCTTTGTGGCCTTGAGAGAGGAGGCAAAGTGGGTGATGTCTTAGGTAGATCGCTACTCAGAGGCCTCAGGGTCCAAGATCAACTGGGATACTTGTAAGTGTGAGAGTCTCTAGTCCTGGTTTTGATCTCTTGGACACCCTTCCAGAGCCCTCAGCATCGAATTTGGCCAAGAGGATTACCCCAAACAAAATTGGAACAGCAGGCTAAGGATCACCGCTCAGAAGATGCACCACTGGAATGGCTGGTCTTTGACATTCAGGGAAAAGGTTAACTTGATTAAAACATACCCACTCCCTTTGCTGATATATCTGGGCGGTGTGTGCATCTTGCCGGACCCTCTCTGGACTTGGGTCTACAGTCTGTTCTTTCAACTGTTGTAGGAGCAGAGACTGAAACTAGTCAGGAGGAGGTTACTTACCACACGAGGAGGCTAGGGAGGTTGTGTATGGTCAATCCCTTGGTGTTCCCGGTGAAGACCTTCATCAAGATTAACATTGCTGACCTCTGGAAAGAGAGGGCTCCTCTGTAGGTATTCTCCTGTCGGGGGATGGTTTCAGCCTTTCTTCCAGGAATGGGAGACAGGAGGGCAAGTGAAGGATCTTCGTACACCGCATGGGCATCTTCTGGTTTATGTTACCCAGGTTCTGAAGGTGTGGCCTGGGGATGTGGGAGATCAGGACTCTGTTGAGGAAACACCTTCACCAAAGGGTTCTGTTGACCCTTTCCAGAAACCTCTGACCATAAGGGACTGCTCAAGTCGGGATCTGGAGGTTGGGTTGCGATTTTGAATTCCATCAGGATCCCCTTGAAGTTTTGGGACTTGCTTTTGTGCTGCTTCCATGGGAGGGACAACTTGAATTGTAGGACCTCTGAGGAACGGGGTTGTCCCCGGGAGGAGTGCGGTGATATGCTGGAAAGCATGGACCACTTCTTGCTTCATTATCCCTTAAATACGGAGGTCTACAACAGGGTGTGTGCCTCCATTGGCTGACCTAGGCTGACCGGTCTCACCTATGTGGGCGCAATAAGAACCTGGGAGGCCGGGATAGCTGCACTTTATTCTTAGTTAGTGTAGAGGTGAGGTACTACACATGGTCTCTACTCAACGGAAAATCCTCCCGGTGTATGAGGTGGTGAGGAACGTTCTGGGTGACGTGGTGAATGTGCGCTCTCTAGAATATGACATACTGAGGGCAGTGAAGGCCTCTCGTCTCTGGAAGGGGCTTTTCCTTTCGGTTGCCCTAGTCTTCTCATCCCCTTCCCTGGTCGTGGGCTGATCTTGCCCGGTAGATTTTTGTTTTGTTTTGGTCAGTATTTAGGATGTAGGGCTTATAGGCACCGAACTTGGGGTTGGGGTTTTCTGTATTTTGTTTACATACTGTTTTACTTTTATTGTGTTTATATTGTGTATATATGGGGTTTGGTGTTAGGCGGTGACTCATGAGAGGTGGGACCAGCTCTCAGGCTAGTGGGGGGTTGGTGGTTGGTGGACGTGGGTGTATATAGTGTATATAGTTCAGTTTATATTGTGTGTGTATAATTATAAAAAAATAAAAATAAAACATGTGTTATTATGGTTATTGTTATTATTATTGTTGTGATGATATATGTGGTTTATTCGGTAACTAGACCAGTTAGTTTTCTGTGATTATTTGTATATAATTGGTGTAGGGTGGGTGTATGTAAATAATATGATGGGTGTCCTGGGTGGGGATTGTGTATATATAGTATTAAAAAAAAGTGTTGTGGTGTAGGGTCGGTGTATACAGTGGGGGAAAATTTATTTAGTCAGCCACCAATTGTGCAAGTTCTCCCACTTAAAAAGATGAGGTCGGCCTGTAATTGACATCATAGGTAGACCTCAACTATGAGAGAAAAAATGAGAAAACAAATCCAGAAAATCACATTGTCTGATTTTTAAAGAATTTGCGAATTATGGTGGAAAATAAGTATTTGGTCACCTACAAACAAGAAGATTTCTGGCTCTCAAAGACCTGTAACTTCTTCTTTAAGAGGCTCCTCTGTCCTCCACTCATCACCTGTAGTAATGGCTCCTGTTTGATATCAGTATAAAAGACACCTGTCCACAACCTCAAACAGTCACACTCCAAACTCCACTATGGTGAAGACCAAAGAGCTGTCGAAGGACACCAGAAACAACATTGTAGACCTGCACCAGGCTGGGAAGACTGAATCTGCAATAGGCAAGCAGCTTGGTGTGAAGAAATCAACTGTGGGATCAATAATTAGAAAATGGAAGACATACAAGACCACTGATAATCTCCCTCCATCAGGGGCTCCACGCAAGATCTCACCCCGTGGATGATCACAAGAACTGTGAGCAAAAATCCCAGGACCACATGGGGGACCTAGTGAATGACCTGCAGAAAGCTAGGACCAACGTAACAAAGGCTACCGTCAGTAAAACACTACGCCGCCAGGGACTCAGATCCTGCAGTGCCAGACGTGTCCCTCTGCTTAAGCCAGTACATATCCGAGCCCGTCTGAAGTTTGCTAGAGAGCAGTTGGATGTTCCAGAAAAGTATTGGGAGAATGTCATATCGTCAGATGAAACCAAAGTAGAACTGTTTGATAGAAACACAACTCGTCGTGTTTGGAGGAGAGTGAATGCTGAGTTGCATCCAAAGAACACCATACCTACTGTGAAGCATGGGGGTGGCAACATCATTCTTTGGGGCTGTTTCTCTGCAGAGGGACCAGGACGACTGATCCATGTACATGAAAGAATGAATGGGGCCATGTATCGTGAGATTTTGAGTGCAAACCTCCTTCCATCAGCAAGGGCATTGAAGATGAAACGTGGCTGGGTCTTTCAGCATGACAATGATCCCAAGCACACCGCCAGGGCAACGAAGGAGTGGCTTCATAAGAAGCATTTCAAGGTCCTGGAGTGGCCTAGCCAGTCTCCAGATCTCAACCCCATAGAAAACCTTTGGAGGGAGTTGAAAGTCCGT
This sequence comes from Rhinella marina, assembly GCA_900303285.1. NCBI lineage: Eukaryota > Metazoa > Chordata > Amphibia > Anura > Bufonidae > Rhinella > Rhinella marina. Next base: position 12,814 of record ONZH01026897.1, read on the forward strand.
GTTACCCAGCGACAGCCCCAAAGCATCAGTGCTCTAGAGGAGATCTGCATGGAGGAATGGGCCAACATACCAGCAGCAGTGTGTGCCAACCTTGTGAAGACAGAAAACATCTGACCTCTGTCATTGCCAACAAAGGATATACAACAAAGTACTGAGATGAACTTTTCTTATTGACCAAACACTTATTTTCCACCATAATTTGCAAATAAATTTTTTAAAAATCAGACAATGTGATTTTCTGAATTTGTTTTCTCATTTTGTCTCTCATAGTTGAGGTCTACCTATGATGTCAATTACAGGCCGACCTCATCTTTATAAGTGGGAGAACTTGTACAATTGGAGGCTGACTAAATACTTTTTTCCCCGCTGTATATGTGTAGTTGGTGTATGCTTATAATACAGTATTGTGTACTTTGGTATACATGTGTGTATGTGTGTAATAGTATTAGTATCGGAGTGAGTGGCTGGACCAGTGTTAGGTTTATTTACTGTTTGGTTGGGTTTGATATTTTATGATGATTATGTTTGTTACATTGTGTTTTATAATTTTATATTAATAGACATACAGGATGTATACAGTGACAATAGTTAGTAAAGGTAGGTTTCCGAGATTTTTATACTGATGACCGGTCATCAGGATCTGATTGGTGGGGGTCCGGCTCTAAGGATCTCCGTGGATCAGCTGTCTGAGAAGGTAGTGACGGTCCTGTGAGAGCCGTGACCTTCTCTTGGCTTTCCCTAGGTCAGTGCACATTCATCGGTCACGTGGCCTAGAAGCAGCTCAGCCCAATTGACTTACCAAGAACATCCACTATGCAATCTATGGCGCTGTGCTTGGTAAGAGAGAAGGTCTTGGCGCTCACAGGAGTAATGTTGCCTTCTCAAAAGCTGATGTCGGACACCCACCGATCAGATACTTATGACTAGTGTTGATCGAGCACCAAAGTGGGGTGCTCTGTAGATACTCGAGCGTCACCTCGTGTTCTACCCGAGCACAATGGAAGTCAATGGGAGAGCCAGAGCACTAAACCAGGCACCCCCTGCTCTGAAGAGGGGAGGGTGTCTGGTTCATAGGGAAAGGTGAGAAAATGGTGGAAATATCACTGAAATGGTTTGGGAACAGCATGGGGAGGATGTCTGGATGGATCTTGGACTCCCAAGTATTTAGGATGTTCAAACGTTATGCAGCAGACGTAGTGCAGGTAATATTACCGTCACTAACAGCAGAAGAAATTACACTGAATGTCACAGGTATTTAGGATGTTCAAATGTTACAGATAATGTTGCCTTGATTAGAGGCAGAAAAAGTTACACTGGATGTCAGGTATTTAGGATACAGAAACTTTATAATGCACACACTGCGCAGGTGGTGTTTAGGTCAGGCAAACTTGCGCTAATTTTGCCCCCCCACCCCACCCCATGAAAAAAAAATATTGGAACTTTTGGGTCTTTTAAACAGAACAACCAGCCCTGCCTAGCCAAGTACTGTCGCCTTGATTAGCTGCAGAAAAAATGACACCGGATGTCAGGTATATAGGATACAGAAACATTATAATGCACACGCTGCGCAGGTGGTGCTGAGGTCAGGCAACCTTGCACAATTTTTGCCCCCCCACCAAAAAAAATATATATTGTAGCCAGATATAAAATCCCTTAAAAGGGCTTTGGGGTCTTTTTTCTATCAATGTCAGTGTCAATTTCTATCCCTACACTATTTGTCCCTCTTTGCAGCAGCTCTCCCTGACTAAGACTGAGCTGGGTCACATGTCACTGGGTGCTATATAGCACCCGATGATGCGTTCCCGGCCAGACAATCACTGTAATGTCAGTAGCCAACATAGCCAATTAGCGTGCGGGGAGGGGACTCGAGTATGGCGCTCGAGCACATGCGGTGTTCGGCTCGCTCATCACTACTTATGACCTATTCTGAGAATAGGTCATCATTATAAAAATCTCAAAAAACCCTTACACAAAGTACAAAGACATGTCAGAGGTTCATAACTTTCAATTTCATACTTGCCATAAAAGGTTTTAAAAATTTGCACTAATTTGTTTTTCACGTCATGAAACCTAAAAGCTTTGTTTTTCGCTCTGTTTTTGGGTGGGGACTGTAGGTTTCTATATGGCTCCCGGCAGGCGATGGGTTAAGTGAGAAGTAACAGAGGACTATTTGTCTTCATAAGGGCTCCTCTCCTCTGTAATATGCGGTTTTTGGCGCGCACTCGTGACTCATTCAACCGTCCAATATTAATATTCCCATTCACTCAGGTCCTGTAATTGAACAGCCGACATCTGGATGAAATTTGGCCTCTTTTTCCACTAGAATAAAGTCAGCCAAAAATTTTTTAAAGCAAAAAATAAAGATGAATCAAGAACTGCAGTCTGGAAACAAAAGAAATAGGAAGACGTGACCTACCAAAAAAAATACGTAACAGGACCCAACAATCCAGTGAGCGCACAGGGTGGTCAGCGGGGAGCTCAGTGACGCAGGAGCTCACCATTCACACGGTTCAGACGCAACCGTAAATAAATAGGGGCCTTCACAATGGAGGATGAGGCTGAGGCTCTGGGTAGGAGATCTGTGAGCCCGCAAGTATTAAAAAAATATAGAAAATGAAATTTTTGAATTCTTATGTGCAGATGTTATGTGTCCAAATCATTCAATATGGAACCGCTATTCCATAGATTTATTTGTATACGGAGGTCGCTGGACTATGATCTAGAATTCTGCCTTCAAACCACTGGACACTGAATTCTTCTTGAATTCTTTTATGCCAAGCAGCCATAAGGAGAGACTCAAAGGCATATCTGAGCCTATTATGCTTGCAAATGTGAAATTGCACTAAAATGTTTGCATTATGTCTTTGCTGCATTTTAGCAATAATGTTTTTACAGGTTCAGCAACGTTCAAGCCGGATCCATGCTGCCGCTAGTGTGAAACTAGCCTAACACTGAGCACCTTACTTTTCTACCTCATATGGCCTGCCTCTGAGGACTGTATGCTGTAGCCTAGCCTCATGGGTGCGTGCTTATGACGCAATTACAAGTCAATGGTACGCTAAGGATTCGTACGCACTTTTTACGCTAATGCTTACACATTCAGTTGAGTAGCATACTTTTAAAAATGCATAGACTATATGTTCGTAATTTGTGCAGGAATGTTTACAATGTTTTTTAACACAAATTCGATTGAATAAATTTGTTTAAAGAACAAATCTTGTCATAAATTTGTTGATTATTCGCCAAAGCGAAATTTTGATGATTCGCTCATCTCTAGTGAACAGTGATGTTTGTTACACACTGGTCCAGGTATATAGGTCTGTACAGTGAGGTGGGTTACACACTGGTCAGGTATAATGAGTGCACAATGAGTTGTGTAAAATACTGGTCAGGTATACAGATGTGTACAGTGATGTGTGGTCGGTGTTACACACTGGTCAGGTATACAGATGTGTACAGTGATGTGTGGTCGGTGTTACACACTGGTCAGGTATACAGATGTGTACAGTGATGTGTGGTCGGTGTTACACACTGGTCAGCTATATTGTTGTGTTCAGTGATGTGCGAAGTGTGTTACACTAGACAGGTATACAGATGTGCACAGTGAGGTTTGTTACACACTGGTAAGGTATATACTGTAGCTGTGCACAGTGATGTGTATTACACAATGGTCAGGTATATAGATGTCTGCAGTGATGTGTGTTACACACTGGTCAGGTATACAGGTGTGTACAGTGAGGTGTGTTAAGCACTGCCTAGGTATATAACTGTGCACAGTAAGGTGTGTTAACTTGGTCAGGTATATAGTTCTATACAGTGAGATGTGTTACACTGGTCAGGTATATAGGTGTGTACAGTGAGGTGTTTTACACGCTGGTCAGGTATATACATGTGTACAGTGCTGTGTGTTACACTGGTCAGGTATACAGGTGTGTATAGTGAGATGTGTTACACACTGGTCAGATATAAAGGTGTGTACAGTGAGATGTGTTACACTGGACAGGTATATATCTGTGCACAGTGATGTGTGTTGCACACTGGTCAGGTATATAGGTGTGTATAGTGAGGTGCGTTACACTGGTCAGGTATATAGGTGTACAGTGAGATGTGTTACACTGGTCAGGTATATAGGTGTGTACAGTGAGATGTGTTACAGTGGTCAGGTATATATCTGTGCACAGTGAGTTGTGATATATACTGGTCAGGTATATAGGTGTGTACAGTGATGTGTATTACACACTGGTCAGGTATATAGGTGTGTACAGTGATGTGTATTACACACTGGTCAGGTATATAGGTGTGTACAGTGGTGTGTGTTGCACTGGTCAGGTATATAGGTGTGTACAGTGGTGTGTGTTACACTGGTCAGGTATACAGGTGTGTACAGTGAGATGTGTTACAGTGGTCAGGTATATATCTGTGCACAGTGAGTTGTGATATATACTGGTCAGGTATATAGGTGTGTACAGTGATGTGTATTACACACTGGTCAGGTATATAGGTGTGTACAGTGATGTGTATTACACACTGGTCAGGTATATAGGTGTGTACAGTGGTGTGTGTTGCACTGGTCAGGTATATAGGTGTGTACAGTGGTGTGTGTTGCACTGGTCAGGTATATAGGTGTGTACAGTGCTGTGTGTTACACTGGTCAGGTATACAGGTGTGTACAGTGAGATGTGTTACAGTGGTCAGGTATATATCTGTGCACAGTGATGTGTGTTGCACACTGGTCAGGTATATAGGTGTGTACAGTGCTGTGTGTTACACACTGGTCAGGTATATAGGTGTGTACAGTGCTGTGTGTTACACACTGGTCAGGTATATAGGTGTGTATAGTGAGGTGCGTTACACTGGTCAGGTATATAGGTGTGTACAGTGCTGTGTGTTACACTGGACAGGTATATAGGTGTGTACAGTGATGTGTATTACACACTGGTCAGGTATACAGGTGTGTACAGTGATGTGTATTACACACTGGTCAGGTATACAGGTGTGTACAGTGAGGTGTGTTACACTGGTCAGGTATACAGGTGTGTACAGTGATGTGTATTACACACTGGTCAGGTATACAGGTGTGTACAGTGATGTGTATTACACACTGGTCAGGTATACAGGTGTGTACAGTGATGTGTATTACACACTGGTCAGGTATACAGGTGTGTACAGTGATGTGTATTACACACTGGTCAGGTATACAGGTGTGTACAGTGATGTGTATTACACACTGGTCAGGTATACAGGTGTGTACAGTGATGTGTATTACACACTGGTCAGGTATACAGGTGTGTACAGTGATGTGTATTACACACTGGTCAGGTATATAGGTGTGTACAGTGCTGTGTGTTACACTGGTCAGGTATACAGGTGTGTACAGTGATGTGTATTACACACTGGTCAGGTATACAGGTGTGTACAGTGATGTGTATTACACACTGGTCAGGTATATAGGTGTGTACAGTGCTGTGTGTTACACTGGTCAGGTATACAGGTGTGTACAGTGATGTGTATTACACACTGGTCAGGTATACAGGTGTGTACAGTGATGTGTATTACACACTGGTCAGGTATACAGGTGTGTACAGTGATGTGTATTACACACTGGTCAGGTATACAGGTGTGTACAGTGATGTGTATTACACACTGGTCAGGTATACAGGTGTGTACAGTGAGGTGTGTTGGACACTTTTGCCCACACTGTTGTGTTCTCTCCTTGCACGCTGGTTTGTGAGTGACACTGACACCAGTAGGACATGGAGATTTCTGGGTTGTCAGGCTGGGAGGAGAGGAATGTGCAGTGAGTCAGCGGCAGGGGTCAGCTCTGGTGTTACTCGCAGCCCCCTCCCCGCCCCCTTACAGGAAGGAGCCCCCCCAGCCCCGCAGACTGGCAGAGCAGATCTCCAATACCCGGACCGGCCGCAACTTCTCCCCGGGCCTCAGAGACTCCTGGAGGGGCCCCCGGGACCAGGACCCCGGAAAGTCTGAAGCCTCAGGGACCCCTGACCGGAGAAGAGACCCCCGGGACCAGAGACTGGGACAGCCGAGGAGAGGGACAGCATGGAGCTTCTGGCAGGATAAAGCAGCGGAGAAGTCTAAGGTGAGACCCCAGGACACTTCTCACTGGATACATTGTATACAGAAATCTGTTACATTGTATCATCGGCTGTATCTTCAGAGGGAGACTGCTGGGGAGACTCCTTTAGTTCAGGGACACATTGTATCATCTGTTATACATTCTGGATACGTTGTTTTATCTATTATAAACTCTGGATACATTGTATCATCTATTATAGGGTCTGGATACATTGTATCATCTATTATAAGGCCCAGATACAGTGTTTTATCTATTATAACCTCTGGATACATTGTTTCATTTATTAGGTCTGTATACATTGTATAATCTGCTATACATTCTGGATAAAGTTGTTTTATCTATGATATATTCTAGATACATGGTGTGATCCATTATAAGATCTGGATACATTGTTTCATTTATTAAGTCTGGGTACATTTTTTATCTGTTATACATTCTGGATGTTATTTTATCTATTATAAAGTTGGGATACGTTGTTTCATCTATTATAAGGTCTGGATTTACTATCGTCTACTTTTATAGTCAGAATCTATTGCAGTACTTTGGGGGGGGGTTCATATATTGTTTATGCTGGAGACTATTCTGTGTTATGTGTTTTGTATGTGACACATGATGTGTAATGATATATAGACCATTGTTTAAATGATGCTGTCGATACATTGTTGCTGACTATGAATACTGGATTGTAAAGTCTCCTCTACTGAAGAAGTCACAGGGTTTGTTTGTAGTCTGTTGCCATGGAAACGCATAGTTCTGCATAGGGGCTGACTTGTCATGAAGACCTTAGCAGAGCTGCTTCATTCCTGTTATTAGATGCACTGGATAAATAGTAAGAAAGTTCCTGTACATCATGGGAGCGGCTGACAGGAGCTGCTTATTGCATAATTATTTCATCTGCGCTTATAGTCATCGGGAACCTAAGATTAGTGGGATTGTGATGGAGGCTGGGATCTGTCCGCTCCATGTCCTGGTCGGAGAATGGACAGCGCTTCCGTTACTTTATGGAAGTAAGGGGAGATTACTCAGCGACTAATTAACCAATAATGTCTAAGTATGTCTGATGGGGGTGATAGCACTGCAACCAAGATGATGGGAGGAGAATCCATTAAATATCTCCTGATGAACGTGTGATGGTGACAGGACTGAATGTGCAGGACGTGATCCACAGGCTCACCACCACTTTGCGGTCCAATAACCATAACTACAACTCCTAGCATGCTCTTACCATTGTCCAGTGCCTGTTGAGAGCTGTGGTTTCCCAAGGCACTCTGCGGGGCCGAACATTACTAGTTATGCCGCTGACAGTCACTATATATAGGGGACTGTATACACTGCTCATCCCTGGGGTCCGCACCTCTCAGCAAGATGGGTCCCATGATTGGCGCCTGGTAATCCCATCAGTAGAGAGAGCCACATGCATGCCCAGCCACCTCTCCTATATGGGGAGACAGTTGGGTTCTGCCCCACATAAGAGCCCCCCCCAAACATTATGCCCAGTGGCCTCAGTTAATGTGACTGTTAAGGACGAGCACTTTTTTTTTTTTTGGATTATTCCATCAAATGTGAAGGCACCCTTAGTTTTATTATCCTTTTACAAGGCAACCTAATTTGCATATCTTTTTTCCCAGAAATCCAGAGGAGCATTTCCAGCTCTTAATGACTTCTCACACCTACTAGGCCCTCTCCATAAAGAGAAACAACTAGCTAAGCTAGACAGTTGGGGCAGGACAGGACGCTACTGTCACTTGGTCGCGGGTGCACGTCTCCAGGGGGGATGGTGAATGCCCCCACATAAGATCAGATCATCAAGTATACGAAAAAAGATTTGGAGGAAACAGCATGTCTTCAGTGAAGTTTTATTCCGGATGCTACTAGCTAAGCCAGTTCTCTCCGCAGTCACCCTGTCTGCAGATGTGATCCATGTTCTGCTCTTAGGCCTTTTTACTTTTTCTTTTGAGAGAAAAGCTAATTTGCTTACAACTACTAGGCCCTCTCCATAAGGAGAAACAGTACCCTCCCCCCCCCCCCCCCACACACACACACACACCCGAATCCTGACCAAGGCCTCTCACCTAGCTAAGCCAGTTGTCTTCGCAGTCACCCTATCTGTCGATGAGATTCTGCATCAAGGCCTGTTTACAAGGTTGAACATTAACTTTTGCTTTTGAGAGAAAAGCAAATTTGCATATTTTTTTCTCAGAAATCCAGAGGAGACTTGCCTGGCGTATAAGACTCTTTAAACCTGCTGTTCTTTCTTTCTCTCTATCTCTCTCTCTCTCTTTTGGCTAAAAATCATATTTTCATTTGGTCTTTATTAAAAATATTGAGCTGTTCAGTCACAAAGGGTTAACTGTTTGTCTAGCTGGGTGACTGGTACTTTCACTTTCACTTTGTGCCGGTCATCTAATTACCCTTATCTATAAACTACTGAGAGGTCATAAACACTTATTTAAGCCACATTCTTATCAGTAAGGTAAGTATTGAGCTTTAATGAGTGTTTATAAGGTGAGAGAGCAAAGATAAGGAGTCTGTCTGCTCCTCAGATGACGGAATTGAGAAAAAATCCACAGGCAGCTAGTACAGCTTCTCAGCTCTGTACACAAAAAAGGATTCCATATTGTTAATAAAGACCAATTGAAAAAGTGATTTTTAGGTCAAAATAAGTATAATGCAATAATAATAATAAATAAAAATTGCCCCAAAGTTGTACATAGCCTTTAAGGTTGAATTTCGATTGTAATGAATTGATTCATCTCTAGACCCTGTGTACATGACCTGAAATTCCAGAAAGTCATAAGAATTCATGTAGTATCACCATGGTAAATGGTACCTGTATAAATGTCATATCCTGACAGTTATACAGAGATGAGCGGCGCCACATACACCGCTTATCGGCCTGACACGGATCACTTTTGCAGAAGTTCCTGCCATTCACTGTAAAATACGACTGGGATGTAAACCTGTCGGTCATAGGACCAGAGGTCTCGCTGCTTTAACAGATCTACACAGTCACAACATCTGCTTCTCTGCTGCAACTCTCACTCTCCTTGTTTCGTTGGGGGTTATCCTCCAGCATTGTGCTAGAATGGAAGGACTGTAAGGACCCCCACTATAAGGACTGGAGGGTCGGGGGTTGGAGCGGAAGCCGATTCTTCCCGGAATGAACTGATCATATTGATCGCCTCCTGTAAGAACTATTGATCCGGATTTCGAGACGTCTTGTCTATTAGGAGAATTGGTTCCTTCTGGCTCCGAACTCGTAAAGATGGAGGATGATCGGAGGCGTGCCCAAAATGAACGTGTGTGAATATCTATGTAGTGACCACCTAACAATCTAGATCTGACAATCAGGACCGTGGAAAGCTGGGTGACCACAAGCTGTGCAGGACTCCCGTGGCCACGGCCAATGGGGTATCTGGTCTTCTGCAACTGATTGATTAAAGGGCTTTTGTCATCAGAAACATGGACTTAAAGGGGTTCTCTGGGCTTTCACTGTTGATGATCTATCCTCAGGATAGGTCATCAATATTGGATCGGCGGGGGTCCGACACCATAGACAGCAGCAGCAGACAGGAAGAAGGACGGGAGACCGCACGTGCACACTGCGTGCGCCGTCTCCCGTACAGCTGGTCAGCGGAGTGTCGGACCCCCGCCGATCTGATATTGATGACCTATACTGAGGACCCCTTTAAAACCTTCTTACCTCAGACATGAGCCCTTGGCAGCCAAACAAGATCATGGTTTTGGTCCCATCAGCCTCTATTCCTGAATTCCGGAGGAAATTGCACTTTAGTAATATGCAAATGAGCCTCTAGGAGCAACGAGGGTGGTGAGGCGACTTACTCCCCCACCGCTAAGACTGGAAAGCCAGGCAGTGAAAACATACTGACGCCTGACCCTGAAGTCTCACGGGTCCGCATTCGGACATGTGCAGTAAAGGGATGGAGGAGAGAACAGGAGCAGTGAGGTGCAACGACACTACCCTTGTTGCTCCTACAGGCTCATTTGCATATTAGAAAAGTGCAATTTTCTCTGGAATGCGGGAACAGAGGCCGATGGGACCAAGACCATGATCTTCAGCTGTCCAGGGCTTGTGTCTCAGGTAAGACAGTTTTAGGTCCATGTTTCTGGTGACAGAAGGGTTTCTCCCATAATAAGAAGCCCTGACCATACACCGTATAAGGGCACCACCTGCCCCAATCCGGCCCCCCATAAGTCACCTAGAATGGCTCCCACCCTGGTGGACTCAAGCCATCCATCCCTTTGTATTATGCAAAATCAGCCAAGAATTCTGCTTGCAATCAGTGAATGGAAACATTGGGAGCTGAGCCCTGATACATTGTAACAAGCCATGTCCTAGTGTGAGGTGGACAGGATCAGGGCAGGTTTTCCATCTCTGGATGCGGTGTTTCCATTCACTGACAACAAGCAGGGATTGTGTAATATGTTCCTGCCGTGGATCCATACATGAGTCCCCTTAATATCTTGCACAGGCCAAGCTCCTCGTATAATGGACCTGAACCCGAAGCTGTAGTAGGAGGAGGGAGACGATAGGAAAGTATTACACAAGCCCCGTCTGCTGCAAGGTCGGACTGGGACCAGTAAGATATAGGAAGTTTCCGTAGTAAATTGTGAATTTTCCATGGCTGATGACATTACACAGGCCGGGGGCTCGTAGACGCTGCTCCTGCCAGGAGAAGAACCTCCCCACCATGCATGGGGGGAAAATGCTGGAGATGGAAGCTGGAGATGGCAGGACTAAATCTAGGACTGGTCCATGAGAGCAACCACTATGGCTATAGTCTCCATCCTGCAGCTCTCCAGCAGGTACACAGCTACATGTCCTAGCACCATGGACTCCACCACCTTGAGGACCTAGGGGACCTCCACGCCCAGGACAGGTCTTCCATCACTTTCTGTTTTCACCCCTGGCAGTCATTACTTATAAGGACAGGATATAAACCGCTCACCTCTGGGACCCCCAACTCTCTGTAATGAGGGGGTCTCCTGATGACTTGCTCATGTGTGGCGCTCTCTCGGAGTTTTGAAGTTGTGTTGTCTCCATAATTCTCCATGCACATATGTGGCTCCTCTAAGGGGTCAGGTGAGGTCCGAGTACCAAACGTGGAATGAGGGCCCCACCAATCATGATGCAGCCCTGGCTGAGCATGTGACCATGTTTCCATGGTCATTCATGCTTAGACAGATTTTGGCCCTGCTGACCTTGTACAGTTTGCACTATTTTTATGCTTCCTTTGGATTTCCGCAGCTTTTTTTTATTTGTTCTCAGATTTCCGGCCTTTGTTTACAAATAATCATAATTTAATATCTCAGCACAAGAGTCTGATCTTCACAACGCAACAGGATCAGTCCGTGATACCAGCGATGATGTCATCTCCAGGAGTCCTGGATACTAGGGCTTATGATGATGACATCTACTGAAGTCCTGGATACTAGGGCTGCTGATGATGTCCTCTACTGGAGTCCGGGATACTAGGGCTGATGATGATGTCATCTCCAGGAGTCCTGGATACTAGGGCTGATGATGATGTCATCTCCAGGAGTCCTGGATACTAGGGCTGATGATGATGTCATCTCCAGGAGTCCTGGATACTAGGGCTTATGATGATGACATCTACTGAAGTCCTGGATACTAGGGCTGCTGATGATGTCCTCTACTGGAGTCCGGGATACTAGGGCTGATGATGATGTCATCTCCAGGAGTCCTGGATACTAGGGCTGATGATGATGTCATCTCCAGGAGTCCTGGATACTAGGGCTGATGATGATGTCATCTCCAGGAGTCCTGGATACTAGGGCTGATGATGATGTCATCTACTGGAGTCCGGGATACTAGGGCTGATGATGATGTCATCTCCAGGAGTCCTGGATACTAGGGCTGATGATGATGTCATCTCCAGGAGTCCTGGATACTAAGGCTGATGATGATGTCATCTCCAGGAGTCCTGGATACTAGGGCTGCTGATGATGTCATCTCCAGGAGTCCTGGATACTAGGGCTGATGATGATGTCATCTACTGGAGTTCTGGATACTAGGGCTGATGATGATTCATCTCCAGGAGTCCTGGATACTAAGGCTGATGATGATGTCATCTCCAGGAGTCCTGGATACTAGGGATGATGATGATGTCATCTCCTGGAGTCCTGAATACTAGGGCTGCTGATGATGTCATCTCCAGGAGTCCTGGATACTAGGGCTGATGATGATGTCATCTACTGGAGTTCTGGATACTAGGGCTGATGATGATGTCATCTCCTGGAGTCCTGGATACTAGGGCTGATGATGATGTCATCTCCTGGAGTCCGGGATACTAGGGCTGATGATGATGTCATCTCCAGGAGTCCTGGATACTAGGGCTGATGATGATGTCATCTCCTGGAGTCCGGGATACTAGGGCTTATGATGATGACATCTACTGAAGTCCTGGATACTAGGGCTGCTGATGATGTCCTCTACTGGAGTCCGGGATACTAGGGCTGATGATGATGTCATCTCCAGGAGTCCTGGATACTAGGGCTGATGATGATGTCATCTCCAGGAGTCCTGGATACTAGGGCTGATGATGATGTCATCTCCAGGAGTCCTGGATACTAGGGCTTATGATGATGACATCTACTGAAGTCCTGGATACTAGGGCTGCTGATGATGTCCTCTACTGGAGTCCGGGATACTAGGGCTGATGATGATGTCATCTCCAGGAGTCCTGGATACTAGGGCTGATGATGATGTCATCTCCAGGAGTCCTGGATACTAGGGCTGATGATGATGTCATCTCCAGGAGTCCTGGATACTAGGGCTGATGATGATGTCATCTACTGGAGTCCGGGATACTAGGGCTGATGATGATGTCATCTCCAGGAGTCCTGGATACTAGGGCTGATGATGATGTCATCTCCAGGAGTCCTGGATACTAAGGCTGATGATGATGTCATCTCCAGGAGTCCTGGATACTAGGGCTGCTGATGATGTCATCTCCAGGAGTCCTGGATACTAAGGCTGATGATGATGTCATCTCCAGGATTCCTGGATACTAGGGATGATGATGATGTCATCTCCTGGAGTCCTGAATACTAGGGCTGCTGATGATGTCATCTCCAGGAGTCCTGGATACTAGGGCTGATGATGATGTCATCTACTGGAGTTCTGGATACTAGGGCTGATGATGATGTCATCTCCTGGAGTCCTGGATACTAGGGCTGATGATGATGTCATCTCCTGGAGTCCGGGATACTAGGGCTGATGATGATGTCATCTCCAGGAGTCCTGGATACTAGGGCTGATGATGATGTCATCTCCAGGAGTCTTGGATACTAGGGCTGATGATGATGTCATCTCCTGGAGTCCGGGATACTAGGGCTGATGATGATGTCATCTACTGGAGTTCTGGATACTAGGGCTGATGATGATGTCATCTCCTGGAGTCCTGGATACTAGGGCTTATGATGATGACATCTACTGGAGTCCTGGATACTAGAGCTGATGATGATGTCATCTACTGGAGTTCTGGATACTAGGGCTGATGATGATGTCATCTCCTGGAGTCCGGGATACTAGGGCTGCTGCTGATGACAGCTACTGGAGTTCTGGATACTAGGGCTGATGATGATGTCATCTCCTGGATTCCTGAATACTAGGGCTGCTGATGATGTCATCTACTGGAGTTCTGGATACTAGGGCTGATGATGATGTCATCTCCTGGAGTCCGGGATACTAGGGCTGATGATGATGTCATCTCCAGGAGTCTTGGATACTAGGGCTGATGATGATGTCATCTCCTGGAGTCCGGGATACTAGGGCTGATGATGATGTCATCTCCTGGAGTCCGGGATACTAGGGCTGATGATGATGTCATCTCCAGGAGTCCTGGATACTAGGGCTGATGATGATGTCATCTCCAGGAGTCTTGGATACTAGGGCTGATGATGATGTCATCTCCTGGAGTCTGGGATACTAGGGCTGATGATGATGTCATCTACTGGAGTTCTGGATACTAGGGCTGATGATGATGTCATCTCCTGGAGTCCTGGATACTAGGGCTGCTGCTGATGACATCTACTGGAGTTCTGGATACTAGGGCTTATGATGATGACATCTACTGGAGTCCTGGATACTAGGGCTTATGATGATGACATCTACTGGAGTCCTAGATACTAGAGCTGATGATGATGTCATCTACTGGAGTTCTGGATACTAGGGCTGATGATGATGTCATCTCCTGGAGTCCAGGATACTAGGGCTGCTGCTGATGACATCTACTGGAGTTCTGGATACTAGGGCTGATGATGATGTCATCTCCTGGAGTCCTGGATACTAGGGCTTATGATGATGACATCTACTGGAGTCCTGGATACTAGAGCTGATGATGATGTCATCTACTGGAGTTCTGGATACTAGGGCTGATGATGATGTCATCTCCTGGAGTCCGGGATACTAGGGCTGCTGCTGATGACAGCTACTGGAGTTCTGGATACTAGGGCTGATGATGATGTCATCTCCTGGATTCCTGAATACTAGGGCTGCTGATGATGTCATCTACTGGAGTTCTGGATACTAGGGCTGATGATGATGTCATCTCCAGGAGTCCTGGATACTAGGGCTGCTGATGATGTCATCTCCTGGAGTCCGGGATACTAGGGCTTATGATGATGTCATCTCCTGGAGTACTGGATACTAGGGCTGATGATGATGTCATCTCCAGGAGTCTTGGATACTAGGGCTGCTGATGATGTCATCTCCTGGAGTCCGGGATACTAGGGCTGCTGATGATGTTATCTCCTGGAGTCCTGGATACTAGGGCTGCTGATGATGTCATCTCCTGGAGTCCGGGATACTGGGGCTTATGATGATGTCATCTCCTGGAGTACTGGATACTAGGGCTGATGATGATGTCATCTCCAGGAGTCTTGGATACTAGGGCTGCTGCTGATGACATCTACTGGAGTTCTAGATACCAGAACTTCTGATTATATCATATCCTGGAGTTCTAGATAACAGAGCTTCTGGTGATGTCATCTCCTGGAGTTCTGGATAACAGAGCTTCTGATGATATCTCCTGGAGTTCTGGATAACGGAGCTTCTGATGATGTCATCTACTGGAGTTCTGGATAACGGAGCTTCTGATTATATCATCTCCTGGAGTTCTAGAATACAGAGCTTCTGATGATGTCATCTCCTGGAGTCCGGGACACTAAAGCTTCTTATGATGTCATCTCCTGGAGTCCGGAACACTAAAGCTTCTTATGATGTCATCTCCTGGAGTCCGGGATACCGGCGATGATGTAATCTCCCAGAGTCCTGGATAGCAGAGCTTTTGATGTTATCTCCTGGAGTCTGGGATATTCGCATTGATGCCATCTCCTGGAACCCTGTATACTAGAGCTGCTGCTGATGTCATCTCCTGGTCCTGAATACCAGGGCTGCTGCTGATGTCATCTCCTGAAGTCCTGGATCCTGGGGCCATTGATGATGTCATATCCTGGAGTCCCGGTCCTGAATATCAGCAATGATGTCACTGCCTTGAGTCCTGAATACCAGATCTTCTGAATGTCATCTCCTGGTGTCCTGACTGTCGGGGAGATTGAAGAATATAATTTATAAGAATATACAATCAGTAACGGCCAACAATATCTGACGTGTGACAGCCCCCGCTGATCCTTCCCTCTGCCAGTCTACTATCACTCCCTACATCTTTAGCGTTTGGGTGGGATTACCTTCCTGGTACTGATGACTTAGGGAGGACCTGTCACTTCTCCTGACCTGTCCGTACATGCTTGTACTCTCCATATGATAACAATTCTGGAGCATCTACATTGTGCTGTTCCTAACAATTGCAGTGATATTGAGTTGTTCCTTGAGGACACCTGCGATGGTCCCACAGCTGGCGGTAGGGCCTCCCAGGGAGACTTCTACATCTCAGGGTTCAGAGGTTTACCAGGGATTTTTTGCTTCTTTCCCCCGGGACACGACAGGGTGACCACAGCTTAATGCTGTGATTAATGGTGGTCAGGGCCACGAGGAGGACATAAAGCCAGAGCCCCCAGCTGAGGCAGTTTCCTGGGCTGCCTCTAAATATTTCGGATATTCCGGCCCAGACAGCGAGGTAGCACTCCGATCCTGTCACCCGCAGACGCTTTTAGATTTACTAGCCCCAGGAAACGTTTGGAAAGTTTGCCCACGTGTTTGTGAGCGAGGACGCGCTGTACCCTGCGCTGCGCCTCATTAACTGACACCCCTGACTGCACGGCCGGGAAACCCCACACGTGTGCACATAAACTACAAGTCACAGAAGGATGATGGCGACGCAGATTTCACAGTCGATAAATCTGGCATGCGCCTAATTAACATAGCTAACCACACCCACTTGTCAACCAAGGTTCAAAAGTGGCCAAAACTCGCAAAAAGAATGGAGCCGGGAGCAATTCCTGATACAGAACGCAGATCTTCCGGTGCACGGCCGTATGACGCCGCGGTCTGACCTCTCCCCGATCGCCTGCACTTACTCTGCTCCACATAAACACTTTCTTTTTTTCCGTTACGAGGCGGGCGCAATTACTTTCTAAATGTCGTCTGGAGGAGAAGCAGCTGCAAAGTGTGTGGTGGGGGAGGGGATGCCGACGTTCTGGAGGGGGGGGTGAAGGTGTTGGTTTGAAAGGGTTAATGAGAACCCTAAAAAACAGAAGTGCTGCACATTGCTGCAGTCTAGTGTCCGTCAGGTCTTAGGGATCCGTTATTTTAGAGGGAAAAAAAAAACAGCTGATGTGACCGCAGCCTTAGTGGTATACGTATAGCGGTGACCGCTCTGGGCACTCTCCATAGACGATCTGCTGTAATCAGGGGACGGTGATCGTCAGGATCGAGGCAATGCATCCTGGGAAATGGAAGCAGATAACCGGGGGGGCGTGTCCTTCAGATCCAGGTCTGTGATTGTGTGCACTTGTTTTTACTATATGACAACACACTTTATAGGGGTGCATTATATTTCAATACACTATATGGCGGCACACTATATAGGGGTGCATTATATTTCAATACACTATATGGCGGCACACTATATAGTGGTGCATTATATTTCAATACACTATATGGCGGCACACTATATAGGGGTGCATTATATTTCAATACACTATATGGCAGCACACTATATAGGGGTGCATTATATTTCAATACACTATATGACAGCACACTATATAGGGGTGCATTATATTTCAATACACTATATGGCGGCACACTATATAGGGGTGCATTATATTTCAATACACTATATGACAGCACACTATATAGGGGTGCATTATATTTCAATACACTATATGGCGGCACACTATATAGGGGTGCATTATATTTCAATACACTATATGACAGCACACTATATAGGGGTGCATTATATTTCAATACACTATATGGCAGCACACTATATAGGGGTGCATTATATTTCAATACACTATATGGCAGCACACTATATAGGGGTGCATTATATTTCAATACACTATATGACAGCACACTATATAGGGGTGCATTATATTTCAATACACTATATGGCGGCACACTATATAGTGATGCATTATATTTCAATACACTATATGACAGCACACTATATAGTGGTGCATTATATTTCAATACACTATATGGCAGCACACTATATAGGGGTGCATTATATTTCAATACACTATATGGCAGCACACTATATAGGGGTGCATTATATTTCAATACACTATATGGCGGCACACTATATAGGGGTGCATTATATTTCAATACACTATATGGCGGCACACTATATAGTGGAGCATTATATTTCAATACACTATATGACAGCACTCTATATAGTGGTGCATTATATTTCAATACACTATATGGCAGCACACTATATAGGGGTGCATTATATTTCAATACACTATATGGCAGCACACTATATAGGGGTGCATTATATTTCAATACACTATATGGCGGCACACTGTATAGTGGAGCATTATATTTCAATACACTATATGGCAGCACACTATATAGGGGTGCATTATATTTCAATACACTATATGGGCGGCACACTATATAGTGGTGCATTATATTTCATACACTATATGGCAGCACACTATATAGGGGTGCATTATATTTCAATACACTATATGGCAGCACACTGTATAGTGGAGCATTATATTTCAATACACTATATGGCAGCACACTATATAGGGGTGCATTATATTTCAATACACTATATGGCGGCACACTATATAGTGGTGCATTATATTTCAATACACTATATGGCGGCACACTGTATAGTGGAGCATTATATTTCAATACACTATATGGCAGCACACTATATAGGGGTGCATTATATTTCAATACACTATATGGCGGCACACTATATAGTGGTGCATTATATTTCAATACACTATGTGGCAGCACACTATATAGGGGTGCATTATATTTCAATACACTATATGGCAGCACACTGTATAGTGGAGCATTATATTTCAATACACTATATGGCAGCACACTATATAGGGGTGCATTATATTTCAATACACTATATGGCAGCACTCTATATAGTGGTGCATTATATTTCAATACACTATATGGCGGCACACTATATAGTGGAGCATTATATTTCAATACACTATATGGCGGCACACTATATAGTGGAGCATTATATTTCAATACACTATATGGCAGCACTCTATATAGTGGTGCCTTATATTTCAATACAGTATATGACAGCACACTATATAGGTGTGCATTATATTTCAATACACTATATGGCGGCACACTATATAGGGGTGCATTATATTTCAATACACTATATGGCGGCACACTATATAGGGGTGCATTATATTTCAATACACTATATGGCAGCACACTATATAGGGGTGCATTATATTTCAATACACTATATGACAGCACACTATATAGGGGTGCATTATATTTCAATACACTATATGACAGCACACTATATAGGGGTGCATTATATTTCAATATACTATATGACAGCACACTATATAGGGGTGCATTATATTTCAATACACTATATGACAGCACACTATATAGGGGTGCATTATATTTCAATACACTATATGGCGGCACACTATATAGGGGTGCATTATATTTCAATATACTATATGACAGCACACTATATAGGGGTGCATTATATTTCAATACACTATATGGCAGCACACTATATAGGGGTGCATTATATTTCAATACACTATATGGCAGCACACTATATAGGGGTGCATTATATTTCAATACACTATATGACAGCACTCTATATAGTGGTGCATTATATTTCAATACACTATATGACAGCACTCTATATAGTGGTGCATTATATTTCAATACACTATATGGCAGCACTCTATATAGTGGTGCATTATATTTCAATACACTATATGACAGCACTCTATATAGTGGTGCATTATATTTCAATACACTATATGGCAGCACACTATATAGGGGTGCATTATATTTCAATACACTATATGGCAGCACACTGTATAGTGGAGCATTATATTTCAATACACTATATGACAGCACTCTATATAGTGGTGCATTATATTTCAATACACTATATGGCAGCACTCTATATAGTGGAGCATTATATTTCAATACACTATATGGCAGCACTCTATATAGTGGAAGCATTATATTTCAATACACTATATGGCAGCACACTATTAGGGGTGCATTATTTCAATACACTATAGTGGCAAGCACACTATATAGGGGTGCATTATATTTCAATACACTATATATGGCGGCACAACTATATTAGGGGTGCATTATATTTCATTACACTATATGGCAGCACTCTATATAGTGGAGCATTATATTTCAATACACTATATGGCGGCACACTATATAGGGGTGCATTATATTTCAATACACTATATGACAACACACTATATAGGGGTGCATTATATTTCAATACACTATATGGCGGCACACTATATAGGGGTGCATTATATTTCAATACACTATATGGCGGCACACTATATAGGGTGCATTATATTTCAATACACTATATGGCGGCACACTATATAGGGGTGCATTATATTTCAATACACTATATGGCGCACATATATAGGGGTGCATTATATTCAAATAACTATAGACAACACACTATATAGGGGTGCATTATATTCAATACACTATATGGCGGCACACTATATAGGGGTGCATTATATTTCAATACACTATATGGCAGCACACTATATAGGGGTGCATTATATTTCAATACACTATATGGCGGCACACTATATAGTGGAGCATTATATTTCAATACACTATATGGCGGCACACTATATAGTGGAGCATTATATTTCAATACACTATATGGCAGCACTCTATATAGTGGTGCATTATATTTCAATACACTATATGGCAGCACTCTATATAGTGGTGCATTATATTTCAATACACTATATGGCAGCACTCTATATAGTGGTGCATTATATTTCAATACACTATATGGCAGCACACTGTACAGTGGAGCACTATATGGAGGTGCTTTATATGGTGACACACTGTAGTGGAGCACAATATGGCAACATGCTATATGGTGGTACAGCCTATTATGGTGCACTGTATGTTTGTACACTGTATGGCAGCACATTATATGGTAGTGCACTATATGGTGGTACACTGTATGGCAGCACACTATAAGGTGGTGCATTATATGGTGGTACTGCCTATTATGGTGCACTGTATGTTTGTACACTATATGGTAGTGCATTATATGGCTGTATACTATACGGCAGCACATTATACGGTGATACACTATATGACAGAATATTATATGTACCTCGTCATAAATGAGGCTTATCTGAGGCAGTCAGTGCACCTGACGGAAAAACCATATTAGCCCCAGGTTGGCGTAGTTTTTCACCAACATAAATCGATGCAAAGTGTGCAGAAATGGTGCTCAGGATGTGTTTTATTCTTCATCTTCTGTTCTTCTGACGGATCAGAAAAACGGAAAAATAATCGGTGATGAGAACCCGGCCTAATATGTCACACTAACCCCACTACTAAGGCAGGTAATACCGTACATACCCCAAGTGTCACCTGTACCCCAAGTGTTAGTCCCTGTTTTGTCCTCCTTGTTACTCTTTGGGGGATTTTCTGGATACATACAGTCAGGACTTCTTTAACCACAGTGGACAGGAACCCCCAGTGCCACCATTTTTAACTGCCTGCGTCCAGCACCCCTCCCCCGCTGAACTTGGTAGTAAGGGGGTATCACATTCGGCATGACTGAAAAGACTGGGGTTGGGAGGCCGGCCATGCTCCTCACTCTCCTCTGCAGGAAGGACCTGCGGTCACATTACCAGACTTCTGTAGGTCCTCAAGCCAAAGAGCAGAGCTGCAAAGCTTCACACAGAAGGAGATGATGAGCTTCATTGTGGGATCTAGTGTGGGGTCTGTATTCATTGTGGGATCTAATGTGGGGTCTGTATTCATTGTGGGATCTAGTTTGGGGTCTGTATTCATTCAGGGGTCTGGTTTGGGGTCTGTATTCATTCTGGGGTCTGGTTTGGGTCTGTATTCATTCTGGGGGTCTAGTTTGGGGTCTGTATTCATTCTGGGGGTCTGGTTTGAGGTTCTGTGTATTCATTTTGGGGGTCTGGTTTGGGGTCTGTATTCTCATTCTGGGGTCTGGTTTTGGGGGTCTGGTATTCCTTATGGGGGTCTGGTTTGGGTCTGTATTCATTCCTGGGGGTCTGGTTTGGGTCTGTATTCATTCTGGGGTCTGGGTTTGGGGTCTGTATTCCTTATGGGGGTCTGGTTTGGGTCTGTATTCATTCTGGGGTCTGGTTTGGGGTCTGTATTCATTCTGGGGTCTGGTTTGGGGTTTGTATTCATTCTGGGTCTTCTGGTCTGTATTCATCCGGTCTGGTTGGGTCTGTATTCATTCTGGGGGTCTGGTTGGGGTCTTTATTCATTCTGGGGGTGTGGTTTAGGGTCTGTATTCATCCCGGGGGTCTAGTTTGGGTCTGTATTCCTTATGGGGGGTGGTTTGGGGGTCTTTATTCATTCAGGGGTTTCGGGTGAGGTCTGTATTCAGCCTGGGGGTCTAGTGCGGGGTATGTATTCATTCTGGGGGTCTAGTTTGGGGTCTGTATTCATTCTGGGGTCAGTTTGGGGGTCTTTATTCATTCTGGGGGTCTCGGGTGAGGTCTGTATTCAGCCTGCGGTTAGTTTGGGTCTGTATTCATTCTGGGGTCTGGTTTGGAGTCTGTATTCATTCTAGGGGTCTGGTTTTGGGGTCTTTATTCATTATGGGGGTGTGGTTTGGGTCTCTATTCATTCTGGGGGTGTGGTTTAGGGTCTCTATTCATTCTGGGGGTGTGGTTTAGGGTCTTTATTCATTCTGGGGGTCTCGGGTGAAGTCTGTATTCAGCCTGCGGGTCTGGTTTGGAGTCTGTATTCATTCTGGGGTCAGGTTTGGGGTCTTTATTCATTCTGGGGTCTCGGGTGAGGTCTGTATTCAGCCTGCGGGTCTGGTTTGGAGTCTGTATTCATTCTAGGGGTCTGGTTTGGGGTCTTTATTCATTATGGGGGTGTGGTTTGGGGTCTCTATTCATTCTGGGGGTGTGGTTTGGGGTCTCTATTCATTCTGGGGGTGTGGTTTAGGGTCTCTATTCATTCTGTGGGTGTGGTTTAGGGTCTTTATTCATTCTGGGGGTCTCGGGTGAAGTCTGTATTCAGCCTGCGGGTCTAGTTTGGGGTCTGCATTCATTCTGGGGGTCTGGTTTGGGGTCTGTATTCCTTATGGGGGTCTGGTTTGGGGTCTGTATTCATTCTGGGGTCTGGTTTGGGGTTTGTTTATCTCGGTATCAGCATTACTCTTGGGCTGCTGTAGACCGCTGTATACAGTCTACAGTACTATTACTTGGGGCTGGGACCGTTCATGAAGCCTTTCCACTGGGCCCCCAGTGTGTTATTAGGGCCCTGTATACAGCACTCCTGTGACTGCACGCACGCTCTCTATATACCGGATGTCATCTGTGTATTAGACTCTACTTTATAAACAGCAGATTTCTCAGGAATCGAAAGTCTAAAACGAAAATTCCTAAAGACGAGCAGAGGCGATGAGTTGGGGAAGCGTCACGTCTTGTCCTGTCTCCGATGTGAGGGTGTCTTATAAGCACCTTGCGTTGACTCCCGTGACCTCCCGCGTACAGAGCTGGATGACATGTTTGCCTTTACTTGGAGATCTGGGCACTGGTTTCCTGCCCGTACATGGAAAAAAACGTGGGACCCGTTACACGGAGGAGGAATTATCGCTGTAAACACTGGAGCCCGGTGTCTAGGGGCCACGCTCATACCTGACTGTACAATGAAATGCTCCATCAGCCCCGCAGACATTAACCCCTCAGCTCCTGGCAGGTTGGATCCCGATGCATGAGATATTCTCTGTGATGTCTGCTCCTTTTAATGAGGGTTCGATACAAAAGCTGAAAACTAGTGATGAGCGTGCATGCTTGGCTGAACACGGCTATGCTCGGCACATTGCGGCTGAATACCACGTGTGCTGGAGCGCCATGCTCGAGTCCCCTCCCCTCACGCTACTTAGCCAATTAGCGTGCGGGGAGGTACTGGCATTCACTGTAATGCCATAGCCATGTTGGCTACTGGCATTACAGTGATTGGCTGGCCTGGAATGCGTCATCGGGTGATATATAGCACCCGGTGACATGTGACCCGGCTCAGTCTTAGTCAGGGAGAGCTGCTGCAAAGAGGGACAGATAGTGTAGGGATAGAAATTTGTTAGGCAGGATTAGTATTTCTTTTCAAAAGACCCAAAAGTCATTTTAAGGACTATTATTATATCTGGCTGCAATATATATATTTTTGGGGGGCAAAATTCGCGAAAAATTGCCTGTCCTGAACACTGCCTGTGCTGTATAACGTTTGTGTGTCCTAAATACCTGACATCCAGTGTATTTTTTTTGCCGCTAATCAAGGTGACATTACCTGCACAGCCTCTGCTGTATAACATTTGTATATCCTAAATACCTGTGACATTCAGTGTAATATTTTCTGCCGCTAATCAAGACGACATTACCTGCGCAGCATCTGCTGTATAACGTTTGAACATCCTAAATACCTGTGACATTCAGTGTAATATTTTTTTCCGTTAGTGACGGCGATATTCCCTGCGCTACGTCTGCTGTATAACGTTTGAACATCCTAAATACTTGGGAGTCCGAGATGCATCCAGACTGTTCCCAAACCATTTCAGTGGTGTTTCCATCATTTTCTCACCTTTCCCTATGAACCAGACGCCCTCCCCTCTTCAGAGCAGGGGGTGCCTGGTTTAGTGCTCTGGTTCTTCCATTGACTTCCATTGTGCTCGGGTGCTCTGTAGAGTCGAGCATCACCAAGTGTTCTACCCGAGCACCAAAGCACTACGGTGCTCGATCAACACTAATGAAAACGTGATATTTTGATGTTGACCCATCTTGATGTTCTACAGGAGCTTGGCTTGGACACCCTGGTGGGAGGAACTCCCTGATGGAGTCTTAATGATAAAACTTCTGGCCGGTATCTGACAGGCCTGTGTTCATGTCTGGTGAAGGATATAAGCAGAGCGTAGTTTGAGGATCCCAATGCAAAATCTGTACTTGGACCCCTAATCATCACATGCCATCTGTAGTACCGCTGCCCTCTGGGCCATGTGAGGGGCACTGGATGTAGACAGGACATGGGGCTTCTCTAATGTGGTGGAGAGTAGATGGTTGGTTCAGCCTAAACCTCTTACATCAGAGACTCTGGTGCTGGAGATGTCCCCCCCGCTGTCCTCCAAACCTCCACCTTTGTCCCCCAGCTTTGACATTTTTGGGGGTGTTCCAGCGATGTTGTGTCCCGTACCCTTGAATTTGAAGCCTCCGTGAACCTGCCACCCCCCAGCTTCCCTCCCTTTCTGTATACACAGCTGTCACTACTTGCAAAAACCCCCTGTGGACCCGACATGAGAGCAGATGATGAGATCTTTTACGAGGCCGTAAATCTGTCCGGTGTGGAATTCAGGGTTTGATGCAGCCTCTCCATAGACTCAGCAGAGGACGAGAGCCGGAGTTTATATAAAGACAGAAGGAAGTATTACACATCAGGTCACATTCCTCAGGGTTATAAATATCACCGTTCAGGCGACAAACTCTGGAAAAAAAAGAGGAAACTTTTGGTGGAGTATTTTTACATTTCTGTACTATTAGTAGATGGAGATGGATTGATGTGAGGTTCTTCAGGAAGGGAAGTCAAGTCATGAACGATATTGTCCTGGCTGAGAAAAGAACGCCCTGGTTTTGGGGAAATTCCTTCCTTCTTGATTGTCAGGTTTATCGGGGAAGTAACATGGCTGATGACGGTACTACATCCCTCATCAAGAAGGTCCAGGCTAGACACTGAAGACCAAGAGCAGCCATGGGTGGCCACTGGTGGTTCCATTGACATCAGCCCATCTTCAAACCATCATCGAGTGCTTTCTATAGATTGCTTCACCCAGTTTCATCAAGTCCTATTGTCCACGTGTGGATTCATCTTGTGCTGCTGGTGACCACGAGCTGTGATCTCCAAGTACAGGACTATGGTAAAAAAAAAAAAAGAAGCTGAGAGCAGAGCTGTAATCATACTACTGCAGGCAGACGAGGCTGAAGTCGGTTTATTCAAATCATTTGTATTTTTTGTTTTTATTTAAGAATTTTGAGGAGACCTTATCAACAGTAAGAGAAAAAGTTGCAGTGAGCCGAGCTTAATGTACATCAGTTGAAAGCGGCATGAAAATACAAAACATGGGCACAAAATGGGCATCAAAGTGGGCACAAAGAAAGTGTGATTTAAGGGGTTAAATTAATTCAGGCCAGAGATCTCGCACTGCCAACATACAGAGGGTGATACCCTGCATCAAAAACAGTGGAGTTCAGCCTGGACCGAACAGGTTCTGGGCATGAAAACTGGCATCAAAGTGGGCAGACAGGCACTTTTCACTTGAATTGAATAAGTAACTCATGTTTTTAAGGGGTTAAATGAATTCGGGCCAGGCTGATCTCCACTGTATCTGATGCGGGGCATCACCCTCTGTATGTTGGCAGTGTGAGATCACTGTCCCGAATTCATTTAACCCCTTAAAAACATCAGTTACTTATTCAATTTGGTGAAAAGTGCCTGTCTGCCCACTTTGATGCCAGTTTTCATGCCCAGAACCTGTTTGGGCCAGGCTGATCTCCACAGTATCTGATGCGGGGCATCACCCTCTGTATGTTCTCAGTGCGATATCTCTGGCCCAAATTCATTTAACCCCTTAAATCACACTTTCTTTGTGCCCACTTTGATGCCCATTTTATGCCCATCTTTTGTATTTTCATGCGGCTTTCAACTGATGTACATTAAGCGCGGCTCACTGCAACTTTTTCTCTTACTGTTGATAAGGTTTCCTCAAAATTATTACATAAAAACCAAAAATACAAATGATGTGAATAAGAAACCGACTTCAGCCTCATTGCAGCCGCCATGAACCCACATGTGAATAACGAGCACCATGTACGGGAATATCTCGCTGTCATGGGTGCACATAGAATAGTGAACACCTCCTAGTCAGTCCACCACAACTCTCCTCTCAGGCCAGGTAGAAGGTCCTCAGACAGCTTCTCCCCCTTTGTTAATGTTATGGTGGTTATGATCCAAGCTTAGGGTTCCTCAGGGGGAAGGTCGAGGAGATCCTTGATCTAGGACCCCCTATTCTCCATGGGTCTCATCTAGGTCCTACAAACCTCAGTCCATATGATGGACGTCCTGTCTGGACGTGGCCTCTACAGTAATCAGTGGTGTCTCTCGGTATGAGGTGACAGATCTACAGGGCTTCGGTTGTATTGTGATTGGATTACGCTCATGAAGATGACACTTGGCGCGTTGGTTGTGTGGTCGGGAAGTTCACTAAACCTTGAGTCTGTTTTCAGGATGGATTAAAATGCACAGGTGGAGCGTTACTCATGTCATGCCCAGGACGTCTATGACAGATGAGTCTCCTGGGTTTGGCAGAGATAATCGGGATGGGGGAGGGGGTGTAAGTTTTTCACCTCACTTATTTGCAGACAGTGGACACAATAGTGTCACAATATATAACTATCAACTGAGTATGAGGGCTTCCGACTCTTAGATGTTGGGGCTGATGAGGATCAGGCAGTTGGATTTCAATATGCCCAGTCCTTTTGTTCTAAAGGAGATTAGATGTGGCAAGTCTGGAGAAGACAGAGGGGCCTGGAGGGGTCAGAGGAGTCTCCAGAGGAAAAAGGAGTCTGGAGAAGATAGAGGGGCTTGGAGGTTACAAAGGAGTCTGGAGGAGAGCAGAGGAGTCTGGGGCAGAGCAGAGGAGTCTGGAGAGGAAAAGGGAGTCTGGAGAAGACAGTGGGGCCTGGAGGGTGCAAAGGAGTCTGGAGGGGGCAGTGGAGTCTGGAGGAGAGCAGAGTGGCCTGGAGGAGAGCAGAGTGGTCTGGAAGAGAGCATGGTGGTCTAGAGGAGAGCAGAGGAGTCTAGAGAGGAAAGAGGAAGTCTGGAGGAGAGCAGAGTGGTCTGGAGGAGAGCAGGGTGGTCTAGAGGAGAGCAGAGGAGTCTAGAGAGGAAAGAGGAGTCTGGAGGAGAGCAGAGTGGTCTGGAGGAGAGCAGAGTGGTCTGGAGGAGAGCAGGGTGGTCTAGAGGAGAGCAGAGGAGTCTAGAGAGGAAAGAGGAGTCTGTAGGAGAGCAGAGTGGTCTGGAGAGGAAAGAGGAGTCTGGAGGAGAGCAGAGTGGTCTGGAGGAGAGCAGAGTGGTCTGGAGGAGATAAGGGTGGTCTAGAGGAGAGCAGAGGAGTCTAGAGAGGAAAGAGGAGTCTGTAGGAGAGCAGAGTGGTCTGGAGAGGAAAGAGGAGTCTGGAGGAGAGCAGAGTGGTCTGGATGAGAGCAGAGGAGTCTGGAGAAGACAGTGGGGCCTGGAGAAGACAGAGGGGCCTGGATAGGTACAAAGGAGTCTGGAGGGGGCAGTGGAGTCTGGAGGAGAGCAGAGGAGTCTAGAGAGGAAAGAGGAGTCTGGAGGAGAATACAGGGATCCGGAGGTGGACAGAGGAGTCTGAAGAGGACAGTGCACCCTGAAGGAGACAAAGGATTCTAGAGAGGACAGAGGTGTCTGGAGGGGACAGAACAGTCTGGGGGTGGACAGAATAGTTTGGAGAGGACTGAGGTGTAGCGAGGGTAAACAAGTCTGGAGGAGACAAAGAGGTAACATAGTTTTATAAGGCTGCATCCAGTTCTCCCTGTTTTCCTACAAGTTGATCCAGAGGAAGGCAAAAAAACCCTGTGAGGTAGAAGCCAATTTTCCTCACTTTAGGGGAAAAAAATTCCTTCCCGACTCCAATCAGACATCAGAATAACTCCCTGGATCAACGACCCCTCTCTAGTAACTATAACCTGTAATATTATTACCTCCAGAAATACATCCAGGCCCCTCCTGATCTCTTATAGTGAACTTACCATCACCACCTCCTCAGGGAGAGAGTTCTATAGTCTCACTGCTCTTACAGTAAAGAGTTCCATAGTCTCACTGCTCTTACAGTAAAGAATCCATAGTCTCACTGCTCTTACCGTAAAGAATCCATAGTCTCACTGCTCTTACCGTAAAGAATCCTCTTCTATGTTTGTGTACAAACCTTCTTTCCTCCAGACACAGAGGATGTCCCCTCGTCACAGTCACAGTCCTCGGGATAAATAGATGATGGGAGAGATCTCTGTACTGACCTCTGATATATTTATACATAGTTATTACATCTCCCCTCAGTCGTCTTTTTTCTAAAGTGAATAACCCTGATGTGCGCTGCCTCTGCGGTCCGGGCTGCTTATACCCACCTGATAGTCCGGAGTTCTCTACATCCGCACTGGAGGATCAGAACCCGACCCGAAGGCTGCAAGTTACAGAGATCAAAATCAGATGCAGCCTATGTTAATACATTGTAACAAACCCTCAGCTCTGTGAGCATTACACGGATCTGAGGATCTTTCAGCAGAGCTCACTTGTTCTATTTCAGAGGCTGAAACGCGATAGTCACTCTATCCCCTGAGCATAATCCCTTTATCTCCTGTCATCTGAGGGCAGATTAAATACTCACCTGTTTAGGGATATGATGACATCATCAGTGTGTGGGGGGAGGGGCCGGGTGACCATGTGATCTGTGATATGGTTCTATAGGTGACATTTATCTGGAAGGTGCAGTCACATCTCTTTTATTTCAGGTAACTCCCTGCAGATCTGGTGCCCTGTGCCTCCTCCTCACCAGCTGTGACCTTATGCCCTGTGCCCCCTCCTCACCAGCTGTGACCCTACACCCTGTGCCTCCTCCTCACCAGCTGTGACCTTATGCCCTGTGCCTCCTCCTCACCAGCTGTGACCCTACACCCTGTGCCCCCTCCTCACCAGCTGTGACCCTACACCCTGTGCCCCTCCTCACCAACTGTGACCCTACACCCTGTGCCTCCTCCTCACAGCTGTGACCTTATGCCCTGTGCCTCCTCCTCACCAGCTGTGACCTTATGTCCTGTGCCCCTCTCCTCACCAGCTGTGACCCTACACCCTGTGCCTCCTCCTCACCAGCTGTGACCTTATGCCCTGTGCCTCCTCCTCACCAGCTGTGACCTATGTCCTGTGCCCCCTCCTCACCAGCTGTGACCTTATGCCCCTGTGCCTCCTCCTCACCAGCTGTGACCTACACCCTGTGCCTCCTCCTACCAGCTGTGACCTTATGCCCTGTGCCTCCTCCTCACCAGCTGTGACCCTATGCCCTGTGCCCCCTCCTCACCAGCTGTGACCCTGTGCCCCCTCCTCACCAGCTGTGACCCTACACCCTATGCCCCTCTTCACAAGCTGTGACCCTACACCCCGTGCCTCCTCCTCTCCAGCTGTGAACCTACACCCTGTGCCCCTCCTCACAAGCTGTGCCTGACCCTATGCCCTGTGCCCCCTCCTCACCAGCTGTGACCTATGCCCTGTGCCCCCTCCTCACCAGCTGTGACCCTACACCCTGTGCCCCCTCCTCACCAGCTGTGACCCTACACCCCGTGTCCCCTCCTCACCAGCTGTGACCCTACCCCTGTGCCCCTCTCACAAGCTGTGACCCTATGCCCTGTGCCCCCTCCTCACCAGCTGTGACCCTATGCCCTGTGCCCCCTCCTCACCAGCTGTGACCCTATGCGCTGTGCCCCGCTCCTCACCAGCTGTGACCTATGCCCTGTGCCCCTCCTCACCAGCTGTGACCCTATGCCCTGTGCCCTCCTCACCAGCTGTGACCCTATGCGCTGTGCCCTCCTCACCAGCTGTGACTCTATGCCCTGTGCCCCCTACTCACCAGCTGTGACCCTGTGCCCCCTCCTCTCCAGCTGTGACCCTATGCCCTGTTCCCCCTGCTGCAGACTGTGAGCTCCAGGCGACTCCCTGCAGATCCGGTGCCCTGCCCGCCCTCACCACCCTCTCATCTCGCGGTTGTCGCCATGCACTGCTCTGTGGTCTGATATTTGGCGGTACGGTGGCATGTTCCGGGCGCCGGTCTCTGTAGACTCAGCCGATCGCTGTAGATTTCTTCACTGTGAAGTTTTGGAGCGTTTCCAGCACTTTTCTATAATTTACACAGCGGGGGAGGGGTAATCTCCTTTATCTCTCGGTCAGTGATAACCCGCCATATTACTGCCTCATATGGAAAGATTTACCGTGATTACAGATTATGTGGCCGGGACGGCAGATTCCAGTCTGCTCCTCCGCTGCACATTACTATAAATCACATGAAATATTCTGTGAAGATCTTCACTGTTCTCCATTCACATCCAGAGCCGTGCTCCAGTCACATCCAAAGCCGGGCTCCAGAGCCGTCTCCAGTCACATCCAGAGCCGTACTCCAGTCACATCCAGAGCCGTGCTCCAGTCACATCCAGAGCCGTGCTTTCCAGTCCATCCGTGTGCTCTCACATCCAGAGCGTGCTCCAGTCACATCCAGAGC
Organism: Rhinella marina; assembly: GCA_900303285.1. Taxonomy (NCBI): domain Eukaryota; kingdom Metazoa; phylum Chordata; class Amphibia; order Anura; family Bufonidae; genus Rhinella; species Rhinella marina. The sequence continues at coordinate 43,930 of ONZH01026897.1, forward strand.
TGTGCTCCAGTCATCCAGAGCCTGTGCTCCAGTACATCCAGCCGTGCTCCAGTCACATCCAGAGCCGTGCTCCAGTCACATCCAGAGCTGTTCTCCAGTCACATCCACAGCCGTGCTCCAGTCACATCCAGAGCTGTGCTCCAGTAACATCCAGAGCCGTGCTCCAGTTCACATCCAGAGCCGTGCTCCAGTCACATCCAGAGCTGTTCTCCAGTCAGTCACATCCACACATCCAGCCGTGCTCCAGTCACATCCAGAGCTGTGCTCCAGTAACATCCAGAGCCGTGCTCCATTCACATCCAGAGCCGTGCTCCAGTCACATCCAGAGCCGTGCTCCAGTCACATCCAGAGCCGTGCTCCAGTCACATCCAGAGCAGAGCTCCCAGTCACAGTCAGTCATCCAGAGCGTGCTCCAGTCACATCCAGAGTCCACATCCAGAGCCGTGCTCCAGTCACATCCAGAGCCGTGCTCCAGTCACATCCAGAGCCGTGCCCAGTCACATCCAGAGCACGTGCTCCAGTCACATCCAGAAGCCGTGCTCCAGTCACATCCAGAGCTCTCAGTCAGAGCCGTGCCCAGTTCACATCCAGAGCCGTGCTCCAGAGCCGTCTCCAGAGCAGTCCATCCAGAGCCCAGTGCTCCAGTCACATCCAGAGCGTCTCCAGTCACAATCCAGAGCCGTGCTCCAGTCACCAGAGCCGTGCTCCAGACATCCAGAGCCGTGCTCCAGTCACATCCAGAGCCGTGCTCCAGTCACATCCAGAGCCGTGCTCCAGTCACATCCAGAGCCGTGCTCCAGTCACATCAGAGCATCCAGAGCCGTGCTCCAGTCACATCCAGAGCCGTGCTCTCAGTCACATCCAGACCGTGCTCCAGTCACATCCAGAGCCAGTGCTCCAGTTCCATCCAGAGCCGTCTCCAGTGCTCCACATCCAGAGCCGTGCTCCAGTCACATCCAGTCTCCACATGCCATCCAGTGCCAGTCCAGAGCATCCAGAAGCCGTGCTCCAGTTCACATCCAGAGCCGTGCTCCAGTCACATCCAGAGCCGTGCTCCAGTCACATCCAGAGCCGTGCTCCAGTCACATCCAGAGCCCGTGCTCAGTCGCCGTCCAGTCCCCATCCATCCAGAGCCGTGCTCCAGTCACCTCCAGAGCGTGCTCCAGTCAGATCCAGAGCCGTGCTCCAGTCACATCCAAGTGCTCAGTCACCAGAGCCGTGCTCCCAGTCACATCTCAGAGCCGTGCTCCAGTCCAGTTCCATCCAGAGCCGTGCTCAGTCTCCAGTGCTCCAGTCATCCAGAGCCGTGCTCCAGAGCCTCACATCCAGAGCCGTGCTCCAGTCACATCCAGAGCCGTGCTCCAGTGCTCCAGTCACATCCAGAGCCGTGCTCCAGTCACATCCAGAGCATCGTGCTCCAGTCACATCCAGTCAGCCGTGCTCCAGTCACATCACATGCTCCAGAGCCGTGCTCCAGTCACATCCAGTGCTCAGTCACATCCAGAGCCGTGCTCCAGTCACATCCAGAGCACAGCCGTGCACATCCAGAGTCACATCCAGAAGCCGTGCTCCCAGTCACATCCAGAGCCGTGCTCCAGTCACATCCAGAAGCCATCCCAGTCCGAGCCCAGCTCCAGTCACATCCAGAGAGCCGTGCTCCAGTCACATCCAGAGCCGTGCTCCAGTTCACATCCAGAGCCGTGCTCCAGTCTCCACATCCAGAGCCGTGCTCCAGTCACATCCAGAGCCGTGCTCCATCACATCCAGAGCCGTGCTCCAGTGCTCCAGAGCACATCCAGAGCCTCTCCACATCCAGAGCCGTGCTCCAGTCACATCCAGAGCCAGTCATCAATCCAGTGCTCCAGTCCCATCTGAGAGAGCACAGAGCTCAGTCACATCCCAGTCACATCCAGAGCCGTGCTCAGTCACATCCAGAGCCGTGCTCCAGTCACACATCCAGAGCCGTGCTCCAGTCACATCCATCCAGAGCCGTGCTCTCCAGTCACGTGCTGAGTCTCCAGTCACATCCATGAGCCGTGCTCCAGTGCTCCAGTCACATCCAGCCGTGCTCCAGTCACATCCAGTGCTCCAGTCTCACATCCAGAGCCGTGCCCCAGCTTCCAGTCCATCCAGCTCCGCAGTCAGAGCCGTGCTCCAGTCACAGAGCCGTGCTCAGTCACATCCAGAGCCGTGCTCCAGTCGAGCCGTCTCCATCACAGAGCCGTGCTCCAGTCACATCCAGAGCCGTGCCGTGCCAGTCAGTCATCCAGAGCCGTGCTCCAGTCACATCCAGAGCCGTGCTCCAGTCACATCCAGAGCCGTGCTCCAGTCAGTCATCCAGAGCCGTGCTCC